>OY720455.1:12771960-13379460 GCA_963082715.1 Harpalus rubripes | reverse complement strand
GTTTTGGTGCGAAAGTTGTGACGTTAATGTCACTCCGTCATAAGTAGAGATAACCGACATACGTTACCATTAAAATGTTTATATTTCAAAATATATATTTATTTGGTTTACTTAAAAGAATAGTGTTAAATGTTAATTTATGTAAAAATCAGATAAATAAAATTAATAAGTTTTGCTCTTTTTCATAATCAAGTTAATTATGCTTTAATGAATGTGTTTTTAAGAGTTTCTTTAATATACTATTGAAGGTTATCATACCACGTGTCATTATTATAATTAAAATAGTATTTAAACTATTTTATATTTACAATTAAATACAACAATGACAGTATTGATTACAAAAATCAAAACATAGTTCATAATAAAAGGTAATCCAGCATTTACATTCCTATTTACTATATAACTACAACAATGACTAGTATTGATTACAACAATTAAAACATAAATTATAATATAAATTTATTTTATAAGTAAATTTTCTTTTGACAATAAAAAATTACTCCGATATATTAAATATGTGTATGTTAGAGTATGTATAAAGCTAATCCGAATTTATGAGTAAAATATGCATGGTCCACTCTATATAGTAACATTTCCGTAGAGTAACTGAACGATTGTAGTGATGCTGACGTCACAACATGGCGACCATTTTATGCTAAAAAATTTAATTACATTATTATCGGTATAAAAATACTAAATATATAGCAATTTTTATTTCGTTTTCATTTATTTATATTCAAAATTCAGATGCGACATGTAATTTCAAAAAAGTCGAAGAATTGGACGGGACCATTAAATAATGATCTTAAACTTATCAAACAAGTATCTTATAAACCACATACAAGAATCCAACTGCACTACCGCCATCGCCACTGTGAATATGCGTAGTACTAAGTGTGCTATGTTTGACCGCGAAATACAGCCAGTGGCGTTACCGTAGCTTCTTATACCATGTTATTACTTAGCAACCGCTATACAAACGCATAGCAACCGTTCAAAAACTGCATAGCAACCGTTCAACAAACGCATAGCAAAATAATTTGATAGCGATAAAAATATGTATTAAAAATAATCACTAAATTAATATTAATTTTCCAACGCCAAAAAAATAATGTGTTCAACACGGCACTAAACACAGATTTACAGCTTCGGCAGCCTCTGTTGTAAATCTGGTATTTTAGTGCCTAGTTAAACAAATAACTATAGAAAACTCAAAAACAAAAGATAATAGAAATTTACTATGGCGACTATCAATTTTGTCTCAAAAGATTGACTAAGAATGTGCTCAGTGGCGTATTCAGCGGGGGGCTTAGGGGGCTTCAGCCCCCCCTTAAAGTCCAATGAATTGAACATATAATGTATTTAAATTAATCATTTTCTGAATTTTATATATTAAAATATTTGAAAAATTCTTTAAGTACAATGGCGATAGATGGCTTAATAGTTAGCTCTCATGTTCTCATGTACTCGTATAATAGTATAATATAAAAATTTACCTATTGATACAGAGGAAGTAGAAAATTAAATATCGTTTTACAATTATAACGAAATGTTAGAAGCGAATCATTTATTTTTCGCTTTAAGGTAGTGCGTACGTGGTGATCAAATAGTTATTAACGTTATTAGGCCGATATAAAGCAAATAACGGACAGGGTTGAAGTTATCAGCCAAGTCTATTATTTGTATATCGACCATGTGGCTTTCAAGATTTTTCGTAATGACAATTACATATAGGAATATCTTCTGAAAATTCTTTCTCCTGTCATTTTGACAATTTTTTTTGTTGTTTATAAATTTTCCGTGACAAAATCTCTCGTTATTCTATGATGAGTCCGTTATACATCTTAACGACTGGCGGCCGTTAAGGACACCTTTTCACTTTTGTTTTTAGTTCTGTTAAATGTATATTCCTATGTTCACAGTGATTTTTTTATTAATAAAGAATGAACATACTGTCATCTTTTGTTTGGTTATATTTTGTACATAAATATTCTACAATTAATCGTCCTTATTTTCAATTCAGAATTGTTTGAAAATATAACTTACATTTGCTAGCTAGACGGTAGTATAACTATGTATACAAGCATACAAGTAATAGGTCCATGGCAGCCCCCCCTTGCCATGAGTCCTGGATACGCCGCTGAATGTGCTAACGGTTTTGTTATATGGAGCAAATTCAACGCATTACGTTTTATAATATTGAAAGAGGTCTTTTTTTGCCGGTCAGTGTACAGGCCTCATTTTCAATGTTTTTTTTTTTAAGGTATCTCGAATAATATTGAAGATAGAGCAAAACCGTTTACACATTCCATTCCATGTTTTTTAGGTAGAATAAAATGGCATAATTAGATTTTTTGAAAACTTAATAATTCTTGATACATAACACAAACTTATTATTTTTAAATAGGAACCTATGTTTAAAATAGTCTCATCTTTTTGATTATTTTACAAGTTTTTCAACGATGTATAAGAAGTCTACATTCTTTTGTTTTAAACATGAATAAAAGATGATTTATTAATTTATTGGGGCGAAAATAATGAAAATTAATAAGAAACAAATGAAAAAATGTATTACAGATCATCATTTGATTATTTTAAATATTATTTACTTCTGTTTTACTCGTTTTTTCAATTTATTTGCTTCAAAAGCATATTAACCAACTTTTTCGAATTGTGTCAAAGCTAACTGTTACGTCGGCAAATAATAATTTGACCAACTCTAAAATAATTGGTTAAGAATAATTTTGAGAACATAACTAATAGATATAGAATCAAACTAAACAAATGACAATCTGTAGTAGATTTTTTTTTGTTTCCTAATAATTTTCAATTTTTTCACCCCAATAAATTAATAATTCTTCTATTATTCACGGTTAAAACAAAAGAATGTAGAATTGTTATATATCATTAAAAATTTTGTAAAATAAGTAAAAAGATGAGACTGTTTTCAACATAGGTTCCCATTTAAAAAACATAAATTTATGCAGCGTCGGACTGGCCATTGTGGCAGGCCCGGCGAGCGAAAGGGCCCGGTCTAAACTTGTAACTATCATATCTAGTACTTAGTTAATAGTTTTCAATATGATAATGAGAAAAAAATCTTGAAGAACTGATTGTAGATCAAGTATAAACATAATTCAAGAGTCTGACCTTAACCAGAGAACAAGCGTAGCGTGTCAAGGAAAACTAAACGCCAATATAGGCTTACTTCTATCCCTGTCTTCACCCCAAACTCCATCATCACCCAGGCCAGTGTATTCTAGAAATACGTGCTCAACGGGCATGTGCAAAATCTACTATGTAGTAGATATAAAATTTAGTTTTAAGTTCTGTGTGGTTTGATGTGACGTTTCACTTTTCACATAGTAGACTTTCATTACCATACCAGATACATAAAAATGATTAAATTCAGACTAACTCCATTTTTATTCCGGATTAAAATTTTTAATGAGATCTGTTCACGAAACAGAATACCTAAGGTAGGAGTTAAATTCTGCAACTGCATTTTAATAACAATTTTTGTCGCCTTAACTCTTGAAATTGTACTTAAACTTAAGTATTCCCATTTGCATCAACAAGGCTTAAATTTTAATGGTCCCATAGACAAAAAATGTAAATCGAAACAACAATGCATAGTAATTCATTTAACATTTTATATCGACGTAATATTGTCAATTGTGAAAGATAGCACTAAAATGAAAATTAATTATAAACATTGCACCTACAAAAAAAAAGATTATCTTTAATAGTATTCACCATTCACTATTAATATGATTTGATTACAACAAAGAAAATGTTCCAAAAATGATTATAACAATATATTTATAATTTTAATATTTAAATTCATTAACTTCGTAATGCATACTTCGCATATGCGTTATTTAATCTATGTGCCAAATCTCGGCCAAAATGTTTGAGACGCGATTTTCATATTAGATTACTGCTAATTCTATACAACTAGTACAGTTATCTTTGGTAATAAATAAAATACTTTAATTTTTTTTTGTAGTTATTCTCGAAAATAAACCATTTCGAAATTTACCGTTTTCGCCTATATGTATGTATTTTTTCTCAAATAACGATATACCATTAAAATGGTGTTCTGATGTGGTAACTGTTGTCTAATTTACCCGACACCAGAACTCTTATATTGCTTGAGAACCCCATGCAAGGAGTATTTCAATAAATCTGTTTTCCCATGTTAATCGTCAATGTCACGGATTTTTGGGTTCAGCTTGTGTCCTTACTCATTGTTTTCATTCATTAATGTATTTAAAAAAAAAACCTTCAATTATAAACATCTTTGTTTCATTAATAATATTTTGAATGGCCCAGAATAGGGGGCCCGGTAATCCAAATCGCCACACTCAGAAATATGTCCCAGTTCGACACTGAATTTATGTTATATCTCGAGAATTATTAAGCTTTCAAAAAATCTAATTACGCCGTTTTATTTTACCTAAAAAACAATTTAAAATTTGTTAACACAATTTTTCTCTTAACTATTATAAAAATAAGTTATGAGATATTTTCGAAAAGAGCAAAAAACGAATGTTTACTTGTAGCTCAGAAACAAAAGAAGATCGAAAATACCTGTGGTGACTATAAAACTTTTCTCGAAAAGTTGACCCTAGAATGTGCAAACGGTTTTGCTCTATCGTTAATATTACCCGAGATACCTTTAAAAAAACATCGAAAATGAGACACCCTATACATATAAAAATTAAATTCTAAAAAATCGAACTATATGTCTTAATCATAATAATTCCGGTGTGACACGTATTTTCTGGTCTGTTAAAATCTTCAATTTTTTAATATGCAATTATAAGATTATATTTTCTTTTGTAAAATATTGTAGCAATAAAAAAATAACACTTTAATAATGAGGACCAGTACAAAGAATATCATATTGAATTTAATAGTCTATTATATTTTTCTTTGGATACAAATGTTTTCGTACATTATCTTTACTTATAATTGTTTCAAAGCAATCATTTAAATTGTGCCTCTTGTATTTCCAGTTTGTCGGCAAAGAAAAGCAGAAAGAAAAATAAATTGAACAAAATAAAGAGTTTCTTAGTTCTTTTCAAGCCTTTATGATTTATGTAGCTTATTATTCAGAATACAGAATTCACGTATGATAGTAACTTTGTTTACAAAAATAAATCATCTCGCCTTTGTCCGAAGAATAAAAACCCTGTCATTTTTGCTTTGCAGAATATACCTTTACATACAAAATTACTTTTATTCTTGATGTTCCATAAAGAAAACATTTGTTACAATTTATAAATCATCCGAAAAAGTATTAATGGAATGTAAATGTAGCTTCTTGTTGAAATCTACTTTCAATACAAGTTCAATATCAGTGAAACATAGTATTTCAGATAGGCTCATCTTAAAAAAGGGAAAGATGATGATTCATTGTCATCTTTTGGCGGTCTTCTTTACAATATGTACCCACAGGCGTACATTATTTTTAGCCTTATGAAATATGAGTTTTTATACTATTTTTTGTGATGCACGACGAGACGAGACTACTCTCGCATCTCGTCTCGTAACTATGCATTATGCGAGACGAGAACGAGATCGAGATTGCAGTTTAAAATATGAGGCGAGAACGATATTCAACTGCGAGAAGCGAGAAATCTTGCGAGATTCTCGCGAGAGTCTCGCAATAAAATATAAATTCAATGAAAAATGCACTACGTACGAGGAGTGGAGTCAACGCTATTTCGTGCATAGAACACGTGAATGTGAAAATTATATGAAATCACTACATTTTTTGACCTATCTAGACTCGATTGGTATCGGTCCCATAGTGAGAAAATGCAAAATGAAGACAAAATCGGTTTTGCATGCAATAGAACTAGTTTTCTCCAATATTCCAGGCCCTAAATCATCCCAGTTAAGACCACGGTTAATAAAATTCTTGCTCCTTCTGAAAAGTAAAGTTTGTCGATGGGTGCCAACCTGCCAACACGGAGCGAAGCGAAGTGATTGGTTGCTGGCGGGTTCCCAATGTAGCGGGTTTTATTTATGACTGAATCTTACTTAAATAGTGGCATATATTTAATGATAAAGTGTACCTAGGTACTTTTAGTTACAAAAAATATTTTTTTATGTTTAATTAGTTTTACTGATGACAGAATGTATTAACAGATGATCGTATTTAAATAGTTTAGAGATCATAATTTAGTGATATATTAGATATTTTAAGAAATAAACTGCCAAAATTAGAGTAAAATTCGCTAATCCAAAAATAAGGATTAGCTTAATCTTTTTTGTGACGCGGGCTGTAAATGGCGGGAGGTATTGTGTTGACCACACCAGATTCTTTATCTCTATACATTGAATGAAGCTACATTTGCACGCTCCCTAAAATTTATTCATTATAAAGTCGCCATCGAATGTTTGACCAATGACCTTCTTTACCTACAGGTTACAGAAAATAAAAATTGCAAAATTTAATCTAGTGACCTTTGTATTTTATTTATTTATTTTTTAAATAAGAATATTATATATATATATATATATATATATATATATATATATATATATATATATATATATATATATATATACAGTGTTTTAAACATACTTATGTATGGAAAAATATTACAAAATTGTTTGTGAAAAAAGTTATTTTTTGTGCAACCGGACACGAAGTAAGCATTTCGCAGCCGCAATACAGGCCGCGAAATTGGATTTCGCGACCGTTGTTATGGTAACGGCCGCGAAATGAATTTCGTGGCCGTTGTCATGGTAGCGGCCGCGAAATTAGGTAAACAATCACTTTGACACTTGAGAATTATATGGTTTTGTTTATCAAATGTCATCCCACAGCCACCTTGAAAGCTAACTTTCTATTTACAATAAAACAGTTCAAAATTAAGAAAATTTGTAATTACATATTTTTTACGGTTGCACAAAAAATATTGTGTGCACCTTGACCGCGAAATCCTTTAGCGCCCTCGAGATTGTCTTGCCTCGGCCGCAAGCGGCCTCGGCGACAATTTTTCTCTCAGTACGCTAGAGTGATTTCGCGGCCTTAATATACAAATAACTATTATAATACAGAATACAATAACATTTTCAATATAGGCCTCAACAACAATTATCCGTTAACAAAAATAGAAAATATATACAACAAAACTAAAGACAGACATCTAATTCACACTAAAATATACAAACACATCAAACTAAAAACAATACATACATATTTATACCATACCATAATTATATACATAATACACTACAACATACAACAAATAAATACAATATAAACTTAATACCCAAATCACAACCCAATCTAAACACCATTTTCAATAACATTAAACCAAAAATCAACCCATAGAAAAAAGGGGAATTTATAAAATATCATGTAATAACTGCAATAGTATTTACATAGGACTTACATCCAGAAACCTTCAAACCCGCTTTAAAGAACATGTTAAAAATAGACCACCATCAGCTGTAGGAACACATTTAACAAATAACAATCACACTACCTCCATAGAAAATATACAATTACTACACGCAGAAACAAACTATTATAAATTACCACTATTACTTAAACATAAGAATCAACAACTATTAAATGAAAACACATTTTTTCCAGAACATTACATGTTTAAATTTCTACCACCATTACACAAACCAAATAAACAACAACAATAGCGCCATCTACTTCCTATTTCTTCCAATACAACTTTCATACTTCCTATTCTCTCACTCTATCTCCTTTTTTAAGCTTACAAAAATGATAAAAAGTGTCATCTAAAATATTTTTACAAATATCTTCAAATATTTATCATGTTTTGTTTTCTACGTTTTTAACAGACGGTAAGTCTTTTTAAATACTGAAACTTGTGATCATTGCAACTACTTGTCACTTAACCTCAAAAATTTTACCAAACAAATTTTTTAAATATTCTATTCACTAACAAATTTTTTTTTATAAAATAACTAACTTTTTTCAAAAATAATTTTGTAATATTTTTCCATACATGAGTATGTTTAAAACACTGTATATATATATATATATATATATATATATATATATATATATATATATATATATATATATATATATATATATATATATGTTTTTCAGCTTTGACCTGAAGATGCCGAAAATATACGGCGAAATCGATCGTCAATAGACATTTTATTAAATAATAGAAATACAGTATGCCTTATTTCACAACCCTCTACACTGTAAATTAAATTATTTACAAACTTATCACATTTTCTGGTGACCGTAAATGAATAAATATTATGTTTGTATTGAAATAATTTGGTGATCAGAATTTAGTGTTTCATCTCTTTGTTATAGCTCGAGATTACAAATCCAAAAACAAGATGAGATCGATATTTTATATTTCTCGTCTCGCCTCGGGTGCATCACTAACTATTTTTCTATTTAGGTAATTGAACAATTAGATTTTTAAACAATGCGACTTATCAAAAATTTTGTGAGTTATGTTATGTTGGTAGCGCTTAGTGATGCACACGAGACGAGCCAAGGCGACAAATATAAAATTTCGATCTCGTCTCATTTTTGGATCTGTAATCTCGATCTCGATAGCGCTTGCGCACTGCGTATTTACTTGAGAGTTTAACTACAAAAGCCAACAAGTTTGCACCCACACCAGTCCTACAGTTGTTCGTGTATTTTCAGTCGTAGAACTTTAACTAAAGAGAAGAAACACAAAATTCTGGTCACCAAATTATTTCAATGTGGTAATACTAACATAATGTTTACGCATTTACGGTTACCAGAAAACGTGATAAGTTACTAAATAATTTAATTTGCAACTAAAATAACTAATTTATTACAAAAAAAATCTGATGTGGCCAGCACATTACCTTCCGTCAATTATATGAGGCATTTACGAAAATTCTGCCGGTGAACTGCTACCGGTAAACAGCTGTTTATCAGGTTATAGCTACCGGAATCGATATTTTAAGAACGCAAGTAGCAAACAGGAGTAGATCCATAAGCTATAAAAAAAATTGAAAATTTGAAGCAAGTTAGAAATTTAATGTAGTTAACAAACTGAGCAGAGTTCTACTTTGAACACATTTCCAATTTTAAAGCGCGTGCTTCGCTTTGCATCAATACATTTTTTTGAATGTAGATTCTTCATGGATCCGGTAGATTAATCTGGTAGATATTGTACAATTGTCGAACACGGTAACGTTTTACCACTGTTGCTTTTAAACACAGTCGGTACAATTTTCGTAAATGCTGATGTATTTTCTATAAAATCCATACAGAAAGTTCCTTGCAAAAGATTCTAAATTTCTTGTATGTACATTACCTTTCGACAGTTGTATGTATTTTATACAAATTCCATACAGAAAGTTTCGACCAAAAAGATCTTATATTTCGAGTAAAATTAATACAAATATACTACGAATATGTCAATTGCACTTGACACTGACATCTTTCAGAATTTTATTAATATAGTAGCTGTTTCTAGCATAGCTAGCTTATTTATGAAATTTAATTTCTTTATAATTTTATAACTCTGTATCCATTTAATATGAAGTATAAAATGCAGTTAAATCTTATAGAGAATACAAAGTTCTTTAATATTTATAATAACATTAAATGTGAAAAAATGATATTTAACATCGTTTTTTCAAGAAAAACTGTTAAAATCTTCAAAAGAGGGTACTTCCGGTTGACCAATTATAACCAAAATCTAATCAGCTCTTCATATGGATACAAGGAAGAGGAATACAAAAGAATTATAATTTTTGGAATTCTAGTTTTAGAGTTATCGTAGACGAAAATTTTGTTACACACACACACACACACACATACACACACACACACACACACACACATACACACACACACACACACACACACACACACACACACACACACAACAAAAACACACACACACACACACACACACACACACATACACACACACACACACACACACACACACACACACACACACAACAAACACACACACACACACACACACACACACACACACACACACACACACACACACACACACACACACACACACACACACACACACACACACACACACACACACACACACACACACACACACACACACACACACACACACACACACACACACACACACACACACACACACACACACACACACACACACACACACACACACACACACACACACACACACACACACACACACACACACACACACACACACACACACACACACACACACACACACACACACACACACACACACACACACACACACACACACACACACACACACACACACACACACACACACACACACACACACACACACACACACACACACACACACACACACACACACACACACACACACACACACACACACACACACACACACACACACACACACACACACACACACACACACACACACACACACACACACACACACACACACACACACACACACACACACACACACACACACACACACACACACACACACACACACACACACACACACACACACACACACACACACACACACACACACACACACACACACACACACACACACACACACACACACACACACACACACACACACACACACACACACACACACACACACACACACACACACACACACACACACACACACACACACACACACACACACACACACACACACACACACACACACACACACACACACACACACACACACACACACACACACACACACACACACACACACACACACACACACACACACACACACACACACACACACACACACACACACACACACACACACACACACACACACACACACACACACACACACACACACACACACACACACACACACACACACACACACACACACACACACACACACACACACACACACACACACACACACACACACACACACACACACACACACACACACACACACACACACACACACACACACACACACACACACACACACACACACACACACACACACACACACACACACACACACACACACACACACACACACACACACACACACACACACACACACACACACACACACACACACACACACACACACACACACACACACACACACACACACACACACACACACACACACACACACACACACACACACACACACACACACACACACACACACACACACACACACACACACACACACACACACACACACACACACACACACACACACACACACACACACACACACACACACACACACACACACACACACACACACACACACACACACACACACACACACACACACACACACACACACACACACACACACACACACACACACACACACACATACAGACATCATCGTAAAAATAGTAAAATCGTATTCTAGGGACCTTAAAACGTGCTTATTCATTAAAAACTCACCACCGAAATTTTTGACCAAAGACAATACCTTCCTTATCTAAAGGTGACGGAAGGTAAAAATATGATTTCTAAACTACAACAGTAAAACGGATTAAATATTAATAAATACTTTTTGCAAATAAAAGTAAACTTTATCATTAAATATATGCTACCATTATGAATTAGTCATCAAAAAACTGCTGCAATGGGAATCGACTGGAAACCAATCATTTCATTTCGCTCCGTCTTGGCTCCCATCGAAGCTTAATATAACATCATTATCGAGGGACTTAAATGTTGGAGAAAAACTAGTTCTGTTGGAGGAAAAACCAACATTTTTATTAATTAAAAAAATTATAGTGGATTCATTATGATTTGTACATTCGCGTGTTCTATGCTCCACTCCTTATAAATCGTTCTCCGGTTCATTTTTTATTGAATTTACAAATCAAAGCTATAAAGTTATGGTATGACTAGCGAATGAAAGTTGACGTTTAGATTATTTAATAGATGTGGTTTCTTTTGAAAACATTTCCCTATATTTGATTTGAAAGGAAACTGACCCTTATGTATTCCGTTACAGAAGATTAGAATTGTACTCAATACCAGGAGGCATTTAAAATGACCTTAGTAACAGGATTCAGAGATGTATATCAAATATTTAATACCGCAAATTCTAGTTCGTTCGTCTCAAGTGTAAGTAACCGTCGAGTCGAAATTACTGTTAGAGGAAATTAAAAATAATCCTACATCACAGAATTTTCAAACTAAATAGTTTAAAGATCAAAATATTTTGTTATAATCAACATAAACGAAAAATGTTTAAAATATTTGAAACGCTACCCTGTTTTGATATTCACTTACCCTAGTCGGCCATCTATTTTCAGCCAGACATAGTAATGTATTTCTGTGCTTTCCTAGTCCAGTATTTATATGGGTTTATGCAAAAATTTCATACCTGAATATTTCGTACAATTCTATTCTTCTCTAGGGTTTCAAAATAAACCACATTTATAAAATAATTTAAACGTCAACTTTCATTCGCTAGTGATACCATACCAACGCTTTTTATCGCGAGATTTCTCGCTTCTCGCAGTTGTTATATCGGTCTCGCATCGAATTTTAAACCGCAATCTCGCTCTCGTTCTCGTCTCAAAAAACAGCGAGATGAAACGAGATGCGAGAGTACTCTCGCTTCGGCGTGGACCACTAGTAGCGTTTTCCGATAATATAACATAAAAATTTCAAAAGACTAAATAAAGCCATTTGAAAACGAAATAAATTTTTCAAAAAATAGATTGTACCCAATATCCTTGCAACTATAAGGATTTTCGAAAAATAAATCAAATTTTACCCCCGTACGCCCCTTCTCTTATTTTGCTTCAAAAATAACATATCAAAATTTCAAATCACTAAGGCCCTTTGAAAATGAAATAAATATTAGTAAAAAGTAACATATCAAAATTTCAAATCACTAAGGCCCTTTGAAAATGAAATAAATATTAGTAAAAAGTAAAAGTGCCCAATATCTCTGAAGGTAAGGATTTTCAAAAAAATATATCAAATTTTACCCCTGCAATATCCCTGTCGTTTTTTGTCTTAAAATATAACGTATCAAAATTTCAAATTATTAAGGGCCTTTCAAAAGAAAACAAATTTTGGCAAAAAATAGATAGTGCTTAATATCTCTGAAACTATAAGGATTTTCGAAAAAATAAATCAAATTTACCCCCGCACTTACCCTGTTGATTTCTGGCTTATATTATAACATATCAAAATTTCAAATTAAATAAATTTTGACAAATAGTAAGCAATTTCACATTTTGGCAGTTTGTGTATTGTGAATTTTGCCCGATCGTATACACCGAAAGAGAAAAACAAAATTAATAACTTTGTTATTTAAAAATATCGTGTATTTGATATTTAAAAATTTTATTTTCAATTTACATATTCAATGCAAAAAATATAAAAAATTCGCAGCGCATTTAATCGATTTTAGTATTCAAATCTCCAAATCTGACTTAAGCATTCAAAGCGGGAAACTTGGCACAAATTCTCGCCCACCTTCTTCAAAAGTTCTCCTAGATTAAAACTGAATAAATATGAATTCATAGAAATTTGCATAACAAAGCCTACAATTAAACTGTTGCCAAAACAAGTCAACCTCTGGCAAAAACACCGCCAATTCGCAACACAATAAAGTTAATGAATTTATAATTTTACAGCGTTTTATAATTTTAGTTTTCTACTAATTTAATTTAAACTCAAATTGAAACTGAAAATTAATTACGCCAGCGCCAGGATTTTTCAAAGTTAAATTTCTGACATAATGTAACGTTTTTAAACATCGAATTTGTGGATTAAAACTTTGTTACAATAGCAACGCAATTTGGTTGACAGAGAAAAACACGATATAAATAAATTTTGTTTGTTTTATTGTATAAAAATTGTTAAATAAAAACTTTTTAGGTGTTCATAATCAAAATAAGTCAAAACACACAAAACAGTCAAAGTGACAAGTGCACACAAATCAGCTTATTCCAAGCACTTCAATGTCACTCAAATCTCTTCTTCTCGCGACTTATTCAATTTTGAACTAACCCTGTACGTCAAATATTGAATATAATAATGCTAATACTTATTTATGGTACAAGTGTGTTAAATTGCAAATAAGTCACGCAAGAAAAGTATTAAGTCGGGTCTCAATTTCAACTTATAGGTACCTCCTGTGGTGTATCAATTAATTCTGCGGCCCTGGACGTACCTATAATTTGAAATTGAGACCCTACGTCATGTACACGCTATCGTGACGTCAGTAACTCCTTCTTAAAGTAATTATCTCAAGTGACATGCAATTAACACACACGTGCCATATAAAATCAAACATCTCTTCAAATCAGGGTTGTCATGAAAAACCCCAACCCGAAAAAACCCAGTGGGTATTTTCGGCAAAAACCTATAGCGGCTGGATCCGTTACTTGAGTACAAATAGGGGTTAAATTGTATAACAATAAAATATAGGAACGAAATATAATTTAAACGTTTATTATTTTAATACAGAAAATCAACAACTGTTTATTTTTACCTTCCGTCACCTTTACGTAAGGAAGGTATTGTCTTTGGTCAAAAAATTCGGTGGTGAGTTTTTAATGAATAAGCACGTTTTAAGGTCCCTAGAATACGATTTTACTATTTTTACGATGATGTCTGTATGTGTGTGTGTGTGTGTGGATGTGTGTGTGTGTGGATGTGTGTGTGTGTGGATGTGTGTGTGTGTGTGTAACAAAATTTTCGTCTGCGATAACTCTAATACTACAACTCCAAAAATTATAATTCTTTCGTATTCCTCTTCGTTGCATCCATATGAAGAGCTGATTAGATTTTGGTTATAATTGGTCAACCGGAAGTACCCTAATTTGAAGATTTTAACAGTTTTTCTTGAAAAAAGGATGTTAAATATCATTTTTTCATATTTAATGTTATTATAAATATTAAAGAATATTTTATTTTCTATACGATTTGATTGAATTTTATACCTAATATTAAATGGATATAGAGTTAAAAAATTATAAAGAAATTAAATTTCATAAAGTAGCCATAGCTGTGGAAACAGCTACTATATTAAGAAAATTTTGATTGAAAGATGTCAGTGTCAAGTGAAAATGACATAGTGTGTTTGTCTTATAATTTTACTGGAAATAGGTATAGGCGGTGTGCACAAAAGTAGTCAGCGCCGACAGCGGACAAAAATGAAAAAAATGGTTACTCATTGAAACATAGCAAGGTTATGTTTTATGTCAGAATAATTTTGCAATTTCTATTTTATAAAATATTTGCAATGAATGCGAATGATAGGACGTCAAATATTATGTGATGCAGTGGGGGATGTAATAATTCTTTCAAAATTACCGATTGAAGTATCAAATTTTATAAATTTCCTAGAAGATTATATGAGGAATAGATGTATAAGAAAATAACTTTTCAACAAATATCTTCTACTAACATGAAAATTTCTTTTAGGTATACATATTTTCTCATTGTAAAAGATACTTATCATATGAATAAAATTCCAACAATGGTCGTCTGATTGCAATAATGAATTATATAAAAATGTGTCTCTTACGTTAATATTTGAACAAGATATAATAAAAGAAGCAGAAAATTGTCTTAAAATACTAGCAGTTGTGTGAAATAGAATTCTATATTTGACATAATTCGTCTATTATTATAGATTTTGTACTTGTAATGTTAATGTTAAAGATAAAAATTCACATGGTTCGTATTTTTCGTGTATTTTCTTTTCCGAGCTTGTGCAACTGACTTCACTTAGACCCTGGTATATTTTCAATGAAAAATTTTCTTCATTTATTGCAAATATAAAAGAAAGATGCTAACATCATACACTGATATCGTGATATGTAGAAATTTTCTTCTTTCCAATCTTTCAAGTTTTCCAACTTTTTAATCTCAATTTCCATGTATTGTGCACCGTGTAACATTTAAGTAATATTATAAATTACAATATAAATTTAAATATGATAAAATGGTTTACAGAAATCACACATATTATAAGAAAAATTATATTTTCTGCCACAGTACCTTATTCGCTGGTATTTTGACTTTTTTGATTGTCATATCACATATATAGCATTTTAAATATTTTTTTTATTCATTTCAATATACTATAATGTATAATATTCATACACAATAGCAAAACTCAAAATAAAATTGTAAATTGTATCACTTTCTCGAAATTAATTCAGTAACCAAAAATGCCAATGTAGCCGTTAGAGGCGCTGACGCTCAAAATGTGCACATCGCCTATAGGATCTTTTGCTTTCTGTATGGAATTTGTATAAAATACATACAACTGCTTTAAGGTAATGTACAAGAAATAATAATAATAATAAATCTTTTATTTCTGCAGATACATTACACTGTGTATAGAAAACGTTACAAAATAATAATTTTCTGTATGAAATTTGCATAAAATACATGCAACTGCCGGAAGGTAATGTACAAGAAATAGAATATTAAATTTAGTAAGGAACTTTCCGTATGAAATTTGTACAAAATACATAGAACTGACGGAAGGTAATGTGCTGGCCACATCAGATTTTTTTATATATAGTTTCCAGGTTCACTCTAGACATAACACAAACAATTGTCGTTAGGGCAGGGTATTGGCCACTTAATTTAAGTCGTAATGACATATGTCATTGTGAATGTCAACTGCCATATGTCACCACATGTCCAACCTGTAATATAACATATGTCATTGTCAAAGTCACCTGCCATATGTCTCGGCAAACCCACTTGAAAAAACGCGTTAAAAATCTCAGTTATTATAAAAATTTAGGCATGTTAAAGAATTGATTGAAGAATTGTATAAGTTCATAAAGATGGATACTGATGGCAATTATTGGATCATTTCTGATACTTGACCACCCGTCTAATAATAAAGTTAAGGAACAATTTTCATTTTTTAAATGATCTGATAAATCTCGATCCCCCATATTTGCTACTTCGTCTAGTAATTTACTTCCTAATTTATGGCGATTAGGAGGATTATACCCAGGTCGTAAAGAATTGATCATGTTCTTCAAACTTTTGCTGTTTGAAATATTAAAAGCGATGTTATTTCAATAAAAGAATAAAGCAATATTATTATCGATTTTGCATTTTTCTTTTTGCGATGTCGTTACAACAAAGTTTGATAAATTGCACTTACGTTTTTTAGGTTGTTCTATTTTACCGTACGAATCACCCATCACTAGTATTGACGACAATGATGAATTTGCACTTGTTACTATTTTTTGGAACTTTATACAATTTTGTATATGTTTTTTTAACTCTTTCTATTTTTGAAATTATTAATATATCACAATGTTTGCAATTGATTTTACCATCATTTGTTTTAACATTTGCCCAGTCTAGTGACTGTTTTCTCCTAAAACCCTCTAACTTTCGGCATGATGACTATTATGTTTTAAACTCAACTACTAACTAAATAGTATGTTCATCCAGAAACCAAAACATAAGCGGCACGGCGAGCTGTACTTGTAGAGTTCAGTAAAAATCGTATTACATTATATTGTAAATGAAATGTAATAAACTAGAGTTCCTTGTAATTATTTTTAACTTGTACAACATGAACAATGTAATATTTTTTTAACCTGGAAATGGGTTGGGTTTTCTCAAAAAACCCCAGTGGGCTGGGAATATCTCGAAAAAACCCGGGTTTTTGACAACCGTGCATGGTATAAAATGTATTTAAAAGATTTTAAATAAATGGGGTCTCGTGGCCGCGTGCTTGAGTGTCAAGGCGCGAATCTGGGGAACTGGGTTCGATCCCGACCGATGCCAAATATTTCGAATTTTAAATAACACAAAATTGACGCCTTTGATGCTCCACGCCAGCAATGAGTGCCCGTGACGTGAGGCCTGGTAAGCGCCCGCACGGTGCAAATATTTCATCATTGCCGATATCTATGTACAAAGCAGATTGGCACACCCAGCAATGGGTAATATGCCGAGATGACATATTTATTTATTTATATATTTAAAAGATTTTCTAATTTGATATTTCGAAATGACATTTGGTAAAAAAAGTGCCGACAAGGCCTGGGCAGTAACTATAATGTTAAAATATGAATTTTTATCTCACGTTGCTAATAGCTGCGTGACTATGATTTTTAACTCACGCGACTTACATACTAATTTTATGAACACGAACAGCTTTATTTGTTTCAAATCATCATAGTTATAGCGTTATTATTAGAAGGTGTTGGAAATAGTATTTTATGTACCAAGGGCGTTACGATGATGATACTGCCAGGAGGGCGACAAGGTTCTAGTCCGAGGGCCTCTGGCCCGAGGGATAGATGTCGTCTGATGGGTATTATCATCTAGTAACGCTCGTGGTGCATGTCTCACTAAAATATATAAAATAAGTTTTCATTTGGCTTTGGCGTTGCTAAAGATGTTGTATAATTGTTATGTTTATTATCAACATTTCTTTATTTTTAAAACATCAACGTTCTATATCACCGGAGATGATGGAATGGGGCGAATTTGTTGTTTTGGAAGATATTTTATCGGAACGATGGAAAGAAAATATTTTGAAGGAAGACAAACGCATAAATGTTCTACTAATTATTCCATTCTCGTCTGTAGAAGATGTATAATTTTGCACTAAAATTATAGAAGTGTGAACAAGACTTGGAAATTGTTTTTCCCCCTTTTTACATGTTATAGATATGTTTATACCGGGTGGAACATCATACCTGTGTACATAGGCGATTCATATGAGAAAAACAGTTTTTTTGTGCGCATTGCTCCCCAAATTATTTTAGACAAAAATGCTTCAAATAAATGTTGTAGAGCATAAAATTCTGCATCTAAATCAATAAACAGAATTACTTTTACATTCTTTCTAACGACACAAATTAAATAAGAAAATATTGAAAATTACGTTGAAAATATCAAATAGCCATGGAATTGAAACAAAAATAGAAACAAATAAATAGGTAAATTAAATTCATAAAAAAATCTTCATACCTATTATTACGACAATTGTACATTTCAATGAAATATTTATTTTTTATAGGATTTTTATTGAAAATCTTTTTAAATTGGAAATAATTCATGTAAACATTAAGACCTATCTACTACAATTCAAATTTCAAACAGTAATTCTCTGAATAAAATAATCACTACAATTTATTATTATAACAAATATTCGAATAATCCTCCGTTTTCAGCCAAGCAATAACCAAGTCTATTGTAGAATGAATTTCTTACATTAGCGAGCTGCCTATTTGTGATTAAGGCGCTCTCCTCCATGATAGCTTCTCTCAATGAATTAATATTTGGGTGGCGCTGCTTATAAATTTTACATTTAAGATGACCCCATAAAAAAAAAGTCGCAAGGTGCTAAATCAGGAGATCTGGCTGGCCAATTTAAAGTTCCACCACGACCAATCCAGCGATTTGGAAATGCTTGGTTTAAATAATCTCTAACACTTACTCCGAAATGAGCTGGGCAGCCATCTTGTTGAAACCAAACCTCCTGATTTTCGCGCGCTACGCTATCTAATGCAGGGCCGATCTCATTAATCAAGAGTTCTAAGTATGTTTCAGAATTTAAGTTGCCAACGATCTCAAATGGTCCAATAATATTGCTATTAAAAATGCCTGCCCAAATATTAATTTTTTGAGGATATTGCGTTCTGGTGGTAA
This sequence comes from Harpalus rubripes, assembly GCA_963082715.1. Lineage (NCBI taxonomy): Eukaryota > Metazoa > Arthropoda > Insecta > Coleoptera > Carabidae > Harpalus > Harpalus rubripes. Next base: position 13,359,797 of record OY720455.1, on the reverse strand, counting down.
CATTTAATCTTGGATTTTCTAGAGCCCAGTGCCTATCATTTTGAACGTTTGGTTCATTGTTTAATGTAAAAGTACACCCATCGGTAAAGCAAATAGATGGAAGAAAATCACGATCCCGATTTGCTCGTTCTTGCATATCTTCACAAAAAAACTCGCCTACTTTCTTCATCAATGGGCGAAATGTCTTGATGGCATTGCATCTTATAAGGGTGTTATTTATGTTTTTTAAGAATGCGCAATACAGTAGAATGAGCAATCTCACATTCCTGCGCTATTATTCTTGAACTTAATTTGGGATTAAAATTTATTAATTCCAGAACTCTTTGTTCGTTTTCTAAATTAATGCGATTATTTTTATTTCCTATAAATAAAGATATGATTTGTTTGTAATTCTCTTAAAAAATATTCAAATTTAAATTTACCTGTACTATTTTCCGCCGCAACACTTGCCGTGGATTCAAATTTTTGAACATACGCGCGTATTGTTGTAGCGCTTGGAATTGGCCTATTTGGAAATTTCACGGCGAATAAATCTCTAGCTATACGTAAACAATTTCCACTATAAAAAGTTTTTATTATAAAAACCCTTTCTTCGTTAGAATAAACTGAATTCATTTTGATATTTTACCGTCAAATTAGTTATTTATCTGTCAAACGTCAGACATTTATTTGTTTCTATTTTTGTTTCAATTCCATGGCTATTTGATATTTTCAACGTAATTTTCAATATTTTCTTATTTAATTTGTGTCGTTACAAAGCATGTAAAAGTAATTCTGTTTATTGATTTAGATGCAGAATTTTATGCTCTACAACATTTATTTGAAGCATTTTTGTCTAAAATAATTTGGGGAGCAATGCGCACGAAAAAACTGTTTTTCTCATATGAATCGCCTATGTACACAGGTATGATGTTCCACCCGGTATAAGTACACCGTATCCTAGCACTAGCAATAAACAGTTTATAATACTTTAGTGAGACATAAAAATATTTTATTATAAAATAATAAAATTGTTATAAAATGGACACATTAAAATGATATTTTATAATTAGTTTTAATGGAATTGTGCTCGTATATCCATGATAAAATATGAAATAAAAACATGTGTATGAAAATTTAAATTGCTCACTTGTTTGTATGAAGTCAATTCCATTTATGCCCTCGTTTTATAACATTTGCTAAACAAATTTATTCCTAACTTTCTCTCCAACAAAAAAACCTTAAAAACCTGGAATAATTTCCAAAGCCATCTGGATCAAGTTAAACCATAAATGAATATTCATTTAGATGCATACAGCACGTACGAGCGAACAAATGTCAAATTTAAATTCAGTTTAAAAAATCATTTACTTACAATAATATTTTGAATGTTTTTAAATGAAAATTTGCCTTTTTCTTCACATAATTTCATATACCTACCAGTGATAATTAAATTTATATCGAATATAGGATTTTTTAGGATCTAAGAGCTGATAGTGTCTTGAATTTCAACCATTTGTATACACAGTGATTTGTAACGAGTTTAATAAACTTTCGTACAACAGTTTGTTGGGAAGTCCTTTTCCTTTTAGCTACTATAATATACAAGAAATTTAACAAATTAATTCAGCCACTATCCTAAAGAGGACGGTGTAGGCGACACACACCCCTTAGTCCCTTACCCACTAACTTTCGTGATTGGAAATGCCCATTTGCCCTTAGTTTGACAAGAGTAGTGTTCTATTTGCCACCCTACAAGATCAGTTCATTTAAATCATTTCACTTATTTCAAGATCAGATGTTCAAATAGAACAGATAGAATTGACTGAACTAGAAAACGGTGATTTTGAAGACACGAATATTACTTTTTAATTATTTACTTTAATTTTTATACTGTTTTATGAATATGTATGAAAATGTAATTAATTTATTGCAATATATTTTTTTTAATATATAAATATTAAATATGAGGAGTATGTTGTGCTAACTCAAGTACAAATGTTGTGTTACTTTTAAATTTGTAACACTTGCAAATACCCAAAATAAGCAAAAGTCATTAAAGAATATTTTATTCTCTATAGGATTTGATTGCATTTTATACTTCAAATTCAATGGATATAAAATTATAAAGATATTAATTTTCTTAAACCAGCCAGCTATGATAAAACCACGGAAACAGCTACTATAATATTTAAAGAAAATTCTGATAGACAGCTGTCAATATCAAAAGCAATAGACATTGTGTTACAATTTTACTGGAAATATAGAATCTATCGCATGATATTTCTGTATGAAATTTGTACAAAATTCATACCTCTGACGGAAGGCAATGTACTGGAAATATAGAATCTTTCTATATGGAATTTGTATAAATTACATAAACTGATGGAAGGTAATGCGCTGGCCACATAAGATTTTTTCCCTTGCGCTTCAATAGACCTTTTCAATTTAAAGAGATAGAAAATATGCGCAATGGGGATCTGCGCATAGTAAGAACAACAGATCTATGGCGTTTGTTTCTAAAAAATTGAGACGTAAAATGTGAGAATATCTCAAATAACTTTAAAAAATCTTATCGAAATAAGTTACAAAAGCTTCTATTGAAGTTGAAATGTCTAACGATGCAATTTTTCACAAAGAATACAGGTATTTTAATGACTGCAATATTTTTGACATTTCGTTTGACAGCCCAACTGGCAGTTATTTGCGCCATTTTCTTACTATTTGCAGCGATAGAAAGAGATAGCCGTTAAATTGAAAATGTCTATTGAGGATATCTGAATTAAAATTAATATTTCTAAATTGCATTAAGAAATACAAAATTTCCCAAATCTAGACACTAAATTGTATCGCAAACTGTCAAAGAACCCATATATTAATCTCAATTTAACTAACTTTTTCTCAGTTAACCATACACACTAAATTCTTACTTTTTGTTGATGATTGTTAAAATTATAAATTAATATCCTTTTCTCATATTTTTAATTTCATATAACAGCGATAATTAAATTTACATTTCTTATAGGTTTCAGCAAAGAAGTTAGAGTTTATTGTGCTTCCCAAAACAATGTTTTGTTCTGTAATGTACCAGCTACTTGCTGGACACGTGGCTTTATGTATTTTACTGTTTTGAATGGTCCGTTGCTATTGATTTTATTAACCATTGATCTCAATAAACAGTGTCTATGGGTTATCACACACATGCACATATCTGCAAATTGCCTCATATTATCTGTTCATTGATGAATTTTTTACAATTTTTGACGATTTGGCATGTGACAAACTCACAACACTGTTAACAATTATTATGTTATTTGAATTTAACACAGCGAGCAAACAGTATTTGCATTTCCTTCCATCATCGTTCGTCCGAATGATTATCAGTACCTATTTGGAGAGATTGGAGAGATGCAAAAGTATTATTTGCAACAAGCTCTCAATAACGCCTATGAAAAACTTGTTTTAATTTCGTGGTACAGCCATTGGAAAAAAATACGGAATACAAGCCCCAAACGGAAAAAAATATTGATGGATTATTTTGTTGTTTACATCATAAAATTCTAATTAAATTAAATGGGGAACAAAAGTTGACAAGGCTAAACATCTGACAAGTAATTATCGAGAAGATACGAAAATATAAAATCATATCCTGTTTTTGAAATTAATTATTTTGGTGATATTAACGTTTAAAATCAATGAATATAAATTAGACATAATTGGAAGGCAAAATAAATTTTCATCTCAGTAATAAATAGTGAAATAATTTTTGACAATGATGTCTACGAAGGTAAGTAAGTAAAAAATTCATTTATTATGAGGTTATATACCACATATTAACATATTTACTTCCTTAGGAGATTTTCCCGAAAAAGAAATTCAGAGTTTAGAAAAACTGCAACTAATTATGGGGGATATTAATAAGTTTCGTGGTTCAGATTCACACTTTAAAAATAAAAATTTTATGAAGAAAAACTTTTACGGCCTTTTTATTTCTTTTATTGGCATTCCATATATACTGATACATTCGAACGTTCCAAAGGGTCCAAAACTTTCATCTTCAGCAAAAATCTAACAATTTTAAAACAATAATATTTAAAAATTGTTAAATTTTCGCTGAAAGTGAGGGTTTTGGGCCCCCGAAACATCCGAATGCATCAATGTGAATACCAATAAAAAAAATCTGAAAAAGGCTGCAAAAACTTTTTCTTCCAAAACTTTTCTTGAAGGGTAACCAAAGTTAACAAAACAATATATATATATATATATATATATATATATATATATATATATATATATATATATATATATATATATATATATATATATATATATATATATATAACGTGTATGTCAATCTATATATAACCTTTAATTGAGAGTTCCAAATGATTCGAATCCCTCTTTCCGGGGGTATGTAAACAGGCAGATGTTTACACACCCCTAATCACGTATATGCAGGAAAGGTGGCCATTTGGGAGCGATTTTACATTGGAATAAAGGTACTTACTTATCGTGCCAGTTGACATCACTAACTGCTATGATTGTTGTCTGGAACCCTCTTAGTCACTACATTGGACTCCACTAGTTTTCAGTTTTATTTAGGATTTGTTTTAATTAATACCAACACCATGTAATTTAAGGATAAATATATTAAAATAACTAAACAGGTTGAAATACAATTACAATTTGGTTAAACATTAAAATACTGTTTGGCGATTATGACAATGAATAATGATATTTAGCGTTTATCTATACCTGTTCGTTACACAAGCGTGTGCAACCTCGCTTGGGAGCCGCATAAATGCGTACTAAAGAATCAGACTTCGGCGAGAGAGTTTCTAAACGATTAATGCTGACTTTACTAAAACTCATCTCTTTACGTTTCGCCTAAGTTGAATTGCGTGTCTTTTTATATATATTGTATTTCAGCAGTCATACCAATCCCAAAATTTCATTCATATTCCGAAACAGAGAAAGGTTTTTAAAGCTATCAGATTAGAACAGAAAGTTAACGTTTGCAGTTGACAGTTTTTCCGCTTAAAACCAGAAAGTTATTTTTTCTGATAGAGGACATAAATAAATACACTGGTAACTGAAAAATGAAAACATTTTAGTAAAGTATTTTTAACATCTTTTTGGCCTGGGGCTCGTATATTGAAGAATTAATAGCAGTTTTGTTGAAATAAGAAATAACGGCTTTTTATTTCATTTGTAAGGATAGTTGTGATAAGCCGAGTAAGAGAAATAAATAAATAACTTTTTATAAACTTTTCTAAATTATAGTTCAGGAATAATATTTCAACTTGTTATCTTTGTTAGTCAAAATTCTGATTAGAAATAATTATCATTTTTCCCACCGCGGGTTTTGTTTAGTCTAGCTGTTATATATATATATATATATATATATATATATATATATATATATATATATATATATATATATATATATATAAAATAGTTAAAGTTGGACTTTTAGGCAATCAACTATCTCTATGATAAACCAATAACATTTTTAACGAATATTAATGTTTGTCTTTTTCAGGTTTACATGACGAAAACGAAACTGTAATAAATAACATGTGATTATAAAAAAAAAAACTTGTTCAAATAGCGAAAAATGCTTATAAATTTCGTAATGGCTCCCAATATAATTTTTTTTATTCAATTTTTTTTCCATAACACTCCATATAGTTCCAAATTAATGACACTAAGTGGTTTCACACTATCAAAGTCTAAATTATATGTAAAGAAAATTGCATAAAAGTATATATTTTAGCATTTGAAGAAAAGAGTATACAGTTGCTAGGCAATTTTATGTAATTGCTTAATAACTATCAATAAAATCATTCAAATTGATTTTTCCTTGGCAATTGTCTGCAAAATGATGACAACTTTTGAATATTGAAATTAATACTAATTTTAAACAATCGGCGATAAAATACAAATTTACTTCTAGACTGCCTCGTGCATAAAACACAGCCGCGTCAGTAAATCTGCTACTTTTTCTCCTTGTTAAACAAATAACTATTCTGCAACAATCCGTAAATCCCTCTCTGATAAATCCTATAAATTCCTGGAATTCAAATCTCACAAATACATACATACATTTGTAAACGCTCAGTGGATATGTGTAACATTCAGTATCCCAGTATCTCGATTGTAGTCTGCTAATATTCAAAACAGTTTGCGCAAATCAATAAACGGTTGGCTGTTTCTTTAGAAGATTTCAATACAACATGCATATGCATTAAACGCTTCGAGCAAATGGATAGATTTTAATTATTTTGCACAGATATGTTTTTCCTCGTATATGTATTTCCATATACGAGTACAAACCTAGATAAAAGTTGGCATGTTTGTAAAATACATCACAATACTTTTTGTGTATTATTTTATCCGTTGTGTTTTGAACGCTATTTTTTACTTTTTTGTTTTTAATTTGATAAACCAATCTTAATTTTGACAGCGTAACTTTTTACATATTTATATCAATAAAGTACTACATTTATGAACTGCTCTGCATGTATGTATAAGTGAAGTTTCTATGCCTTTCTAATTTAATGATTATGTTCTTCAAGTTGTTTCCACAAGCGTTTATTTTAAATTGTTAGGCAAGTGTTTAAACTTTTGAAAATAACTCCTGAATGTTTAGAAAGTACTTAGAGTTTTGTTTGTTTGAACAGCATTTAATAGTAATGCTACAATTATGGTGAATATGAGCTAAACATTATAAGATAAACATTCATATACTATAAAGTTTTTACCTTCCGTCACCTTTAGGAAACGAAGGTATTGTTTTTGGTCAAAAAATTCGATGTTCAGTTTTTAATCAATAAGCACGTTTTAGGGTCCCTAGAATACGATTTTATAATATTCACGATGATGGTGTATGTGTGTGTGCGTGTGCGTGTGTGTGTATGTGTGTGTGTGCGTGTGTGTGCGTGTGTGTGTGTGTGTGTGTGTATCTGTGTGTGAGACAAAAATATCGTCTGCGATAACTCTACTACAATTTCAAAAATTATAATTCTTTCGTATTCTTCTTCGTTACATCCATATGAAGAATTAGATTTTGGTTACAATTGGTCAACCGGAAGTACCCTCATTTGAAGATTTTAACAGTTTTTCTTGAAAAAACTATATTAAATATCAATTTTACCTCCCGCTACCGTTGGTAAGGGAGGTATAGGGATCATGCTAAAAATCGCCTATCGAGATTTTGGTAAATGACCACGTTTTAAGATCTCTAGAATCCAATTTTAACATTTTCACGATGATGTCTGTGTGTATGTATGTGTGGATCCTCCACTCAAATACCTACTATTATTCAGAAAATTTTGAAACCTTGTATTTCGAACTTTTTCTGTATTAGAAAGAACCCATTAGATTTTGGTGAAAATCGGATAACCGGAAATGGCACTTTACAAGAACCTTAAAATAGTTTTTCTTCGAAAAATACCTTAAAATGTTATTATTTCGGGATTAATGTTATTATAAAAATTAAAGATTATTAAATGTTCTATAGATTTGCATTAATATTTTTTCTACCATATTACATGGAAAAATTTATAAAATTATCTATAATTTAAATCCCAAATCCTAAGCTTTAAACAAACAAAACGCACTGTCATAGAACTAATCATTTCAAAATAATATTATAACGTTTTAAAAAGAAAAAAGTAAATAGAACAATAGAAAAGAAATTCAATACAGTTTCCAGCATAAGTAAATATGTAGGTATGTATTTAGATTAATAAAAATTAACGATTCACAAAAATGTTTAAGCTAATCCTCATTATATTATATCTTCGATGGCTTAATGTTTAGAGCAACGCTTCATAAGTCATGAGTGCGCTCGGGGCTCTGGGTCCGAATCCCACTAAGGCAGGGATGTGTGAATGTGAACCTACTGTGTAATTGGGATTTAATCCTGTTGCGAGGTTTAAATAAAAGGTAGTTACTTGGATTAGATTAGACTATATTTTAAGAAATAAACTGTCAAAATTAGAATAAAATTCGCTAATCTAAAAATAAGGATTAACTTAATCTTTTTGTTACTCGGGCTGTAAATGGCGGGAGGTATTGTGTTGGCCACACCAAATTGACAAAGATGGTGTTTGAATAAAATTTTGTCTATGTCAGTAAATAGATTATAAAAAATCAATAAAATTTTATATGAAACATTTTTCTCAATTTCTAATAGTAACGAAATTATTTGAAAATCAAATATTGGCCAAGGTTGCCAGAACATATAACTAATTATTTGATTAAAAAAAAAACACATCTAAGTTGACCTTTGAAAGGTGAACAAAAAGTCTTATTTAATCGAAGTCATAGTTTGCGAGATAGCAGAGGTAAACTCCGTAAAAACTCATTTTTTACTGCCTTATATCTCGGAAACTATGGAAGAAAGGGCCTGTGTTGATTAAGCCTTTTTTACTCATTTTGGTCAGTACTGTATACCGTTTCATTTTTTCCCCGAAGTATAATTACAGCCTGTATTATGTTTTGCTAGAAATTTTCTGTATGGAATTTGTATAAAATACATACAACAGCCGGAAGGTACCATACAAGAAATATAATCCTTTGCAAGGTACTTTCTGTATGAAATTTGTACAAAATATATAGAACTGACGGAAGGTAATGTGCTGGCCACATCATAATTTTTAATTATGTAACTCGTTCTTGTGCGTTTACTTGTTTTCCAACGATGACACTTTAACTGACTGGTGGACGCTTGGATAATTGGCGTCCACGACTTGGTAAAACGAAGGAACACACACATCCACATTCACACACTTTATGAAAGATGAGGGTGCTGATGAACACTTAAATTTATGGAATTCATTGATGTATAATTAAAGTTATATATTTACATATTGTTATTTATATTTTACACGAAACATTAGAACTTAATTAAACAAATACTAAATAGTTACATGTTACATTGTAACTCAGTGGCCTGGCGATTAGCCAACGCCGAAACTAAAATACTACATTATATTTTGGCAACAAAACCCCGACTACAAACGTCTTCACGATGTGAGAAGCTAATGCAGACTATCCCAAAAACAAAGCGTTCTTCATGAACTGATATCTCCAGGGAGTGAAGAGTACAGGGTAAGGTATCCATAATAAACTATCAACGCTCGTAAGGTTGTAATACCTTAAATACTTCTAACATTGAGAAATGTTGCGAAACATAAAGACACGCAATTCAACTTAGGCGAAACGTAAAGAGATGAGTTTTAGCATTGATTATATATACTACGTAAACGTTTACGTAGTATATATAATCAATGGTTTTAGTAAAGTCGGCATTAATCGTTTAGAAACTCTCTCGCCGAAGTCTGATTCTTTAGTACGCATTTATGCGGCTCCCAAGCGAGGTTGCACACGCTTGTGTAACAAACAGGTATAGATAAACGCTAAATATCATTGTTCATTGTCATAATCGCCAAACAGTATATTAATGTTTAACCAAATTGTAATTGTATTTCAACCTGTTTAGTTATTTTAATATATTTATCCTTAAATTACATGGTGTTGGTATTAATTTAAAAAAATCCTAAAAGTGAAAACTAGTGGAGTCCAATGTAGTGACTAAGAGGGATCCAAGACAACAATCATAGCAGTTAGTGATGTCAACTGGCACGATCAGTAAGTACCTTTATTCCAATGTAAAATTGCTCCCAAATGGCCACCTTTCCTGCATATACGTAATTAGGGGTGTGTAAACATCTGCCTGTTTACATACCCCCGAGAAGAGGGATTCGAATCATTTGGAACTCTCGATTAAAGGTTATATATCGATTGACATACACGTTAGACAAAGGACTATTTGTATCGTCATCGATGTTATATTCGGAAGTTCATAACTTACAGTTGGCAGAAACTGTAAAAATACCGGTTGTCAATAGAAATTGTGCGATTTGTCGCAAGTTGTATATTAATAAACGCTTAGTAGCCCGCCGAGAAGTATTGACAGTCGGTAGAAAACGGTGATAATAAAAGTATGTATTAGCATAACGGGAATCACTCTAAACGTAAACGAAAAGTATGATTCGAATTCACGCCTGGTACATACTTAATTGTCAACACAACTGGCAAAGGCTTCTGACAGCTAGACTAAACAAAACCCGCGGTGGAGAAAATGATAAATATTTCTAATCAGAATTTTGACTAACAAAGACAAAAGTTGAAATATTATTCCTGAACTATAATTTAGAAAAGTTTATAAAATTTGTTTATTTATTATTTCTCTTACTCCCTACAACTATCCTTACAAATAAAATAAAAAGCCGTTATTTCTTATTTCAACAAAACTGCTATTAATTCTTCAATATACGAGCCCCAGGCCAAAAAGATGTTAAAAACACTTTACTACAATGTTTTCATTTTTCAGTTACCAGTGATATACCTTTTCTAGTGTAATTATTTAATTACTGAATTTTTTTTCAGTAGTCGCTATTGTGATAAGATTGTTATATTTAATTCAGACTTTATTTCTACATATGACGTGCTCTATTTATTTATTTATAAATTTATGTTTCGACGATACCTACATGGTTGATTTCATACAACATAATACATTATTATAATATAGTCTACTGTCCTGATGAAGCTTCAGCAGGAAGCGAAACGTTGACATTTGTCTAAATAAAATTTTACTTATTGACTGCATTCCTGCTTAATTCTTTTGTCCATCACTTATCCAGTCGCTTATCATCACTCACACTAAAATATAATTTTTATTACGGATATGGAATTCATTGACGAGGTAATAGTGGAAGAGAATAAAAATACTTTAGCACTAAGGTATACATTATATTTTTTCCAAAATCGTTAAGTTATCAATTAAAAACATAAATAAATAGCATTATGTTTGTATGTATTTGTAAGACCTACTGTCAAATGTCTTAAAATCTGTCAAATACTTTAACAGCACAAACATTTCTTACATCGTTGGATATTCCAGTTTACCAGTAACTTAAAAATAATTAGTTAGACATAGTCTTCATCGAGTTTATTGGTATGTGAACACATAATATCAAGTGAAAGAAAGTTTGCATTATGTGTATTTTTTAAAGAAGTTAAAAATTTAGGTTAATTCAAATTCGACATAAGAGTCTGTAAAGTTTAATTTAGCTACTATTTTGGCTAACTTCGCGGAGTGTTATCGTATACTTTAGTGTTGATTTCGGGAAAAAGTTTCTCGTATGAAACATGGATTCTGGATGCATTAAATCTTGTTTCCTTTATGCTTTTTTTCTGACTAAAATCTAGTTTCAATACTGAAACGTAACTAACTACGAGTTATGTTACAAGGATGTAATCAGCCTTATCTCAAACTCGGCAATACCTACAATGAACCAGTGCCATAACGTCTCCACCTTTTAATATACGAGTATATATAACTATTTAATACATGTACTCGTTTGTGAGAGAGTTATTCTCCTCATTTCTTCTCTTTGTGCGTGGGAGTATAATTAAAAGCACCAAGCTCTTACCTATCTCATCACGTCGTTTTATTATTTAACCGAATAATTTCCGTTGAGTTTTACCCAAAGTGGAAGCTATACGCTAATGCTTCATCATTATCGCGTTTCATTACCAACCGCGAGCCGAGTTTTCTCCCAGCTCTGCCGTAAGCGCAGGAAATAGCCAGAGTTACAAAATGGAGCGCTCTATTGATAATGCTTAATCGAGGGATAAAGATTAATATCACCATTCAATATTTAAATACGGCCGGAGATCAGTACGGCAAGATTAAGCTGGTGGAATATGGTTTAAACCCATAAACATGAAAGGCGGATAGGAATAATTATTTAAAGGTACCTCAGGCAAACAAGACCCAGCGTGTATTAAAGTCCGTGTACCGAAAATCAGATTTATATTAATTACACTAGTGTATCTTTCTACACACTCGTAATTGAGAATTGCCGTCTCGTTTGCACTACCCTATTGTCGTAGGTTCGAGTTTTTTGTGGAAAGTTGTTGGGGATATTAATTTTCTATGCTCTTTATTTACTTCAATAACTCTTTGAACCTTATAATTTGTGAAACAAGATCACTTTTATTGTTTTGAAAAGAAAATATTTAATAAACATAAGCCCTATTTATCCTACTACCCCGGCGTAAATAATGCCAAGTAAAATTGGTGCCAAAAAATATGAGTTTAACAAAAAAAATCTGATGTGGCCAGCACACAACCTCGCCAGATATTTTACTTGGTTGTACGCATAAAACGAAAAATATTTTTAAATACAAATACATATATTCATCTCACTACAAAATAATTCTCACATATATTTGCAAAATCTATGGGATATTTTAATATAAATTATGTACAATACATACATTTTCTTTATATTCAATATCCTGAAATTTTCTTTTTCTACTTTCCTTTTCTTTTCCTTTATATTCGTCATTTTTTCGCAAATTCCTTTTATATTCTTTTTTACGTATATTTTTTGCGTTGTTGACTTTTTTTATTTTCATAATCTTCATAATAATATACAAATACAAATATTTTTTACAGTGGCCTACAAATATTTTTGACAGTGACATTTATGTGTCAATTACAAACATTTGAATTTCTTGCCTTGAAGTAGTTTGATCGTGGTTTGATCTGAGAATTTTTACATCAAATTATTTTATATGCATTTCATCTCTAAATCTATAGAAAATATAATAATGGATTTATATTTATCGAATAAAGAATTTAACGTTCTTTAATATAAGTATTTAGATAATTTTCGATAAATAATAATTATATGATTTTTTTCTTGTAACTTCTACTTCCGGTTATCCAATTTTTACCACACACACACACACACACACACACACACACACACACACACACACACACACACACACACACACACACACACACACACACACACACACACACACACACACACACACACACACACACACACACACACACACACACACACACACACACACACACACACACACACACACACACACACACACACACACACACACACACACACACACACACACACACACACACACACACACACACACACACACACACACACACACACACACACACACACACACACACACACACACACACACACACACACACACACACACACACACACACACACACACACACACACACACACACACACACACACACACACACACACACACACACACACACACACACACACACACACACACACACACACACACACACACACACACACACACACACACACACACACACACACACACACACACACACACACACACACACACACACACACACACACACACACACACACACACACACACACACACACACACACACACACACACACACACACACACACACACACACACACACACACACACACACACACACACACACACACACACACACACACACACACACACACACACACACACACACACACACACACACACACACACACACACACACACACACACACACACACACACACACACACACACACACACACACACACACACACACACACACACACACACACACACACACACACACACACACACACACACACACACACACACACACACACACACACACACACACACACACACACACACACACACACACACACACACACACACACACACACACACACACACACACACACACACACACACACACACACACACACACACACACACACACACACACACACACACACACACACACACACACACACACACACACACACACACACACACACACACACACACACACACACACACACACACACACACACACACACACACACACACACACACACACACACACACACACACACACACACACACACACACACACACACACACACACACACACACACACACACACACACACACACACACACACACACACACACACACACACACACACACACACACACACACACACACACACACACACACACACACACACACACACACACACACACACACACACACACACACACACACACACACACACACACACACACACACACACACACACACACACACACACACACACACACACACACACACACACACACACACACACACACACACACACACACACACACACACACACACACACACACACACACACACACACACACACACACACACACACACACACACACACACACACACACACACACACACACACACACACACACACACACACACACACACACACACACACACACACACACACACACACACACACACACACACACACACACACACACACACACACACACACACACACACACACACACACACACACACACACACACACACACACACACACACACACACACACACACACACACACACACACACACACACACACACACACACACACACACACACACACACACACACACACACACACACACACACACACACACACACACACACACACACACACACACACACACACACACACACACACACACACACACACACACACACACACACACACACACACACACACACACACACACACACACACACACACACACACACACACACACACACACACACACACACACACACACACACACACACACACACACACACACACACACACACACACACACACACACACACACACACACACACACACACACACACACACACACACACACACACACACACACACACACACACACACACACACACACACACACACACACACACACACACACACACACACACACACACACACACACACACACACACACACACACACACACACACACACACACACACACACACACACACACACGGACGGACGGACGGACGGACGGACGGACGGACGGACGGACGGACGGACGGACATCATCGTAAAAAATGTTATAATCGGATTCTAGGGACCTTAAAACGTGCTTATTCACTAAAATCTGGATATGCGATTTTTAGCATAAATACAATACCTCTCTTAGCGATAGCAATCTGATCATTGGAGACATGTTAATTAATTGTTATAAGAAACTAACTAAGAAAGGGAACAGAGGCACTGACGCAAAAACATTGTCATTTAAAATAAAGTTACCTCTGTATTAATGTAACCATTTCTTTGTAAACAAACTAAGGATGCAATAATAAAAACTTCTTAGCAATGAGAAAAAATCTTATGTAGCCAGCACTTTATCTCACGTCAGTTCTATGTATTATGTACAAATTGCACACAGAAAGTTTTTTGCAAAAGATTCCATATTTCCAGAACATTACCTTCAATCAGTTTTATGTGTTTTGTACAAATTCCATAAAGAAAGTGTCTTATAAGAGATTCTATATATTTCCAGTAATATTATAACAGAAACATACTATGTCAATTGCATTTGACACTGACATTTGTCAATCAGAATTTTCTTAATATAGGTAGTAGGTGTTTCCATGGTTATATAGCACACCGCTGGCTGCTTTATGAAATTTTATTTCTTTATAATTTTTTAACTCTATATCCATTGAATATGAAGTATAAAATGTAATCAAATCGTACAGAGAATAAAATATTCTTTAACATTTATAATAACGTTAACTGTGAAAAAGTGATACTCAACAGCATTTTTTCAAGAAAAACTGTTAAAATCTTTAAATTAGGATAAATAACTTTACACATGGTTTTGCCATAAATGTAATACAATTGTAACAATACGGTATTTATTGTTATTTAATTAAACAAAACCAAATTAATTTAAATTGATAGAAATTCGTACCTACTATCTTTAATGTTTCGATATGCTGCCCAACCTGTGTTTTTACTTAACAAAATACAGGAAAAAGATAATATTAAGAGAAACTCGAAACCCTTTTTAAATAACAATCTTCTAAATATGTAAAAGAATATTAATACTTGTTGATTTAAAAAAAAATGTTTAATTTTTTTCAGTGGCCTTATTATACTACCACAGTTTAATTTAAGGCCCAATGAATTTTTTTATTCAACACCTAACAATAACGCTATAACTATGGAGATTTGTAGCAAATAAAGCTATAAGTGGCTAGTAAGCTAAAAATCACGCTGCTATTAGCAAGGTGAGATAAAAGTTATTTATTATACGAGTGTGAAATGTATAATATTAGTCACGAAAGAAAAAGTTTAACCACGTAGTCCGCAGTGCGAGTGGCTAATTTTCTTTAGTGACTAATATACACTCCACACGAGTGTAAAGTGTAATACATACAACATTTTATCCAACACTTTTTAAAAACTTCTTAAATCACTTTTATATTTTCATTCATCGTTCGACACTGACAAGTCATTTGATGTAGTATTTTAAATTACAAAGTATAGCCATTGAATGGCTGTTATGGTTATGTTATATTATTATTGAAAATATTTGCTGTAATAATTGTATGTCTTTGGGAATTATTTGAAAGAAAAATACATAAAATGGGTGAAAATGGGGATCTTCCTTTACAACGTATTTACTTAGAAGTACAAGCAGCATCTTTGAATTTAATTCCGAAACAAGTAACCACTAACTCGTTCGTTTCTCGTTTTCAGCCATACATGACAGCTGTCATTGTGTAAAGATAAGTAACCTATTTTAGAATAAATGTTAATACTAATTTAAAATTTAAATAAATAAGTTTCATAATGATATTTTTTTTTCAAAAATAAAATAATTTTGTAAAATTGCTTTTTATTTATATTTAAAAAAACACAAAAATTAGTAATAATTTCTCCGTGACTTCTAAAATATTATCTCACGGAGTTGTACAATAGTTATTTCAAATAACCATAGTAACAAATATATTAAGAGTCGGTGTTGGATAAAAATTCATATTTTAATTTTAGTTACCGTCCAGGCCTTCTCGGTTATTATAAGAAATTCATAATCAAATAAAAACTGTTTTTAAGCATATAATTATTAATTTTTTTTTCTCGGTTATTATAAGAAATTCATAATCAAATAAAAACTGTTTTTAAGCATATAATTATTAATTTTTTTTTTTTTTTTTTTGATAATTTCTCTTAATTCTATTGAGCTGGAATAGCCTATTTACGTCCTTGTAAATTTTCGGACAAATTATGGAGGGTTGAAACAGCACATCTCCTTTTCTATCAAATTTCCGGAATAGAGTTCCCATTTAACAACATTAAAATTAGATTTTTGTCTCGTGTAGCGAAGCTGTTGCTAATGACGTTGTTGGTATAAATTTAAATAGAGATAGAATATAGTTAATAGAGCAGAACTGGCGCAGTGTTTAATTACGACTTTTAATTTTCCTCTAAATTTGCTCTAGCGCTAGTTGATTAAGTCTTTAATTAGTTTCCACTATAATTATATACGACATATTGCACAAAATCAAATACTGCAGGGTCATTCAAATTGATTACAACACGTTCATATTGAAACATTCTTCAAATGGATTTGTTAATTAAAACTATGTTCAAGTAGCAACAAAATAATTAATAACTAACTAGAATACTAGTATTCACGAACGAAACTAATATTTGCAGGCTCTAAAAATGGCGATATACAAACGTCTACTAATTATTAATAACATAAAATTTAATCGAAATATTAAATTAAATAAATAAATAGATATATCATCACGAATTTTTATCCAATTCGAGTGCCAATCTGCCTATCATCAGAAATTTCGATAATGTTATGACGATGTATCTGTGAATGTGTTACGCCCAAACACGGAAAACGCTCAGTGAGCGTTATGAATAATGCTGAAACGGTCACGACGCATTCTGGAACGCTTACTGACTACAATTATAGTTTGTTTAAAAAAAAAATACATCAATAACAATACCTAACTGGAACGCTTACTGACTACAATTATAGTTTGTTTAAAAAAAAAATACATCAATAACAATACCTAACTGAACCACAACGCGACAAATGACAGATTTCGGTATTTGGTAAGTACAATTGTTTTCTTCGCTCACTGAGCGTTTTCGATGTTTGATCGTAACATAAAATATATCGTAAAGTGCGTTTACAAGTTATGTGATCAGGGGATCAGGGGTAACACTAAAGGTGGCTTCCCACGCCGCGCCGATTTGTACACAAGCATTGCTGTTGCTGCAGCCGCTTTTATGTTTTGTGTTTTTATTTCTTTTATTGGGATGTTGCCATCTTTTAATTTAAATTTTATTCTACTCCACGCATCGTGCAGGTCGTTTTTTATGCTCTGCAGTTTTTTGTTTTCATATAAACTCAAAAATAACCTCCTTCGACCACTGCATATTTACATACAATACAAATGTACGATTGAAATGAAATGAACAAGAAATGACATGCTCACCAGCAACAATCTGCGCCATCACGGGCCGACACGCGCGCTCTCGCTTCGCGCCCTTTCGCGCCTTTAAAGTTACCGACTTGCAGCGGATCGGACGCACCGGCACAGGTCAGTCCGCGCCGCCTCGGGTGGTTCCCTTCCCACGGCGGGTTGGTGCGATGTGGCACTGCTCGGTCCACAATAAAACGGGCCGTGGGAAGGGATGATAACATGTTTCACTTACGTATTATTTAAACGTAGCTAGACTCACAAAGTTTATTTAGGCATTTAGGGAGTCGGTAGTAGAAATTTTTTTTTTCACTATTTTCAATATATCTACTTGTACTTGTAGGGTAGGTACTGTTCTTTATGCAGTCGCAACTCGCAGCAATAATAAGGTTTGTTCCTACACAACTTTTTGGATACGTTCATGTACTCGTACGTACTCATGAACCCTTTTGTGCGCATGTCTTGTTCATGTACTCATTCAGACATATGTAAGAAACTTTGTATGATTGGAACGGACAACGGACTTGTCATATCGTAATTAATTACAGTCTCCTCTGCAGAAAAAAAACAGTCAACAAATTATCTAAAATCAAATATTAATTATTTATCATATTATATACCTAAATAATTATTGTTCTATTCAAGGTTGGCCAAATATCAAATCTATTTCTTCATCAGATGAATCATATAACAAATTCCAAATCACTCACATGTTCACTTATGAAACCAGATAAATAACCAGAGGTTATGCTTCGTCTGACGTACATTTGACAGTACGGGCTAGCTATAGGAACAAACCACGGTATAAGAAGCTAGGTCACGCCATTCGTTATGTTTCCTGTGCTACAAACGCGGTCAGACGGAATACACTTAGTTTTCCGTTATCCCGCTGTAGCGCTGCAAGTCTTGGATGCTTAAAAAGCATGGAAAAGGTAAAAAGATAACATATTTCATGTAATATTTCTAAAACTATTATAAATATTATAAATATAATACCTAATAAAATTTATTTATATAAAACTATTTAATAAAAATAAATTAATTCATATTATAGCAAGCAAACATCAAAAAATATTATTGTCAACAATTTACGGTAAAAAAGAAAGGTGATTCAAATACATATCGCACCCTTGCTTCAAAAGTGACACAACTCAAAATTCACATTTTTTGAGTTAACGCCATGAATGAGATTACCAAACACCCCTACGTCAATCATCAAAAGTGTTTCAACTTAGCTTACAAGGGTGTGGGCTAGATGGCGCTGGTGTCATTTTTGAAGTTTCTAAACTGGAAATATAAATATCCAACAAAAGTGACACAATCGTTAGTTGTGCTCTGAACTCGAAGAAAAGCGGTTGCTTCTCGAAGATCATAACCGCATTATTTTGAGTTGTGTCGTTTTTAAAGATCGAAACTAAAAACCTACATTGAAAGAATTTGAGTTGATACAGTTTTGTAAAATGATATTTGCAGACGACAATGGATTAATTTGAATTGTGTCATTTAAGAAAATTAAGGTAAGTGACTCTGTTATTTATATTTTAAGTTGCGTCATTTTTGACGAATTATTTGTTTGGAAAGTATCATTAAGCTAAACTTGGGATTTTCCGCCGCGGCGGTTATGCTTTGTTGTTTTTACATCGGATTAATTTTATTTTTCTAGATACGATGGATCAATCACAAGGAAGGACCGCTAATATTTTAAAACTGGCAGCTGAAAAATTGAAAGTGCGTGAATGCTGTACCACGATATCTAAATATTCAGACAATAAAGAAATCGTAGGTTTTGAAAAATCATCTTCAATCGTCAGTGACCTACAATGCAGTGCCGTCGCTGAAAATGCCACAAAAGATAAGGAAACCTCCAGAGTTTGCCATTCCATCACCAAATCAAATTTTGGTTGAGAATTTGATTGAAAACAGCAGTATTAACAAAACCTTAAGTGTCAATGTGTCGTGTAATTCTGAGCGCCCGACTCTCCTACGTTTTAAAAAACTCAGTAAAAACAACTATTACATCTCACCTAAACACAGTGGTGAAAGCGACATAGACGATTCAGATGCTGATCCACATTACAGTAAGAGTCCTAGCAGTTCCTCTGACAGTGAAGTGGAACTCGTTGAGGATGAAAATTTAGTTGAGGAAGAAGCCGGTACAGTTCAGCATGAAAATTTAGCAGATGAAGAAGGGCCAAAGAGTAAAAAAAGAAAAGTAAACCCCGACAAGTGGAATGTTAAGAAAAGTAAATATCGAAGGAATTGTGGGAAGGCTTATGTATCCTCTTCAAAAACTAAAAAAGAATTCCCAGCAAGAAGATTACGTCCTTCTTGTGGGGATAAGTGCAGATTGAAGTGCAGCGC
Source organism: Harpalus rubripes (assembly GCA_963082715.1). NCBI lineage: Eukaryota > Metazoa > Arthropoda > Insecta > Coleoptera > Carabidae > Harpalus > Harpalus rubripes. Next base: position 13,339,157 of record OY720455.1, on the reverse strand, counting down.
AAAAATAGACGAGACAGCCAGAGAAACCTGTTTTCTAGTTACTGGAAACTAGGAGATGTACAACGACAAAGAGAATTCATCGTTGCCCACGGTGAAACTATAAAACCAAAATATAGGTATTCAAGTACGCTAGATTTTCGAAGCATGAACTCGGGCTTCTATTTTACCATCAACGATAATCGTATTAGAGTATGCAAGACATTTTTTAAGGCGACTCTGGATGTAAATGATCGACCGATTAGAACAGCTTTAATGAAGAAAACTGAAAGTGGCTTCTTGGACAATGACCAAAGGGGAAGACATGGAAACCAGCCTAAGGTTGATCCTGCAATCAAAGATGGTGTAAGAAATTTTATCAATGCTATACCGAGAATAGAATCACATTATTTAAGGGCCCAAACCACTCGTGAATACATTGAGGGTAGTAAAAGTTTAGCTGATCTGTACCGTGACTATAAAGAAGATTGTGAAACGCGGCAGCTTCCTTCTGCGAATTCGGTGATGTTTAATCGCATATTCAATGGTGAGTTCAACATCTCTTTTTTTTTCACCAAAAAAGAATCAGTGCGACGTCTGTGAATCCTTTAAAAATGCAGATGAACAAGGAAAAGCGAATTTGGTAGATGCGTATAAGCTTCACCTAAAAGAAAAATAGCTTTCTCGAGAGGAAAAAGAAGCCGATAAAAAAATGCGAATGGTACCCATGTTGCAGTATACGATTTACAAGCCGTCATGCCAGTTCCCAGAGGTGAAGTGTCGTCGTTTTACTACAAAAGCAAACTTAACTGTTACAACTTCACCATAAGCGACCTAAATGCCAAAAATGTAAACTGTTATTTCCGGAATGAAACAGAAGGGAAACGCGGTGCATTAGAAATAGGTAGTTGTGTACTTAAATACATGCAGGCTGTAACGCAAACAGCCGAAACAACTTCAAATATTGTCTTTTATTCAGACAATTGCTGCGGACAGCAGAAAAATAAGTATTTACTTGCTACATACTTATACGCAGTGACAACATTGAATATTGACACTATCGCACACATATATCTGATACATGGACATTCTCAAAACGAAGGAGATAATGTTCATAGTGTGATCGAAAAGCAGGTAAAGAGGCATTTAAAATCGAATCCAATCTACGTGCCAGAGCAATATGCTACATTGATCCGAACAGCAAAAAAAATGGCCCTGCTTATCGCTTGCATGACATAACATTTGAAGATTTTTATGATCTAAAAACACTACAAGAAGAAATGGGTAACAATTTTTCAACAAACACTGAAAATATAAAAGTAAAGTGGCATGATATAAAAGTACTTAAAGTAGAGAAGCAAAGCCCTACAACTTTTTTCTACAAAACGTCGTATGAAGATGAAACTTTCAAGATGGTAAATATAAGAAAACAAAAGCAAACGAGGTCGAAACAAACTGGACAAACAATAGAATCTGAAACGCGTCTAGTGCGGGCTTATGTCAATAAATTACAACTAAGTGACAATAAAAAAAAAAGGACTTAAAAGAACTTGGTGACAAAAACATAATTCCGAAATTTTATTACAACTCTTACTTTAAAAATATTCTTGATTAAAAAATTAGAATATTTTATAGCATTGTTATAATACTTAAATCATTCATAATTATTATTGTTTAAGTTCAATCGATAACTTTAGGATACATTATTTTTATTTTCTTTTTAGTAAAAATTTGGTTTTTTCTGTTTAAGTCAATGAATACATTTTTTAGTTTGGACTATTGAACTTTGTTTTTTATTTGACAGGTACTCAGTAGATATAGGTACATACTGTTAAAAATGTAGGTATTTAGTTTGGCTGTGCCGCACGGTTTAGTTTTCTCTGTACGTTGAAGATGAACAATAAAACAATTTTTACTTTTGAATTAGCTACTTTGTTTACTATAAATCATATATTATTGGTATTTTATTTACGGTGTCTATTGGCAATGACTATGTCACAACTTAAAACGTTTTGTGTTTAATAGCCGAACCAAAACTTCAAAAATGTCACTTTTTTATAAAAATACGTTAAAAGTGACACAACTCAAAATAATTCAATTATTTATATGAATAAACATCATCAAAACCGTCACAACTCAAAAGGGGTGGTTTTAAGGATTGTAAAATGGATTAAACAGAAAATTCAAGTAATTTTGCCACCTTTACACTGTTATTTAACTGGTTCCTTTTTTGGATCGATTCAAAAATCTGTAACTATTCAAATACTAGTTTTTTGCGATTTCTGAAAATATAAGTTTTTTGAGTTGTGTCACTTTTGAAGCAAGGGTGCGATATGATAGGAAAAGATCACGGTAAAAGAACAATGTTCTTATACCGTGGTCGAGAAACAAAATAAATACAATAAGGAATATTAAGACAGGTAATAAATTTAATTTTCAAATTATGATATACAATCAGGGACGTAACTACGGGGGGGCCTGGGTGGTCCTGGGCCCACCTCATTGATGTGTTGGCCCACCCGCTGGCCCACCCAAAAAAATTTAAGATATTTAGTTTATATTATAAAAGATTTTAGAACGTGTAATACAATTTGTGTGGATGTAATACATACATATTGCAGAATAAACATTTTAGATTGTATGTGAGCCTATTGCCAAAAAGGTCTGTCCGTGGAAAAACTATTTTTCAAAAAATCGCCCGAATTCTGTAGCAAAATTATTCTTTCTTATAAACATTGCTATAGCAAGTAATCAATAATAATTGGAAACACTGAATAAAACATGACACGTTACATTTGTTTCTATTGAAATTGATTAGAATTTTCAACAATGTTGCTATTATTTAACAATTTTCTTACAGAATTGAGATGAATGTTGATTAATATGTAGCTAATTAATTTAGCGGATGATACCATACTGGACACGCAAGAAATATTTGTAATATGAAAGTGTATAAGGAAAGTATCTGGACTAATAATAGATATCATGCCAACTATTTCAGAAAAATTCACAAAACTGAAATTATTTTACAAAAATTAAAATATGTTTAATTAGCATTTACGACAAATTTTATATGGAATATGGTAAATTGATAATTCCTTATTACATTATTTATCAACATTGAAATAAAATTAAATGACCTATATAAAAAAAAATTTGCTCTAAGCAAGGACGAACTATTCTGACGAAAGGCTCGTATCTAAAACCAAAATTTGGAAATCGATTATGACACTTCAATAAAGATTAGTTTGATCTTTTTAAATTGTTGAATTAAAATATGTATTTATTTATATGGGCGCTGCATTTTACACAATGATTCCTGGAAACCGATTCTGGATTTTTCAAACATGAAATAAGCATAGAGCACCGTAATTTAATGAGGAAATGTCTTCAGATTAATATGTCAAAAAGTAAAGAAGATGATAATTTTTGTAACGCACATTTAACATTAATTATAGAAAATGTTTCCATTTGCTAAGCATTACAAAAATTGATATGCTAGCCGCAGAATATCATTTACTTCCCAACACAAAATTTTACGAAAATTAATGTAAAACTGTAATTAAAACAATAATGGCCCTACTAGTTTTATAACATATTTATAAATTATATTATCCGGGAACTTTAAATTAGTAGTCATTGCGTTAACAATACAAATACAAATTTTCAGTGCAATTTCTGTTTTCAAATTTTAGTTATTACTTAGAAGTATTTGTAATTTTTGTTTGTTTTACCGTTTCTATGGTGCTATCTATAATCCATATATTTATCATGTTTGATATGTAATTTAGTTTTATTGTAATAATGTTCTTAAGATATAAGTATGGCCCACTCAGATTTTTCATTGGCCCACCTTTGGCCCACCCAGAAATTCTAGTTACGTCCCTGTATACAATATTAACTTACGAGTATAAGTATATACATTTTTAGTAGAAACTGGATTTCGTAGATAATTTGAGATTACAGTATTTAAAAACAAAAGGAAAAATAAACGCACAAAGAACATTGTTAAAAAAATATTTCGCAAATTGTATACTATCTTTTGGTGGGTGTAGAAAATAATGACACTTTTTCACTTGAAGGTTAATATCCTGACTTGCAGTTGGGTACGAAACGTGCGGTTTCTATATTTTCTGTTCTAAAATTGTAAATTTATATTATAACAAAACTAAAGCTTACTGGGAAGCAGTCAGCTTTCAGATTTAGCGGTTTTAACTCTACTTGAATTATCATTCCAATGAAGGCTAAGAGTCGAAATCGGTACATGTTAAAGGAAAGGTTGAAGAATTTTAAATAATTGGGGCTTCCCAATTCATGGTAATATTAACAGTGGCGGATTTCCGAAGAATTAACTTAATTATATCCCTTTAGGATTTTTTAAAATTATTTTTAATTGTAACAAAGAAATGCTTGATTACCTATAATAATAATAATGTGATTCCAACAAAGAAAATGTGCAATTACTTCAAAAAATTGGTTATAATAATTGTTCTTGTATGTATTTATTCCAATTCCAACATAAAGTTTTTATTACAATAAAGAAAACTTGATTGCAATAATAACTAACAGTACTAATTAGACAAAAATAAATTGTTATAATAGGGTATTCCCTGAGGACTACCAATATTAAAAATTTATTAAAAATATTAGTGTTGATAGGTAAACAACAGGAAAAAAACAAAAAATCATATTATAAATTAATTGTTACAAAAGATATAAAGCATTTAAATTTTGCTGATGTACTAGATGACCTTCCAATGGGAGACCAGTTGAAATCCCTACTCCATGTTCGAATGTGATAAGACGCCGCATGAACCACTGATAGTACACCGCTGGTACTGTACAACTAGTACGTCACTATCACGTGACACAACAAAATCAAATTTTTAAAATTAATATCTCGATTATTAAAAAGAATTTTTAATTCGGGGTTTCACAGGTACTCTTAGATATAACTGTTCTTTAAGAAAAATAAATAAAAAAAATATGAGAGAATACCCTATTGTTGTTGGATTTAGGCGGCAAACTAATCAGACTACAGGCGACAATCCATCACATCCACTCAAAAAATTTCATCTGCAATTATACTTATTTTATATTTATTTATAGATATTTATATCTATGTATATAATTATAAGTGAATAATGCTTTAAAGCTTACAATTTTGCAGTTAAATTTGGGTTATGTTGAGATCTCAGTAATGCAATTGTAACAAAATTATGTTAAATTAGTTATTCAGATAATGACATACATAAAAAATGCTTATTCTACCTTAAATTTGAGGCAATTCAATCACAACACAATTAAATAATGACGTTGAACTTATCAAACAACTATCTTATAAACCAAACACAAGAATCCAACTGCACTACCGCCACTGCGAATATGTGTGGAACTAAGTGAACTAAGTTTGACCGCGAAATACAGCCAGTGGCGTTACCTTAGCTTCTTATACCGTGGAACAAACCTACTGTTAGGTTTAAATCAATGGAAATTATAGTCTTTAATTCTGAAACTAGGTCAAAACAACCTTCGCATTATTGTAACCTACTAAGTTTGTTTTAACTTATCTGCACATGTTTTACTCATGGCGCAAATATGACACAGATTCTCGGAGCTTGAGATATTGTATAACTATTAGTTAGGTACTTCATAACAAACATGAAAATTTAGTGCATGAAACCAGATAAGCTTGTTTTGTATCATGGTGCAGCTTACAGCATATGGATCACACTTCACACATCCTGAATTCAGTGGCAATGGGGTATGTGAAATTGTTTTTAATAGGACTGTTGCAAGAATTTTTAGGTATATGAGTTTTAAGTACTAAATTTTAAAAGATATTGTTCTTTGAAGAGCCTCAAATTTGAAAATATCACGAAATATTCATTAGATACTTCACAATTAATTATTGAAAATTGTGATATTTTAAAAAATTCACATGATCTAAAACAGAATGTGACGTCAGAGCACATACAGTTTAACATGTAACAAACTTTCGCCTACTTTTATTTATATAAATGACTTAAACTGTTTTACTATTGGCTATGAATGACGTACTGTATGTGCTCCGACGTCACAGAAGTGGGGGGTTGTATTTCATGACTGTTTCTGGCGCCAATCTTTTTATTTAATTATTTACGAAAATAACAATAAAATAATATTATTTTTTAAATTATTATGAAAAATATTGCTTAAACTTTCATTTAAAATACTTTTAAAAAAATGTGAAACCGAGCTCATTCATCTAATAAAGTAGGTAGGTACACATATTTAAAAATATATATAAAGAAAAACAGCAACGCATTAAATCTGTGACGTGAGCGTACAAACAAAGGGCACGAATGAGAGAAGGACAGTAGATACTAAACGAAATAAGGGGATATTTAAGTGCGAAATGGAAACAAAGACCTTGGTCACACGTCAAACTTATACGATAACGAAGAATTTAAGAACAAATATACCAGTGGCGACTCGTGCATCAAAATTTTGGTAATGTAAGGTATGTAGAAACAAAAAACGCCGCAGGCAATTTTTTTTATTTTTTTTTCAAATGCTTTATAATTGAAAGTTATAGTTTTTAACGGATGTGCTTAGCTGCATGTTTTTCCCCTTTCATGTACAAAAATAAATTGCCAGATCACAAAACATTTTTTCTTTTACTTTTTTCTTGCACTATCAATAGCGGTAGAAATATTTTGCTTCCCTAAAAGTACTAATTTACAAGTTGAAGCAATGTGATCTTTACATATGTTAGTAGTACTAGTAAAAAGTATGCACCATCAACAATAGCTATTTGTGTATTAAGAGCGCAAAATGGGACATTGTCGATTGAGAGGTTGTTGCCGCGCGACGCAGGAGCGAGGCATTCTCTCGAAATCGACAATGTCCATTTGCGCTCGAAACACACACAAGATTTTTTCTACAGTCACCACAATGGGGTCCTCCACCATAACAAAAATTTATTTTTTATTTATTTTTACTTATCGGTATTTTCCATTCTTCTTGAGCTATTGCTTCAATCTAATCTAAACATTTTAGACTTTCGTTTTTGTAAATGAATGCCCTATTTTATTCTCACAGCAGTGCCGCATTTTGTTTGGTTATGTAAGTGGGTAATGTGTAACTACAGTGTCATTAATTCCTGACTAAACGTTTCAATTAAGAATGTAAGCAAGTAACATTTCTCAACATTGTATAGTTAGAAATTTGAGGAGTGAGCGTTTTTTCTACTTTGTCGCTCTAGAGCGGCAAAGTGGCATTTTGCGTTGACAAAAGAAAGCGCAAATGGCTACTTTGTATATAGACCGTAGAAAAAATAATTTATTAAGTACTTTTCTGCCAACAAGCCAGTTGTATTTATCATACCAGGTGTTATTAAATGTTCTATTCGGGTTGCCTCCTTCGCCAATATTTATTAATGATGTACTAAGATCAGAACAAAGCAAACATAGTGTGTTTGATTGTTTTAATTCTATGACAAACAATTTATGAAAGTTGATGAAATGGATTTTTCTTAATTAAAATTAGCAATATCTTCAGAATTATTCCTTATATTATTGTCTTTTAAAGTCCCAGTCGAAGTCATTACATTTGTCTTGTTTTCAATTAAAATTCAAAATACAACACTACGTAGGTGAACTATAAAAACAACGAAAAGAATAAAAGAGTTAAATACTTACTGCCATACGTATCAAAGTCGCAAACCAGAGCCTATTATAATAAAAATGCTAGACAGGTTATGTTATGTTTATGTCGAAACTGTCTAATGCAATATGCACTATGCAGTTAATATTACTTAATCTGGCTTACAACAATGTACAGTAAATGTCGTGAACCTACTTTCAAAATTTGTCAGTACACATTTGATTGTATTCAAGTACGGTCTTGGCTTCTATAGAGCCGTGTAGAAAGTAAAGTAACTATCTTTTATCCTTTACGCACTCATTGTATTTTGCATTTGAAGCACTGCCTCAAGCAGCCCATTGTCTAGCGCACGTATTTCTCACCGGCATAAAAGCTGTATGTTAGGCATTATACTATTCATTTCGAGAAGCACATCACAGGGTGTAAATTAGGTGAACTACATTACAGATTAGTTACGATGGTGGCTTAAATTATTCTTTTGATATTTATAAAAACAAGCATTAACGGAATAAGTTGAAATTTAATTTACATACTACTATACATTATTTACAGTTTTATTTCTTTTCTGGTGTGGCACTGCCTCACCTACCTACCCTGACAAGCCGCCACTGAAATATACTGGGTAAAAGAAAAAGATCGTATTTGCAGACTATGCAGTGAACATGAAGTGTCATAATACATCTTACATGCATACATACGAGTACATACATAAATTCACACATATCCAACATGATGGATTAGCATAAACCCAAAAGAAACCATTCATGCAGCTACCATCCTTCGCCACAAATTCCATCTATTAATATACTAGGGTAGATATGTGACTATAATTGTATTTGAATATACGAGGTGTGTAAATGAAGTAATGAGATTGGCGTCAGATCACAAGAACTGGCAACACTATGCGTCTCTCATTCACAGGGGGTGCTCTCCAACATCTTATGTGACCAGAGTGTGAGTAGCGAGTTGCTTGTGCCCACAGGTAGACTGGGAGAACTTTTTTTGTAGATTGATTTTTTTGGATGCGTCACTAAAGAGAAATTGCGAGCAACGATATGCGATCAATTTCTGTTTGGAACTTGGGTACAACGCGACTGAGACTGACAAAACTCCAACGGGCCTACGGTAATGCTAATTTGTCAAGAGCCCAAGTGTTCAAGTGGTTCCAGGCAGTAGCGGTGCGTCAGATGAGGCAGGTGGGGCCAAGCCTCACCTCTTAAATTCAAAACATTTGTAAAATTTTATAATTTTATTTTTCATTTAAAATGTATTGAAGTAATACAAATCTACAATATTTGAACTCACAAACAATTATTGTTATAATAATATGCCAAACAACCATGCAAATAGTGTTATTTTCACGCAAATTTATACAAAGAGGCCAAATTATACTGTCCTCATGGACAATAATAGAGCAATACATAAGTGTGAGTGAGACGGAACGATTTTACCCTCTCTACGCTCTACATCTACACTAGTTTTTGTAAAAATGATTTAATAATTACTATTTATTGTTACTGTTGTTATTTTTTTGTTTTCATAAATTTGAAACTATATATTATTTATATCTATTATATTTATACCTACTGTTACTTGTCACAGTTATTTAAATATAACATTTATAAACAATTAAACAATAATAAATCATGTATTTAGAAATATACAAATACCAACAACCAAGAGACAAAACAACAGCACGAACTACTTACAACAATGGGAATAATCTAATTGAACTGTTAAGAAAAAAGTTCAATAAACAAATAAATAAATCATTACAATGCTATTACTCAGTAATATAATATATTAATTTAATGCAATATTGTATTTTTACATTTTCTGTTTCTGTAGTTATTGCTTATTGCTCACATCTCGCATCATAATTATAATTCAATTATTAAATGTCTTCTAATGAATTCGTAAATTTTATTAGAAAAAATATAGATGCAAATAAAAATTTATTGGTAGCTGCAAAATCGCAAAAGAAATATAAATTTAAAAATGTTTTTTTTTTTAATATTTAAGACTGACAATGTTACTTTTGTTATAGAATTTTTCTTAATTTTGTTTATATTTTATTTAAATGTATTATTTATGTAACTGCTTTCTTACAATAAAATAATTATTAGTTTTTGACTTTTAACCGATTTTATTTTTTAAGAATTTGTTAAATTTGCTTCATTGTAAAGAACTCTATATTATCTTACTTTGCATTAAAACACGTTTGACCTTGAAAATTTTTAAAAAATCGCCTGCGGCCCATTTTTTCTCACAATATATCCCGTATTGTGATATTATTAATCTGGCAAACCTAATATTTGGCCTCACCTCACTCTAAATTCACGCACCGCCACTGGTTTCAGGCATCTTACGAAGGTCGGGAATCAGTAGAAGATGAGCCACTGTCTGGAAGGCTCAACGTCGATAAATATGAGGACTGACCGTAGGTTAACTGTCAGAATGATCGCAGACAAGCTGAATTTGAACTACACGACCGTCTGACCAACGAACTGGAGTTGAGAAAAATTTGTGCGAAAACGATACACAATAATCTCATTTCTCAGCAAAAAAAAAAAAACATCCCTGTCGTTCCCCAGGCTCCCTATTCACTTGATCTGAGCCCCTGTGACCTCTTTCTTCCCGAAATCGAAAAATCACCTCAAAGGATGTCATTTTATTACACTAGAAGATATTAAAACTGCCGTAACCGACCAGCTGAAGGCAATTTCAGTATCCGAGTTCCAGCACTGCTATGAAGAGTGGAAAAATCGTCTACATTGCTGTGTGGCTTCCAATGCATTGAAGAAGACAATGTAAAATTGTCATTTTAATTGAGTAAAAAAAATATGGGGTTTCTAAGGGGTAGTGCATGCGTACCGCGCGGATATAACCTTCATGGCTCCGCTTAGCCTCTCCTACCCAATTCCGACTTTCACCTCCCCGTGGTAAACCCTGGAAACCTGTTAATGCAGGTCTAACGAAAGCGGAAGAAATGGTCCTCCGAAAAGGGGGTTGGACTTTGAGCTAACTACCCATACGTGGAAAAGAAAGCACAAGTTACGAAACCTAAGCAGATGCCTCGGACCCCAGGACAGGATACACGGAGACGACTAAGGCAACGAAACCCCGAAAGCGATGGGAAGATGAAGTAGCCGAAGACGCACGAAGCATCTTGGGAGTCCGCGTCTGGAAGAGAGCGGCACAAGAAAGGAAGGAATGAAGGCAGAAGCTAAAGGAGGTCAATGCCCAATTTGGGCTGAAAACCATTGAAGGAGAATAAACAAATTATGAAATATCAGTCTCATCACCTTATTTACATACCTCATATTTCATAAAAAATAAAAACTAATCACTATAGTTTGTCATTAAATAATAAAAATTAAAAATTACCGATATCTGCGTACAAAGTAGATTGGCACACCCAGCAATGGGTAATATGCCGTGATGATATATTTATTTATTTATTTTTAAAATTATTTTGTTAGAATATTATTATTTATAATTGAATGTTTTAGGGCAGCAATGTGGTATCGTCAGCATGGTCGGGGATTTCATATCTACCGTTATAACCACGGACAAACAATCTAAAGTTTATAATACTGACAGTGTCACTGTCTACGACACCTCCATATTTTAAATATATTTTTTCTCGTAAACTACAGATACTTAATCGATTTAAAAATATGGGTATTTTATTGTAAACAAAATTTGTCCCAATCCGGTAGCAGTAGTCATAGTTCCATTGCAATTGTATGATTATATATTTATTTAATTAATAGTGTTGAAACGTGAAAATGGAGTCGTCCCAAGAAAAGATTTTGTATTTTATAGACCAGTATTTTGTACTGTCCACTAATCTCTTGATTTTTTAAAATGTTCAATAATGTCGCCCCACCATGAACATTTCTTTCTCTAAATAGATTTGTCTGCCACCACCCTTTTGATTTTTTCTTTAGCATTGAATAGTTATAACCCAATAATGTACGCAGCACTCACAACTTCTACGTTCAACAGTTTTGAACAAACTGAGAGTGGAGCACTATTGAACCAAGCATTCGTCTGTGTTTTTTGAAACGTTTGTAATGTAATACTCGTACCAAGCATAACAACATTTTGACTCTAGTCAGTCGCCGACATAACGCGAACAACTGAAAATATTTTACTGCACAAATACAATGTTTGCAACAATTAATTAAAGAAATATTTAATAACGTGCCACAACAACAACATGAAAAATAATTAACAAACACTTACCGAAAATGTTCACAAGTTTTGTAGGTTAACCATAAAAATTAAAATGATCACTACAAACAAATTTATGGAACAAATTATACAACAATTAATCACTACAAATTACCAAAACGATTAATATTAATTTATTAATGGAATCATTAATTTTACTTTTACTCACATAAACATTAAAACACTTGTTGATGGTAAACAAAACAACAAAAATGACTAGCAAAGCTCACTTCGCTTCTTCGTTTGGCGGATAATTTAAAATTAATTACTCATAATATGTATGTATGTATATATAACGTGCCATAGCTAACTCGGAAACTGTAAGTACTACGACTTCGTTGTCATGGGACAAAATTTGCCATATTAGAATAGGAGGCCATTTTAGTGATGTATTTGTTTTTGCAAAAATATGCTTAGGTCACTGGATAATGGCGAAAAACTGAGCTTGGTTACTTTTTTACCTCTCACTGAGAGAGGTATTGTATTCATGCTAAAAATCGCATATCCAGATTTTAGTGAATAAGCACGTTTTAAGGTCCCTACAATCCGATTATAACATTTTTACGATGATGTCCGTATGTGTGTGTGTGTGTGTGTGTGTGTGTGTGTGTGTGTGTGTGTGTGTGTGTGTGTGTGTGTGTGTGGATGTGTGTGTGTGTGTGTGTGTGTGGATATTGGATTCACCATAACTCAAATACTACAATCTAACAATAATGGGAAGAGTTTATTAACTTTGGTAACAATTGGACAACCGGAAGTCGTAGTTACAAGAAAAAAATCATCTAAATATTATATATCGAAAATTTATGTAAATACTTATATTAAAGAACGTTAAATTCTTTATTCGATAAATATAAATTCATTATTATATCTTCTATAGATTTAGAGATAAAGAAATGCATATAAAATAATTTGATGTAAAAATTCTTAGATCAAACTACTTCAAGGCAAAAAATTCAAATGTTTGTAATTCACACATAAATGTCACTGTCAAAAATATTTGTATGCCACTGTCAAAAATATTTGTACATCGTTATGAAGATTATGAAAATAAATAAAAAGTCAACAACGCAAAAGAATATACCTAAAAAAGAATATAAAAGGATTTTGCGAAAAAATGACGAATAAAAGAAAAAGAATAGGAAAGTAGAAAAAAAAATTCAGGATATTGAATATAAAGAAAATGTATGTATTGTACATAATTTATATTAAAATAATTATTTTGTAGTGAGACATGAATATATGTATTTGTATTTAAAAATATTTTTCGTTTTATGCGTACAACCAGGTAAAATATCTGACGAGAGGTTATGTGCTGGCCACATCAGATTTTTCTTTTTCAAATAAGTCCTAAACTATCAGTTATCGAGAAAAATGTTTCAAATGAAAATGTACTAAAATATTTGAGACATAGCACAAACTACAATTTTTTGAAATGGAAAGCATAATTGATTTTTCCATATAATTTTTCTCACTGTTTATTGTGTTTCGTATTTCTTTCCTAAGAAAAATATTTTGTTCTTATTTTATATTAAATTTACTGTTATTTTCCAAATTTTGGTAAGATTTCTATTTAGAAATACTACTTGTCTTTAATTTAAATAAAATAATTTCATTAAAAAAAGTTACACAGCAAATAAATTAAATTAATTTTCCTACAACCGTGCGTGAAAAGTACTTTTCACGCACTCATTACAGTGTGTAAAGTGTCACTTTTCAAGCACTAGTGCGTGAAAAGTACTTTTCACGCACTAGTGCTTGAAAAGTAACTAAGCGTTGCTAGGCAACATTAAAATTCGGTTAATTTACCTGTCAAGTATATAATTAAGTAGTAAATAATAATGAAAGTAATAAAATTTATTAAGAAATGTGAATATACACTGTAAATGAAATAAATCTAATATTTTTTTAACAGATTGAGTACTAATCTAATTTTTAAGAACATTAACATTTAGTTGACATGTATTCTAACCTAACCTAATTTTTAATATTAATATTAAATGTACAATTTGTACATTATAAAAGACTAATCATCGTCTGTCTGAGATTCTTCCAAGTGTTAAAGTTACAATTTCTACAGTGTTATGAGAAACAGTACTAACAGTACTTGAAGCTGCTGAATGCATGTACACTCAGTATTATGAGAAACATCAATACCATTTCGGTTGTAGGAAAAATGTTGTATGCAACACGTGTGTAAAATAGTATTTTTGTCTCGTGCTACAATTTCCGCTTTCGACTGCGCCTCATGCGTAAAACATCGCACCTCGACCAAAAAATTTCTACTTTACACACTTGTTACATAAATAACTATTTTGTGATAAAAAATATTTTTCATCAGGTCGCCATTGACTTGTTATAGTCTAATTTGTAAGTATGAATTTAGAATGAAAATATTGAGTAAGAAAATCATAAAATGAATTATATTAATCAAATAAGGTACAATTAATAAAAATAAAGTTTTTTGGGAAATATTTATAAAATTCAGGAAAAATTACGCGAAACATTAAATTTTGGGGATAAAACAAATATGAAAATATAAAATTTATATCATTGAAAAAAATGAGAATATTTGTAGGGTAAATAACAAATATGTATTCCATTTAAAAAAATTGTAGTTTGTGCCATATCTTGAAAATTTACCAATAGAAAAAATATTTTAAAAATTATAAACAAATAAATAAATAAATTCAATAAAAATAAATTATGAGTAAATTTTTATATTTTTACTTACGTATAAATAAATAGACAACCTTTTATCATATTCATATTTTTAGATGTAGCAGCTCCATTTCACTGAACGAAAATACAAGAAATCAGTGTTACATTCTTATTTGAATTCCTCAGACATTTCCAAGGTCCTGCTGAGGGAGAAAAGGAAAATTCTTTCAGCGTTCTCAAGCGCTTTTCCGAGTTAATGGAAAATTAGACGCGTCCATTCGAACAAATGGCCTAGTTTAGTTTCTTATCATGTAGAAATTGACACCAATGACTTTCAGGAAATCTGGAACGAATATCCAGGATTATATAGATTAGAAATGGAGTCTCTTTGGGAATTTCTTATTTCAGTCAGAAAATGAACATAATTAGTCCTTAGTCCAGGAAATCTACGATTTTATCTCAAAGAAATTGTAACAACAGTTATTTGTGTAAAATGCTTCATTGTCACACGAGCATGACAATTTCAATGATGCGAGATAGGCAATGTCATTTTCTACTCGTGATACACAATAGCTATTTGTGTATTAAGAGCGCAAAATGGGCCATTGTCGATTGAGAGGTTTTTGTCGCGCGACGCAGGAGCGTGGCATTCTCTCGAAATTGACAATGTCCATTTGCGCTCGAAACACACATAAGACTTTTTCTAGAGTTGCCACAATGGGGTTCTCCACCATAACAAAAGAATTTTTGTATAATTTATTTGTTTCAAGTACATTAAACTAGTGCAATGAAAAAGTGGATGTCGATTGAAAGCGTTCACGCCAAACTTTTGCAGGCGGCAGCTCAATTGTTCACACATTTTCTTTACATTTAATTTTAATTTATCGTTATTTTTCATAAGCTATTACTTCAATCTATTCTAAGAATTCTATACTTTCGTTTTAAATAAATGCCCTTTTTTATTTTCACAGCAGTGCGGCATTTTGTTTGGGTATGTAATATACCCACAGAGCAGTTGTTTGTCAGATTGACTTGTGAAATGGTAAATGCGTAACTATAGTGCCATTAGTTCCTGACTAAACGTTTCCATTAAGAATGTAGACAAGTGACATTTCTCAATATTATAGTTGTAAATTTCGACAACGAGCGTTTTTTATACTTTGTCGCGCACGGGCGGCAAATTGACATTTTGCGTTGACAAAAAAGAACGCAAATAGCTACTTTGTATATTAATTGTAATTTTTCTACAATCTATATACAAAGTAGCCATTTGCGCTCTCTTTTGTCAACGCAAAATTTCACTTTGCCGCTCATGCGCGACAAAGTAGAAAAAACGCTCACTGTCCAAATTTCTAACTATACAATGTTGAGAAATGTCACTTGTCTACATACTTAATGAAAACGTTTACTCAGAAACTAATGGCACTGTAGTTACACATTTACCACCTTCACAAGTCAATCTGACATATAACTGCTCTGTCCGTAGATTACATAACCAAACAAAATACCGCACTGCTGTGAAAATAAAATAAGGCATTCATTTACAAAAACGAAAGTATAAAATACTTAGATTAGACAAAAGGAATAGCTCAAGAAGAATGAAAAATAACGATAAATTAAAATTAAAAATCGTTATTTATTGAGTAGTACTGTAAGTAAAAGTGTACATTTTATTATTTTTTGTTATGGCGGAGGACCCCATTGTGGCGACTGTAGAAAAAATCTTGTGTGTGTTTCGAGCGCAAATGGATATTGTCGATTTCGAGAGAATGCCACGCTCTTGCGTCGCGCGGCAACAACCTCTCAATCGACAATGTCCCATTTTGCGCTCTTAATACACAAATAGCTATTTTGTCCAGCTTGCCCAAAAAGTGAGCCTTTGAGTGCCTGTTTTGCGTGTGGTTCAGGCCATGCACAAAGTAAGAGCCGTGGGCAAAATCGCACTTTATACACTAGTGCACGAAATAAGATTTTGTGCACAGTTCTTTTACTTTGCGCATGGTCTGTCGAACTGTTAAGAAATGAATCACTTTTCGCACGCAAAACAGGTACGGAAAAGGTCACTTTCTGGGCAAGCAGACAAAATAGTTCTTTGTGTAGCAAAGCCAAAAAGTGATTTTTTTCGGTCGAGTCTGAGTTAGAAAAAAATTTTTTTTAGACGACCTTTGTAATATTTTGAAATTTATTAGATTTTTATTTATTATTTATTGATATAATTATTTATAACAGTAATGGCACAAAAGTGATCCCTGTGATGCACTCTCCACGCCAACAATGAGTGCCCGTGAGGTGACGCCTGGTAAGGGCCCGCACGATACAAATATTTCATTATCGATATCTGTATACAAAGCAGATTGGCACACCCATCAGCAATGGGTAATATGCCGTGATGATATATTTATTTATTATTTATAACAACTGAACAATTTTACATATTTGTGACTACCTACTTCAGAAACGTTTACTTTCTCTTTATTAACACTCAAAATTAGATGACACTACTTAAAATCGAATAATAATGAAAGGTGCCGAAAAACGGTAATTTTTGGCCGATTTTGCGTACGAAAAATTCATTTTTTTGTTAAGGTCGGTTAAAAACATATATTTTACAGAATCATATCCAGAAAAATACGCTGAACAACATATCAAATTGGTAAAAATGCCCATGTCAAAATTTTACAAGAATACAAAATAAAAGCTCCACATTTTTTATACAAAAAAGGATTCTTACATTTTTTACCTAGGATGAACTGTCAAAGAGTTAGGTTAAAAAATATTCTACCAAAATAACAATAGACCTTTTTAATTTAAAGAGATAGAAGAAGTGCGCAATGGGGATCTGCGCATAGTAAGAACAATTGAGATCTATGGCGTTTGTTTCTAAAAAAATTAAACGTAAAATGAGTGAAAAATCTTTGGTAACTTTAAAAAACTTCTCAAAAGAAATTACAAAAGCTTTTATTTGAGCTAAAACGTCTAACGATGCAAATTTTCACCGAGAAGGTATTTTAATAACTGCAATATTTTTGACGTTTCGTTGACAGCCCAACTGGCAGTTGTTGGCGCCATTTTACTTACTATTTGCAGCGAAAGAAAGAGGTAAATTGAAAAGGTCTATTTATGAAAGAAATTTAAATTAGGTACTCAGAAAATATACAATATTACGTATTTGATACTTGATCTAAGTAACAGGTTTTACTTTTTATAACAATTTTAATTTATCGTGGCATGGAAAGAAATGCATTATCGATGATAAATAATTTTTATCAACGCTTTCCTACAAATTTTCATTTTTTCATCCACCATTCTGATTCTGTTAAAGGTAGGACACCGCGGTTTGAAATTTTTAATTTAGCATGTAATTTTTTTCATAAATAAATAAATAAATAAATAAACATATCCAACCCGTGGGGTGGAAGTGAAATCTGTTATCTCCAACACAAGAGATTGTCATTACAGTTAGGAATGACGTATTTCCCAACCTCTAAAAGATTAGGAAACGACATATTCCTGCAATGATTATGAATAAAAGTTAAGTAAAAACAAATTACATATCGCCGGCGATATGTATCGTCAGTATCGCAATACCTTATTTTTATTCAGCAATTAACGTGTTAAATTGACAACTTATAAATCTATCAGAAATTACTTTGAAAACATTCCAAAAGAAGATTTGTTGGGAGTTTTTACAAAGTGGCAGGAAGGAATGGTGAAGTGTATAATATTTGAAAGGAACAACTTTCAACATTATAATAAAATTCTAAATATGTAGTATAGGGTGCCCATTTTGTTTGTTCTTGCCTGAAAGTTCGTGTAAATTATATTTTTTTCTAGCATAATCGTTAATTATAAAAATCAAAATTCTAAACCTAAGTCACTCATGAAAAGTAAAATGGGTTGTCTATTCATGAATTTTCAGGCGGGAACAGATAAAATGGACATCCTGTACTCGTATATGAACCATGTACTTATCTTATCTAATTCTCAATAATTGTAGCGTGATCCTTGTATTACTTATATTGTTTATAGTAATATTTTAATCTACAACTTCTTACCAATGAAATAAATATGAGTAGTAGACTTGATAATGTATTTGTTTTACATTCTGAATATTTCAAATTTAAACTTTAGTTTATAGTTCATGAAACTTTAATACGTACACTCTTTGCTGATAGTTTACTGATCGAAAACTGTTAAATTATCTGAGATTTCAGCAATAAATATAAAAGGCACGTTTTATGGACAATAAAATTTGTTTTCAACGTGCAAGAAATACGTCCTTAGGTACCTACTTTGTAGAAACTAATTATAGTTAGAAATAAAACTAGCATTACACCTCGTATCTTAATGCCCCTGAAATGTCGGTTGTAAGATCATAAAATAGGAAGAGCATTTTATTTGAAGCTCTAAATAGTTTTTCTTAGAAAAAAACCTTTAAATAGTTATTTTCAAACTTAAGTATGGGAATATACCGGGTGTCTACTTGAAATCCGTAATATATGGAATACAATGTTTCAGAAAATTTATATTAAATTGCGGTAAAGGTATTTTTTTTTCAATGTAACATAATTTACCCTAATCTAATTAAACAAAATGAACACTGCGTAGGTAGCTAGCCAATTATTCGTAGATACATACTGTTGCGTCCCTCCGGTGCGAAGGACTAAGTAATAAGGACCTAATGGCTCGAAGGACCAAATGTTCAAACCCTAAACCAGCGAATCCGGTCTAGAAGAACCAAAATGTTTCGATCCTGCTCGCAAGCCCAAATGCGATGTCTCTAGATCAGCGAATCCGGTCTAGAAGCATCAACAATGTGTTTGATGTTAAATTCAATGAATAAAACAAAACTATATGTAAACCAAAACAATTACAACCTTCGATAGCTGGTTCACATCACTAGACTTGGCCAATATACGGGATAATATTAATTTGTGAAACGTACTAATTAAAACGAACGAAGGACCAGTTAGTTTTACGAACTAATAAACGTGCTAAATATAATTGCACCAAAATAACAAACAACTGAAAACCAATTCTGAGAGAATATGTGATAGCGTATTGAATATAAGTGACATAAACAATAATAAACCAAAGATAGAACAAATACGATATTTGTTGAATTAACTAAATCATTTCATAAGTGTATGAACAAACAAATGTAGTTAAACAATATTAAGAACTCTAAATGAACTTAATAACAACCAACTAGAATGCAAACTTGTTGCATTGAATGTACCTAGTCGACAATAACAGCAGATGCGCTGTGAATGACGTCACTCGAACGAGAACGTGTGTAAACAGGTTTACAAAGAAATAATAATAATTTCACCCAAGGAAATATGAATCAAATCCCTAACAACACGAATTCCCGTGAGAAATCAAATTGTACAGTTCGATTTTACAATTGATTCCTGAGATGTGTCTATTAGCTGCATAAATTGGCGCCGGAAAGTATTCACGGACTAAAAAATACCAAATTAAATGAAAACCGAACGATACTCCTTGAATTAGTCGTGTTAGGCTAATCAAGCTACGCGTACGATAATTAAACAACCAATTACTTTACTGACCATATGAAAATCAGAAAGTTTTATGCAAAATGGTGGAAAAACCACTCTCGCGGACGACGACGCGATACGTGTTTACCGTTTGCAAGCCAGAGACACTCTGAGTCACAGACCAAAAAAACACTATCTAGATCGGCGACTGCAATGTTATCGGCTGAAACCGCGTCTGACGCGACATCTCTGCGTAGGAACGGGTAACTAACGCCTGCAAAACGCCTAGAGCGTATGCAACGCGAATGCAAAATGAAATTATGAATAAAATTTAGATTTGTGTTGTTTTACTCATTGATGAATAATACAATCACCTTTGAAAATTTGCAATTGGAAAACTTGAAACAAAAATCGCCAGTTACACATTTTATTTATTAAAAATAAAATGAACATTTCGCAATTTTGAATTCATTTTCCCAAGTTTTAGATTTCCAAAGATGATTGCATTATCCACCAATGAATAAAACAACACCTTTATTAGGGAAAAAAAGAAAGAAAATGAATTATGAAGGATCAAATTTATTTTACAAAGAAAAATATAAAATAACAGAACAATAAAACTAGAAATAAAATAACAAAAAGTCTACAAACAACAATTTTTTTCTTTCTGTCCAATGAAAAAAAGGTGTGGAATTCAATTCAATCAATTTTGTGATTTGTAATTCGCCCCTTTCTATCGGAAATTACTAAAGAAAATCTTCAATCTTATAACCTATAAAAACAACCATACTGTATTAACTACTTCTAAATACAATTAGAAACCTATTTACCTCATCATACGAATTGCACTTAATTTAATTTCTTGAATAATTTACGTTCGACGTAATACTGTTATAACTTTTATTTGTTTGTAACTCAAATTCGTGTTGTGATCACAGACTGTTAGTTTTGGCTTTTATAACGGAAAACAACTAAAATGGCGAATAGCGGAGTGACGCATGGTGGACGCATGTATATTTACCCACTTGTCACGCAACTCACACAACAGAAGTGCAACGAGTGCAACAAAATATTTAGGAAAGTTAACCGTGCTGCCCTCTATTCGCAGGAACGGGTTTACTAAGTGGATGGTTTCAAAGCCTCCCATAAGAGTTTCCAGCCACTGCTCTGAGTCGGTCGATGCCGGTCAGTGCTGTAGCAGCTGCACTTGGCGTGGGGTTGCGCGCGCACTCGCGTGAAGCCAGATGCAATAATATTAATATTAATAAATAGTTTAAGATACTACAGCTATTTCAAACAATACTAAAATTAAACTTAAACACGTAAAAACATATAACTAATTTTTCCAAGTAACAGAAACAGTTATTTCCATTTATTTATTGACTTATTTAAATAGAGTCAGGGCGGGTTAACCGTTCTATTCCCAAGTGCAGCGGGTTGCTACCTCAAGGGGTTGATAATTTCTAATTTCTCTCATTTAAAACATGTTAGTTTTAAACACATACTGTATGCGGAAACAAAACTTTATAAAACATTGATTATTAAATTTTCCTATTAACAGAATTACCAAATATATTTATTTATTATACCATTACAAATTATATTTATTTGGAAACCTTGATAGATACTGATTATTTGGCGTAAATATCTGAAGTATAAAAATATAACATTTCAAGCGATTAATTTTTATTTTGAAATCCGTGAAAGATAAAAATGATTTACCGTGTAAAAATAAGCGAAGGATGAAAAAATAAATGAATTGGAAAATCTATTGACGTAAAAAATTGCTAAAATACAATCCTAAAAAGTTTGAGAAATTAATGAGAAAAAGAAATTGTTAAAAGCATCGTTTAAAAATGATATTTATCGCTGTTTAAATGTGTTTATATAATATATATTGTTCAATGAGGTGTTGCAAAAAAAATTAACATATCTTTTTTGTTCTGAAATTCGAATAAGTAGTATGTTCTACAGTATTATTAAATATGATTTTCTGTTCAAACTACTGTATATATTAAGCATAGTAGCAATTTAAAAATTTACTTTTTGAATTGGCGCCAAATTACGCTACCTGTGACGTCAGAAGCACACACGCACGCACGCGCGCACACACACACACACACACACACACACACACACACACACACACACACACACACATCGTGAAAATGTTAAAATTGGATTCTAGGGACCTTAAAACATGGTCATTTACCAAAATCTCGATATGCAATTTTTAGCACGATGCCGGGAGGTAAAAATCGTGGAAAACCCTATTGTTGCATACTGCGATGGGCGATAGGCGATAGCTAAGTGAGCCACATAATGGGAGATAAACTTGACCATATATTTTTTTGCCGCCCAAATGATGGTTGCCCAATTAAACGTCGCCCAGTGAAGTACCAACTATTGTATTTAGTCCAGTTTAACTTCGTCTAATTATCGCACATCGCATTTCATCATTTGTTTTTTATAGTATTATCTATAAAAGCTGAGTATTTTTTGTTTCTACTAATGTCCGCTTGCACCCAAATTTTGAGCGTTCCTTATATTGCCAATATTGCAACGAAATGTCTTTAATAATAAATTATTAAATATAATCTACAATTTATTGTTTAAGTATACAATAAAATTTAAGTGTAATCGATACAAATGGACATTATCCATAAAATATATAGAAAACATATTGAGGAAACTTATATAAAATTTTATACTCTTACATTTTAATGCTAATGTAAAAGGTTTTATGATATTTTTCTAAGAAAACCTATTTACTTTACAGTTTTAGTAAGTAAAGTGCCACTTTCGGTTTACCGGTTGACACTAAAGTCTAACGAGTTTTCCCCATTTTAGTAGATAACTTGAATACCAATTTAAGATCCACCCACTCATATTTACATACCTACCTACTACATACTTCCCCAAACATCATAATTTTATTTACTTTAATAGCTATAGAACAGGACAAAAAATTCGGTTTTAAAAATTGATTACCCAGTATTTAAATACCAAAAACATATATTTTTACCAAATACTCCAGTCAATATGGTCACTTGTCAATCTCAATATTTTGGAACTACATGATATTGCTATTGCTTTATTTTTATTGATATATAGAAATTATTGATTTGATAGAAAGCGACAATATAAAGTTGTTGCTTTAACCATATCGTGCAATAAATTATTGAAAAAAAAACGAAATCGACCTTCGAAAACAGTTGACAGAATATTTTTCGTCCCAGCGTTATCAGCGTTTTCTGCACTACGGTGTGCATGCTGTGTGAGAACCGGATTCATTAATCAAAACATAACCTTAAAAGTGTTCAAAGTCATTTTGTAAATGTATTATTATTACGTAACACTTAAATATACGTAGTATATTGAAAACTGTATTAATAATGAATAATTTTCTTTAGATGAATAAACGAATGCGTGTACATCCTAAACACTATAGTTTATTACTTGATTATCTACAACTTCATCCGAAAGTTGAAATTGATTGTGGACTCATAGATATATTGTAACTTTGTCCAATTAATTTTTGATAAATATCAGTAGGATAAAAATTTAACGCGGCAAATATGTTTAATTCACGTGTAATAGATTTTGGATGGTTTGAATTATATATATATATGGCAAAAGCTGATGAATAAAATTATGTATAAGTTCTACCGGGTGTCTTAGGCCAACCGACACATGGGGGATTAACAAGAAAAATCAGTTAATTGTGAATAGTTTATCCCCAGTGCAAGATATTAAGTTAAAATTTTATATGCTTATCCGGGGATACTAATTCTATGGATTGTATTTCAAATCAGTCAATTTACATTTGTAATATTAGAAAAAATTAAGAAAAATTATAGAATTCCCAGGATTGTTCTTCATATCCCGTAAAGAATAGCTTCCGAACAACGGTTCTGATAGCATGGTGGTAACGAGTGCGCTTGGTAATAAACAAAATTCGGAGAGACGGGTTCGAAACCAACCGACAATATAACTTATTTTAAAATTTTTACTTTTCAAAATAATTTTTATTATTAATATGTTTTTAATCTTTCATTAATATTAAATAAAATGGATACGTTATACGCAACACAACTTATTCATTTTATAAAATATAAATCGCACTAAATACAACAGCAAGAATAAAAAAAATTCCAACAAATATTCGAAATGACCGCCATTTTGTACTAAGCAAAATCTGAGACGATCATAACATTGTCTCACTTTGCTCAGCTGCCGATTTTAAATAAGGCTGCAATCATTTCTTATTGCCGTTTTAAGATCTTCTAAAGTGGTCAATTCATAATGGCCGTAAATTTTTGATTTTAAATGACACCAAAGAAAAAATCTAAGGGGCAGGAGATCTTCCAGGCTTAATTGATCCATTTAAACAAATCCAAAAAATTTATTGTAATCAGTGTGATTCAGATTTTACAAAATATAATTTATGATTGAAATAATGTTTCTATTTTAATAAATGTGAATAAAAGATTAAATACATATTAAATGATAAAAATTATTTTCAAAAGTAAAAATTAAAAAAATATATTTGCTCTCGATTGGTTCCGAAATCGCCTCTACACACTAAGAAATTCCGTGTTAAATTTTACACTAAATGTGGTCTATATAGGTCCACCAGCTGTAGTGTAGAATTTACCACATCGACATTTGGTAATAAATAACACCGAGATATGTGTTAATAATGAACACTATATATTTCGTAGATACTACTACACAGTGTAGTTTTTTGACACGTAAATGAGTTATTTTAACCAAATAACTGTGGTTATTAGTACACAGTGTAGTGTCATTTTTAACTTAGTTTCGTGAAGAAATATACCTATTTGTGGTGTACATTTTCATCAAACTAGTGTAAGTAAATGTGGTTATTAGTGCAGTAAATAGTGGGTTTCTTTAACTAATTTACTAATATTAGTATAAATGTTATACACGATGTCGAGTGAATAGTTAGGTATGATATATAAAAATATGTACTTCCATTAAAAAAATTATTGTACGTAAAAACCACATATTTTATATAAACATTTGTACTTAATTAAATAATTATTACATTATATAAATGCAGACACTATTGTTAAAGTTCATTCACAAATCGAAATTCCAGTTTTATGTTTTAGTTTTAAATTTTAAACAAATTAGTCTACTTTCTTGTACACTTTCTTCCACTTCCATATTTAATTTTGTAAAACTTAATAATGTTACCAATGCTTGAGCACATAGCATCAGACGCGTATCTATACTTCCGACTACTATTGTCTAGAAATGCACCAAATAGTGTATTTCTTTTACAAAAGTAGTGTGCTTTTTACACCAACGTTTTAAACATACACCTAGTAGTGTACTTTGTACACCAATATTTTAGATATACACATAAGACTGTACTTTTTAGTGTTGCCACAAGACGAGACGAGACGAGACTTGAGGTCGGTCTTGTCTTGGTCTTGACTTAGTCTCGACTACATTGGTCTTGTCTTGGTCTTGTCGAGACGAGACTTGCAGTCAGTCTCGTCTTGTCTCGAGTCTCGACAAGACTCTCGACTCTGCGTCAATCAACAAATTGTTTATAATTTTATATAATAGTGCATGAAAATCTAAGAAAATCAGGACAATCATGTTTAAAAAATTCTAATAAATATTTGAGATATTAATTTTTAAAGTTTTATATCATTGTCTACTTGATCTCTTCAAACAATTAATATGAAAATTTGTGTACCTACATAGTGAGTTATAGTATTTATTTACCTTTACGTATTTTAAGTAGGTGAAATACCTCGATATTGTTTTTCAATTTTACAGTTAATATTTGTATTCCATAATTTAATATATCGTTTTACAAACTTACTTGCTTATTATGGGTTTCAGTATTCCCAAATCCGAAATTAATTCTTATTTTTTATTTAATTCTGCAAGTGTACACTTTTAGTGTCACTGCTCAATATGAAATATGTATTAAAAATAATTACGAATTTATTTTCTATTCAACGTCAGTTAGGTACGTTATTATATAATTCATTATTTTTAATACAAATTTCATGTCGGCAGTGGCACACTAAAAGATCACTGCAAGAATTGAATACGTAACAAGAAATAATTTTCCAAATTTTGGAAAAATTCTTTTCGATTGAGAATCAGCACAGCGAAATGTGTATATCATCAGAAATTTTTTTAAGACGTAATCTTAATACTAGGGTTTTCGGATAATTAAAAAGAAAGTCACATTTATATTTATTGGAATCAGGGCCGTAGCCAGATTTGTCAGGGCACTTTCCCCGACTGGTCGACCACCGTCTTTAATAATAACGGTGTGGGTGCTCTAACCCACTGTAATATATTGTATATATTATTATCGTTGTTATTAGTGTAAATAGTTAGTTGTAAATAAAATGCGTGTCGCTGTCCTTATTTTCCCTTCCCCAATATTTCTTTTCATTGTCAAAGTCACGTATATTTTTTATACATCCCTTGCAGTGACCTTGGTAATCTCAGGCTCCAAAAAATCCACTTTCTCTTAAGTTTTCTAAGAATTCGTACATCCCTACAATGTGTTTTCTCCAGGTCTCTATAAGTCAGTTCATCTCTCCGATTTAACTGTTTAATTATTTATTCTATTATATACCAAAATCTGTGCAATTAATGCTCATTTATTTCTTTACGTATAGATCATAAATAGGAGTATTATGCTTAATTTGCAATATTTACTATTTAAGCCAAGTTTCAAACCCAGTTTGTGAATTTCTAATAAAGTATCCAAATTTTTATATTCACATAAATTAATGTTTCAGGAAAACAACGAAAATACACAATTATAAATTTTTAAATATTCATATCTCTCTTCTTTTTACTAATTCTCAAACAATATTTATAGCGTTACTCTTGAGTTGTGAAGCACTTTTAGCAAATATATTCCAAAAAATACCTACAAACTGAAGTCGAGAGTCTTGTCGAGACTTCAAGACTTTCTCGACAAGACTCGATACTGGTCTCGTCTCGTCTCGACTTTTCAGTCGAGACTAAAATTATAGTCTTGTCTCGACAAGACCAAGACGAGACGAGACAAGACCAAGACTGGTCTTGGTCTTGCGGCAACACTAGTACTTTTTACACCGATGTTTCAAATATGCACAAAAAACTGTACTTTTTACACCGATTTTATAATATACACAAAGGAGTGTTTTTTCTACACATTATGTTTTGAAATTACACCAGGCAGTGCAGTTTTTAGAAGCACACTAGACAGTGTATTTTTAACAAATATACTGTAGTATATTGTACAAAAATTAGTGTAAAATTACAAGTAACACCAAATCAAGCAATTTTTACTCAAATGTGTGTTTAAAACTAGTCTTAATAAATATAATACACCTTCCAGTGATAATTTAATATGTCGCAGAAAATTTTACACAGATATAAAATTACCAACTTAATCTTTTTACACTAACTTTTAAAATACAAATTTTAGTGTCGAATTCTACACGAAACAAGTTTACTACGTTATATTTTAAGTATACACGGCTCAAATTTCTAAGTGTGTACGAATTTTGTTTATTACTAAGCACACACGCTACCATTATGCTATTTGAACCGAGATATGAACAACAATTCTGGAAATTCGATAATTTTTCTTAATTTCTTCTAGTATTACACATGTAAATTGACTGATTTGAAATATAATCCATAGAATTAGTATCCCCGGATACGCATACTAAATTTCAACTTATAATCTTGTACTGGGGAGATACTATTCACAATTAACTGATTTTCCATGTTAATCCCCCATGTGTGGTTGGCCTAAGACACGGTATATGTGCGTGTTTTGTCATTTCCCAAAAATTCTGATACTTTCACTGCGCTGTAGTTCAATAAGTATAGCCCATAGAAAATAATCCTAAATATAAAAGTTGTAGCAAATTTTATCTTCTACAATATTGATAATAACAACTTTTACTCTCCGATATATAGAAAAAGAGAAATTGTGGAGACTAGATATCAAAACCGATATTTATGCCTCGATGTACCGCTGACGCTTAAATTTTAATACTCCTTAAGTTGACAATATCGTATCGAAACGAAATGTCAAATGAGTACTTGAATATTACTGTCAAAATTTAGATTTGCATTTTTTAAGCCTCCCTTAAAATCTAAGGGTTAGCTGGGCATAATATTGATAGATATTATTATTCCTTTTTGAAACAATAGAAAATTTTCGCCTAGAATAGATGGTAGGTTGAGTGATTGGTTTCGTATAAATGTTGGTGTGAAACAGGGCTGTGGTATGTCTCCGTGGTTGTTTAATTTGTTTATGGATGTGTTGTTGCGGAGAGCATTGAGTGAAATGGATGGTGTACAAATTGGTGAAAGTATTGTGCCTGCGTTAGCGTATGCGGATGATGTAGTTGTTTTAGGTGAAAATGAAGAGCAACTCAGAAGAGTGATAGAGAGAATACATGTAGTTGGAAGAAGTATGAATCTGGAGTTGAATGTTGATAAATCCAAGGTGTTAGTATTTAAAAGGAGTAAATTGGTGACTGTGTGCAATGTGTTGGTGGATGGAGTGAAACTGGAGCAAGTGAATGAGTTTGTATATTTGGGTAGCATGATGTCAAGGGATGGTCGAATTGATAGAGAAATTGAAAGGAGAGTGAGTGCGGGGTGGAAGGTAATGGGTGCTCTGGGTACGTTTGCTCGAAACGTAAACGTATCTAGAGAAGCTCGTTTAAGTGTGTATAATGGAGTGCTAGTGCCTGCTTTGATGTATGGAAGCGAATGTTGGGCATGGACGGGAAAGCATAAAAAGAGAGTGACTGCCGTGGAAATGAGGTATTTACGTGGAGTATGTGGATATGTAAGACGGGATCGCGTGAGAAATAATTTGGTGTATGAAGAATGTATGGTTAGGAAGAATGTTGTTAAGAGAGTAGGAATGAGCCAGTTGAGATGGTTTGGTCATTTGGAGAGAATGAAGAGTGAACGGCTTGTAAAGCGTATATATTTTGGTGAAATTGAGGGTGTTCGATTGCGTGGCCGTCCAGTGTGTAAGTGGATGGATGTGATTGATAAGGTACTAAAAGAGAGAGAGTTTCCGAGTGGGAAGAGAAGAAGAGTGTGTATGAATGCGATTATGAATGTGGCCGAGGCGAAAGAAGTGTGCTTAGACAGGAATGTGTGGCAAAGGATGATTGTTTCGTAACTATGATTGTGGTCCGGTTGCGGTATTTCGCTACCGAAAATCGGTCACTTTAATATGTTAAGAGTGAGGAATATATGTTGTACCTATGATGTCAGGTTAGTAAGAATGTTGTTGAAAGAGAGACTGATTATTTTTTGGATGATGTTATTTTAATTCTTTCGGGTTTGTGCTAACACACTAAGTGGGAAATGCGTGATTTTATGTATGTATGTAAATGTCTAAAGCTCTAGAAAATATCAGTCTTGATATATTTACACAGGTGTTTCAAAAATACTGTAAAATTTAAGGGCATATAGTACTGACCAAAATAAGTAAAAAAGCTTAATCAACATCTGATATTCAACTTTTTCCGAGAAAAGCGAAAAATCGATAAAAACTGACAAAGATAGTGATCGAACAAAATTTTGTCTGTCAGTAAATAGTCTAAAAAAAGAACAATAAAATTTTATATAAAACGTTGTTCTCAATATCTAATAGTTACGAAGTTATTTGAAAATTAAATATTGGCCAAGGTCGCCACAAAATTTAACATAGTACAATTACTTGATTTTTTTTAAAAAAAAAAAAACAAGAGCACATCTAAGATGACCTCTGATAGGTAAACAAAAAATCCCATTTAATCAAAGTCGTGACTCTTATAGTTTTAGAGATAGCACACGTAAACCCCGTAAAAATTCATTTTTCACTGCCTCAAATCTCGGAAACTATTGAAGATCGGATCCATGTTAATTAAGCTGTACTACTCATTTTGGTCAGTACTACATGCCCTTAAATTTTTTTGCAGTATTTTTGAAACTCCCTGTATATTTAACCGCTGTTACTGACTGTTAAATACATCTCTGTTTATAGCAGCCATTTTTGCTCTATTAATATATGCATCTATTACTTTGCACTTTGAATATAAATGGCAGAATTTCAATATGAAACTTGTTATTACAAACACATTACAAAGTTTTAATTAAAATTAAAGTCAGGGTTAATTTTTCACAAAGTTTCCTAACCACTAAAACTCATTAAACATCAAATATTTCAAAGATACTTTTATACCCAAGTTCACGAGCCGTGTAAATTACAAAATAAATACGAGTATTACGCAAAAAAAACATAAAAGAACTAAAAGACGTAATGATATTAAAAATGCTTTAATAAAGAACTCATTTTCTAAAGGCTCCTATCGTTGATTAATGTATAAAAAATGAAATATAAAACATAATTCTATTAACAATTCTCTTTTTTAACACAGATTATCAATTTATAACCTTTATAAAGAAATAAACTAACTTCAAATGGAACAAATTATATTACCGGGTGGCTTTTTGACGTAACTTTTCCCTAAAGGGTTTCTTAGGCGGCGGTCTCACTGGTAAAGTTGTGTCGCGTAGTGTAGTATCCGTAGCATGTCGTGTCATTTAAAAACTGAATGTCCGGTCTCACTGGTCGAGTTACATATATCATTAGGTGTCGAGTTCGAGTATATCTAAATATATTAATCTATATTAATTTCACTCGTGCTCCGCTCTTTTTCAATAACCTTTGTTGTTTCTATTTTCGCGACTGCTTCTGTTTATCAGTGCCAAATCTAAACTAAAATTAAGAGGTTATGTACATTTACGCATGCGTCAAGGTATCGAGTGGAATCGAGCATCGAGTAAAAATCAAACCAACTTGAAAATTAAACAAGTCGACGGCACTCGATAGAAAACGATGGCCCAATGTGACACACGCTATTAAAATACACGTGTTTGAAATATACACGACACTCACGACAGTAAACGATTGATAGTACTCGGTCAGTGAAACCGACGCCTTAGTCACGAATACTCCACATGGATGGGAGGCCGCTAGTTTTTCGACAGTGGAGACGGGTAGGGTTGAAAACCACAAGAAAGGTTATAAAAGGATAAGAGCGCCACGTAATTTTTCTCCGGAAAATTACAAAAAGGTTAGCACAAAAATGAAATAAATAAAAAGTTACTCTACCTACCGTAATGTTGTTGCTTGCAAACTACTGAGGTTAGATAAATAAAAGAATTGTTAAAACAGAATTTAATAAAATGCAGGTTCAAGCGTGCAGAAGACACGGTAAAAAAATTGAATATTTTAATTAGGTAATAATATGTCTTCATCCAAACAAAAAAAAATCTGGTGCGGCCAACACAATACCTGGCGCCATTTAAAGCCCGAGGCACAAAAAAGATTAAGTTAATCCTTATTTTTGGATTAACGAATTTTACTCTAATTTTGAGTTTATTTCTTAAAATATAAATCTAATCTAATCCAAGTAACTAACCCCTCAACAGGATTAAATCCCAATTACAGAGTTGGTTCACATTCACACACATCCATGCCTTAGTGGGATTCGAACTCAGAGCCTCGAGGGCCCTCATGACATCATGCGTTGCTCTAACCATTGAGCCACCAGAGCTATAATAAAATGAAGATTAATTTTTAAATACCGTGATTGAATAGAATTCACTAATCCAAAAATGAGGATTAGCTTAAACATTTTTGTGAATCGTTAATTTTTATTAATCTAAATACATACCTATATATTTACTTATGCTGGAAACTGTAATGAATTCCTTTTCTATTGTTCTATTTACTTTTTTCTTTTTAAAACGTTATTATTTTGAAATGATTAGTTCTTTGATAGTGACATTTCTCTGTCAGTTACATACATTTGAATAACTACGTTTTGTTTGTTTAAAGCGTAGACTCTGGGATTTAAATTATAGATAATTTTATAAATTTATCCATAAAAAATATAGAAAAAGTATCAATGCAAATCTATAGAAAATTTAATAATCTTTAATTTTTATAATAAAATGAATGAAATGAAATGAAGTGCCATTTCCGGTTATCCGTTTTTTACCAAAATCTAATGGGCTCTTTCCATTACAGAAAAAGTTCGAAATACAAGGTTTCAAAATTTTCTGAATGATAATATTTGAGTTAGAGTGGAGGATCCACACATACACACAGACATCATCGTGAAAATGTTGAAATTGGATTCTAGGGACCATAAAACGTTGTCATTTACCAAAATCTCGATATGTGATTTTTAGCACGATCCCTACACGACCCTTTTCAAGGAAAGCGGGAGGTAAAAACGTTACAATAATTACATTAAATGTGCACTTAAAAGCGACAACAATAGTATATTATGTTATTACGAGTAAAAGTGATACTTTGTGTGGCGAGCATGGAAGTTTGCACTGCGAGCGAAGAGAGTCGGACAATTGCATGCGAAGCACACAAAGACACTTTTATTCCGAATGACAAATTAAATTTTTTTTCACTAATTTTATGTAGTTTCTATGGATATTTATTTATTTTATTTCTACTGGCGTAGAAATTTCCATCGGCCTAGAAATGAAACTTCTACCTTGTGAATCAAGTCACAAAAAATGCCATTACTATGACATTTGAAAAAAAAAATTTTGCGGCGGCAAAATATTTAGAACCGGCCCTGGCTCTCTGAAAACGGACACAGGACATTCATTGGTTAACAATTACTACGTTTACATACAGTTTTGAAAATGGTTTCAGTTTTCAGTCAAAATTATGCAAAACTGTTTACATGCAGTTTTCAAAACAAGTTTAAAAATTGATTTGAAATCAGTTTCGGCGCATGCGCATTTAGCTGATGTAAGTGACAGATCCTCTTCACTTCAAATATTTCGTTTTGCTATTATTCCAATTATTTTTTATACTTCGTACCACTACGCACAACTGTCAGTATATTTGAAGGTTAGTAACACAAAGCGACAGAAACGTTATGCTCTGTACGCAATGCGCAGTATCGAAACTGAATTTTAAGTGTTTACATGAGTAGTTTTGAAACTAGTTTTCAAGTCCAACCCATGAATGTTAGTTTTGGTTTGAGATTATTGAAATAGTTTGAATACTTGATTTTAATATTCTATGAAAATGTTCAATTGATATTGTAACCATAGAAACAATAAGTAATTGTTGTTATGAAAGGTTGAAAAGTATAAATGTATGTCAGCTTAAAGGAAAAATATTAAAAGTTATAATCTTGTTTGATTGTGTATTTCTTGGTATTTTGGCTCACATCCATTCATTAATAAAGTTAACAGAGATAATTCAAAACTGTTTTGATACTGTATACATGGCGTTTTCAAAACTAAAAACGTTTTAAAAACGGTTTCAAAATTGCATGTAAACTCAGTAAGTGTAATATTATCAGTTTTTATAAATTCTATTTACTTTTGAGTGGGATCTGTTTAGAATTCTTCCTGTTTGAGAAAAAAAATACTACTAATTTAATTAAGTTTCAGCCTTCCATTACATTGATCTCACTTCCAACTTCTTCTTATGCAACTATTCTATTATCATTTCAAAGGAAATTACTTTAACGTTCAACCTCCGCATGAAACCTACAGCAGTATTTTTTTATTAGCAGTTAAAAATAGATAATAATTTTCCTGTATAAAAATAAATGGGGAATTTCCTGTAAAGTAATTTTTCTTCTTCATACCGGAAATGATTTGATTACACCCCTGCACAGTTTCCAGTGATTGAATCGACGTACGCCACTAGCAATGCCCTAACGCAATTATTCTAGCTCCTTCCACTTACGTACGCCTTGGAAAAATAAGGGTAATACAACGATCTCGCAGAAAATTTAATTTTAAATTGATTTTCTCAGTATATGTGTAAGGAATATTTTGATTAAGCTACAGGATTTTTTATTTTGTTCATAGTTTTATTTTTAAGCTGTCAAATTCAGAAACCGAATATTATAAATTATTATTAATGTTTAGTAACGGAACTAGAACATTATATTAATAATAATTGGGGTGGGGGGGGGGGGGGAGAGATTTCATATAATCTACCTAGCCATTAAATAACGAGTGACAATGGTAATTTTTTGATGTCAACTATTATATTTCATATTTGTCTGCAAACACGCTGATTGAAAAAATAGAAACTAATAGCTATAAATGTAAAAATCTGATGTGGCCAGCACATTACCTTCCGTCAGTTCAGGCACCGGACAGCTAAATGAATGTGCCAAAACACTATCATAGTTCCAGGAAGCAAACTGTAGAGGCGCGACAGTGCTTAAATTTTAAGAAAATGGATTAAGTCACCTTTGAGTTGAAAACATTTTGCAATATTTTGAATTGTAAAGTCACATAAGTCATCACACATGTCATTGAAAGTACGCTTTAACATCTTTAATTATTTGGTAATTCAATTTGTAATAGTTTATAGTATTAGATATAGTGCCAGTAGTGATTTATTTCGTGATTTCTCCAGTTTTAAACTGTATTAACTGTGTTTATTTTTTGACATAATATGAATTGAAATTCAATAAGTTGATGAACATTCTTTGTGCTGTTTGATATAAAGTGCAGTGCAAAGAAGCAAATAGACGTTTACTTTTATATTTAATGATGAAATGTCGTACCATTTCCAATATCCTTTTATCTTACATATAAACAAATATTAAAATAGAAGTGTATGTCTCTGACAAGTAATTTGAAATTTATTTAGAAATGAATTTATAGTTATTGTATTGTGATTATTTAAAATATATGTATACACTTATATTTTTTCTTATTATGTCTTTTAATTTAAAAATTTTAATTTATCTTTAAATGGCATGTCTCCTGTGTCACAAACTACCAAGCCGACTAAGCCATCACAGTATGCGTTAGTTTATGGAAGCAATCTGTAGATGTCACTATTTCGTATTTCGAAAAATACATTGTGTGTCCTATCTGTAGTTGAGGTGATCCGTGCGTCAGTTCTATGTATTTTGTACAAATTTCATACAGAAAGTTCCTTATTGCTAAAGATTATATTTCTTGTACTTTACCTTCCGGCAGTTGCATATATTTTATGCAAATTCCATACAATTTATATCAAAAGATCCTATATTTCCAGTAAAATTATGACAAATACACTATGTCAATTTCACTTGACACTGACATCTTTTAATCAAAATTTTCTTAATATAGTAGCTGTTTCCATAGCTATGGCTACTTTATGAAATTTAATTTCTTTATAATTTATTAACTCTATATCCATTTAATATTATGTATAAAATGCAGTCAAATCGTATAGAGAATAAAATATTCTTTAATATTTATAATAACATTAAATGTGAAAAAATGATATTTAACATAGTTTTTTCAAGAAAAACTGTTAAAATCTTCAAATGAGGGTACTTCCGGTTGTCCAATTCTAACCAAAATCTAATCAGCTCTTCACATGGATGTAACGAAGATAAATACGAAAGAATTATAATTTTCAGAATTGTAGTATAAGAGTTATCGCAGACGAAAATTTTGTTACACACACACACACACACACACACACACACACACACACACACACACACACACACACACAGACACACATACATACACACACACACACATACAGACATCATCGTAAAAATAGTAAAATCGTATTCTAGGGACCCTAAAACGTGCTTATTCATCAAAAACTCACCACCGAATTTTTTGACCAAAGACAATACCTTCCTTACCTGAAGGTGACGGAAGGTAAAAATATGGGAGAATCACAATTTCTGAATATTTTATATATTAATCTTATATAGGATGTAACACGTAAACCGGGCCATAGGCGTTTAACATGGGAAAACAGTTTTTCGTTTCCCAAAAGTGACATTTTAATTTTAAACAATAATGCTTCAAATAAATTTAGAGAATTAAATTCTGCATTTAATTCATTAATCATATTTTATTTTGTATATTCCGTAACCGAGCAAATTGAATTTAAAATTTTATAAAAGTTACAATTTACCTCCCGCTACCGTGCGAAAAATCGCATATCGAGATTTTGAAAAATGACCACGTTTTAAAGCCCTTAGAATCCAATTTTAACATGATGTGTGTGTGTGTGTGTGTGTGTGTGTGTGTGTGTGTGTGTGTGTGTGTGTGTGTGTGTGTGTGTGTGCGTGCGTGCATGTGTGTGTATAGACCCTCCACTCTAACTCAAATACCAGCATTCAGAAAAGTTTGAAACCTTGTACTTCTACCTTATTCTAATATGAAAAGAAACCATTAGATTTTGTTGTAAATCAGAAAACTGGAAATGGCACTTTACTTGAAGCTTAAAATAGTTTTTCTTCAAAAAATACCTTTAAATGTTATTTTTTCACAGTTTATATTATTATGAAAATTAAAGATTATTAAATTTTCTACGAGTTTGCATCAATACTTTTTCTATATATTTTATGGATAAATTTATAAAATAATATATAATTTAAATCCCGGAGCCTACGCTTCAAACAAAACTTCAGATCTCAAATGTATGTAATTGTCAGATAACTATCACTGTCAAAATATTAATCATTTCAAATTAATAGTGGTAATGTTTTAAAAAGAAAATATGAAATTGAACAATAGTACTTATGTATTAAAATTTAAAAAATAAATGGCGGGAGGTATTGTGTTGGCCACATCAGATTTTTTACAGTGTTTCTGCCAGATCAAATGGCATTACATTTGTTTCTGATTTTAAATTAATACCATAACAAATAAAAAAGTAACTTTCATAAAATTTTAAATTCAATTTGCTCGGTTACGGGATGTGCTAAATAAAATATGATTATTGAATTACATGCTGAATTTAATTCTCTAAAACATTTATTTGAAGAATAATTGTCTAAAATTAATAGGTCACTTTTGAGCAAAGAAAAACTGTTTTCTCATTTTAAAAGCCTACGTTAGAGGTGGGCGCGGGCCGTGATTTTGTCGGGTCACGATGGGTCACGACGTGACCCGCGTGATCGTGAATGCAATTTAAATTTTGCGTCGTGAGTGGACGTGAGGCACTAAAAAATTATCGTGCGTGATCAGGCGTGATTGAAATTTAATCGGGCGTGAGTACAAGTTTTCTTCTATTTTTTATTTAAAAAATTGTCAATTTTCATCTTTTACTTCATATTCTTGTTATTATTATTATTATTATGTCCAAATATGTCATCAACAGTATTTTTTTGCATAAAAATAGTGTTATTGTTGTACCCAAAATTGTATACACAGTTGCTCCGATTTTACTAAAAATATACAAATATTCAAGTTCGTTTGACACGATCATAATTATGTTAACAAATTTGTTACTAAATTTATAATGATATTTGTAATGGAATAGAACAACCTATTTGTCCATAAACATTCGTTTCCAATGAACCCAATCTGTTAGCTAACTTAGTACCAATTTGTTAACAAATTTGATAATGTACATAGAAACAATTACGTGACACGAACGTGACCCGTCGGGCGTGAACGGGCGTGAGTGCCAAAATAAAATCGTGAGCGTGAGTGATCGTGAATCAAACATAAAGAGTCGTGCGTGATTGATCGTAATTACATTTTTAGTTTCGTGAGCGTGCGTGATCGTGAACAAAAAGTTACTCACGCGCCCACATCTAGCCTATGTCTCGGTTTTCATGTTACACGCTGTATATAACGTGTTTCACTTCAATTATTTTCTAGAATGCAAATTCAGGCTCCGATTTTGGATACTAGCCGACGCACTGTTTTGACATATGATTTCGATGCAATATTGTCAATTTAAGATTGAAGCCATGTTTAATATTACCTCCCGTCATACCGTAGGTAAAGGAGGTAATGTAATCGGTCCAAAAATGAGTTTTCAGTAAATAAGCACGAATTAGGATCCCTACAACACGTTTGTACTATTTTTATGATGATGTCTGTGTGTGTGTGTGTGTGTGTGTGTGTGTGTGTGTGTGTGTGTGTGTGTATGTGTGTGTGCGCGTGTGTGTGTGACGATTTTTCCTCCACGATAACTCTTATATCAAACTTCCTAATATTTCTATTTTCCGTATTTAAGCTTTCTGCATTCGTGTAAAGTATTGATTAGATTTTGGATAAAATTAAATAACAGGAAATGATACTTTACTTGAAGTCCATGATAGTTTTTAACGAAAAACTATATTAAAATTTAATCCAAAACTTTTAAATTTTAGTATTTAAGACTTTTATATCAAGGGGAATAACATATTAGATTAGCTAAAATTAATAAACCGGAAGTGATACTTTACTTGAAGCTCTGAACAGATTTTCGTGAAAAATATATTATATATTCAAAAAAATTTAAAATTTAAGACTTTTAATTGAAGGGAAAGAACATATTTAATTTTGGCTAAAATTGATAAACCGGAAGTGATACTTTATTTCAAGCTCTGAACAGATTTTCTTGAAAAATATAATATGCATATTCCAAAACTTGTCAAATTTAAGGCTTTTATATAAAGGGGAGCAACGTATTAGATTTTGGCTAAAATTGATAAATCGGAAGTGATATTTTATTTGAAGCTCTGAACAGATTTTCGTAAAAAATATATATTAAAACAGGATCCAAAACTTCTCAAATTTGGTATTTAAAACTCGTATATAATTTGAAACAACATTAGATTTTGACTATATCTATATGATAAACTGGAAGTGGTACTTAATTTGGAGTCCTTATATTAGAGGAAAAACATAATAAAATATAATACAAAATTTGGTATTACAGACTTTTCTATTTATTGGAACAACAAATTAGATTTTGTTTACAAACGATTAACCGAAAGTAATACTTAACTTAAAGCGCATTGCTATTTTAAAATGGGATGTCATGTGCTGGCCACATCAGATTTTTTAAGATTTGTTGGTGCAATGGGCCACTAATGAGACAAATTGACAAATTGTTGACTTTACTTTTTATTAGTTTACATATAAATGAAAAAATAATCGTAATTGTTTGACTTTTATATTGGCCAAAGGTCAAAAGGTTATTTATAAACTTTGTAAGGAAATTATAAGTAAATTTAAATTTATTAGCTTGACTGCCATATTATTGATATAAAACAAACAGAAATATAATTAAAAATTGTAATTATAAGGAAATATATGCAATAATATTTTATATAAAAGGAAGAACGTTTATTACTAACGCATATGTTTGTTTAAAGGCAGTTCAACTTTGCAGTAACAAGTAAGTGAAATGTATTAAATATCTATTATAAAAATATCTCAAATACCTATTTCAATTTCTTTATTCCACTTCTTAACAAAATTCATTTCTACATTTTAATACAGTGGGTTTAGAAAATATCCTAGCTCGGGGTAAGCTATGAACAGCGAAACGTATGTCTGACCATTATTCCATTTAAAAGTCAAGTAGTCAAAATTGATCTTGAAATGTAATTTTAAGGAAAAAAAATAATAATGAAGGATACAGAATATTGCCACTCGCCGTTTTCTAATTTATTTTTATTTCTAAAATAAGATTCAAGAAGAAAAGCTTCGATTTCTTTAGATAACATTTTTGACAATTTCTCGTGTCAAATTGACATTTAATTAAATACTTTCAAATTAAGACATATGTTTCTCTGTTCATAGCCTACTTCGAGTTACGATTTTTTTAACACACTATACTCGGACCACTGAACTAAATATAAAACGGTAACGCTTGTGTCCTATATCACAACATAGGCATTTCCGGCGCTCGATAGGAGACCTCCTTACTACTCTACTTCTAGTGTATTTCATTACTTCAGGTCTGCACTTAGGGATATTTTAAGGGTGTGTCACTTGTAAACTGTTGTCCTGCCATATTCATCTTTGTTTTTATTTTTAAATAACCTGTTTACGTGAGTGAATGAGTGAGGTATTTAGAAACTTTTCTTAATAATTTGATGTGATCGCCTAGTTTTGTAATATTTCTGAAATTTTTAATAAAAAATTTGTTTCATGATAATTATCAGCTGTTCATAACAGTTGGTTGGTAAAGATGGCAATGAAAAACAATTAGTTGAATTAATTGCAAGATCATACTGTAAAATTCGTTTTTACAATTTAGCAAAGAAGCAGACAGAATGTTTGGGAGGAGCAAATATAAGAACATCTCTTAATAAATTATTTTATTTATGCATCAATGATAAATGATTATTAAATATCGACTTATTTTTTAATTTTTCCTCTACACTAATCTTTTTTTATTATATTTGTGTTTTTCTTACTGTCCTTCGATTCATTTTATTTTTATTTTGGAATCTATTACTCGTATAATCAAAACAAAAATTCAAAATTCGCGCTTTTAAAATCCGGAGGTAGAGCAGTATGGCGGTCTCCTATGATGCGCGCAAATTGAACCTTAAAGCGAGTTCCCGTTTATATGTAGTTCAGTGACTTAGGTACATTTCAAACTTTTCCAAATATTAAACAATAAATATTACTGAAATTCTTCAGTGTACGATTGGGTGGACACTCATTATGATGCTGAGTTACCAGCAAACGCTGTTTGGTGCAGTAAAGACATCGATGACAGTGATGTATACATTGGTCGTGTGAAAAACACCTGTGGTGCACTCCTTCTTGTAAAAATAGTGCCCAGACGTCGCATCTGCTACTTCGCGCATGATGGAAAGGAGCACAATGCTGCCAACTTCCAGGTAAAAAAATAAAATACTCTAGCTTTCATAATTTGAATTTAAACTCAAAAAGTAAACGATTATAAACCTAAACAGTTTGTAAGTAAATGAATATTTTCATTTGTTCTAAGTTTTCTATACTATTAATCACGAAAGATGACTATTCAGTCATTTGTTCGAAGAAAGAATTCACATCACTTCATAGCAGTAGCTTAGCAACAATTTGTATTAGAAAAAGAAAAATAATTTGACCTATGGCTATTTAATTTATGTGGTGTGACAGATTTACGTAAATAGTGGCATTACTTTCTAACACACTATAAATAATAATGACATATGTCGTAGAATTACAGATACCTTATTATCTACTACACTGCCCTCTATGCTAATATTTACCCAGTGGCGTTGACGTTTAAGGGCCGGTATTTTCACTTGCGAATAAAGGTTTAGATAAATTTATCCTTCGGATAAAAATTTTTTGTCGTCTTTTCACTTGTAAATAAATTTATTCGAAAGAATAACATCTGTTATTCGCGGAATAAATTATTCCGTACTTGGGTAGCGAATAACCGTTTATTCGTAAATTCATTACATTTCCACATAATGTAGATTTATTAATAAAATGGATATATTAAATATTATGATATTTTCAACTATGAATTAATAAATAACGTGAGAAATCGATCACACACCATCAGACAGCAACCTAACCACATACATGAAATAATTTTTGACAGATTCCGATTATGAAAACAATTTATTATCACATATTGGGGATCGCATTTGATCTCAAACAGTAAATAGGGAAATCATTTTAATGATCCTGTCATTTGACGCTGGTGAAATATTTTCGAATTTTGGATACTTTTGTTGAATACATTGACAAACATTTACTTTGAACTGAAAGAAATATACAAAAAATACAAGGTCAATTTTACAATATACATATCTTGTTTACCACATATGAGTGCTGCATTAGATGGTACACTTGTTAAATTACAGTCTCTCCGGGCTAAAAATGCAGAATATAGATGATATTGACATTAAAGATGTCAAACAAAATTTTGACAACTACGGATTCAAAAGTAGTTGACACATTTCATCCTTGTCTGCTTAACGTGGCTACGCCAAACTCCATCCTTCTCTACTGACACAAAATCACTCTGCACTATCAATTCACGAACGTTAAAGTTATTCGACAGATAGCTATCTGTTTGTGTAAAATGTGTGAAAAGACGCATTGGAATTATTCGTTGGATAAATATATAGAATAAATTTATTTAACGAATACTTATTCGAAACTTTATTCGGAAGTGAAAATACCGGGCCTAAATCAAATTATTATTTCTTGGTTTATAAGTTAAGTCTATATTTTTGTATTTTGCAAAAACATAAGTAAAGAACATAAATCTTTCAGAAAGGCATTATTTAGAACAAGCAATATTTTACGGATTAAAAAATCAAAGAAAGGATCGTGAACTTGTACTACACCATATTGAAGTGGGAATGAGGGAGTTTTCAAAGTTTTGATTTTTTCATTATGTTAAAATATTTTTAAATCTAAAGCGTTTTTACTTTCATATTTTGTAAAATTTTGAAAAATACCGGAGAAAAAAAATGTTATACTTTTGCAATATTTTCTTCTTGCCATTACGGCGTACGTAACATCAACTTTGTGCGAATTAGGTTTCGACATACGTGCTCAAAACGTGCTTCATAGAAAGAGACAGAAGCAAAACACGGCTACCTGTTTATATTTACATTTGTAACTTGACAGTTTAATTTCTGTTTATCGTATTTTCTAGGTTTTAAATTTACATATTTAAAATCAAGTAATTTGCTTTTTGCGATTTGACATTGAATTTGACGTTTCAAAATCAAATATAAGGGCATATGATCATGTTTTCATTCTAAACTAGCGCTCGTAGCGGACAACTACGACGAACCAAACATGCTGCATACGTCCTCGTATTGCGTATAGCTACTAGATAAATTACAGCTGACTCGTCCACCATTTTGGAGCCACTTATATCATTCAATATCAGCGTTACAGTATTATTATTCATAGAAATTATCCATAATGACGGGTTGTTCTGCTCAAAATTGCGCAAACCAATTGAGAAATAGTTTTAATTTTTACAAGTACCTACTTATGCAATTCATATATTTTTCTGTAATCTCAAAAATCTTAACGAACCGTATTTTTTCTTGTCTTGATATTTTAAATAAATATAATATGGCAAATATGGAAGTTATATTTAATTATGAAAAATAGTTACTATATAAACTTGTGAGAAATGCACTTTTATTTCATAATTTACTACTTTCATTTTGGCACCAATGTGGCGGACGAGTCAGCTATGTATTATCTAGTAGCTGTAGTATTGCGTATAGCTACTAGATAAATTACAGCTGACTCGACCGCCATTATGGAGCCACTTCAATCATTCAATATCAGTGTTACAGTTACTAAAAAATTCCCCCAAGGAATTTTGTTTTTTCCCGGGAAAATTCCCGGAAATTCCTGCAACTACGATTTGCAGGGAAAAATATCTTGACTTTTTTCCCGGATTTCTTTTTACCTTCCGTCACCTTTAGGTAAGGAAGGTATTGTCTTTGGTCAAAAAATTCGGTGGTGAGTTTTTGATGAATAAGCACGTTTTAGGGTCCCTACAATACGATTTTACTATTTTTACGATGATGTCTGTATGTGTGTCTGTCTGTCTGTGTGTGTGTGTGTGTGTGTGTGTGTGTGTGTGTGTGTGTGTGTATGTGTGTGTGTGTGTGTGTGTGTATTTTCGTCTACGATAACTTCCATACCACAATTCTAAAAATTATAATTCTTTCGTATTTCTCTTCGTTACATCCATGTGAAGAGCTGATTAGATTTTAGTTAGA
Source organism: Harpalus rubripes (assembly GCA_963082715.1). Lineage (NCBI taxonomy): Eukaryota > Metazoa > Arthropoda > Insecta > Coleoptera > Carabidae > Harpalus > Harpalus rubripes. Next base: position 13,295,581 of record OY720455.1, on the reverse strand, counting down.
ATTAGACAACCGGAAGTATCCTCATTTGAAAATTTTAACAGTTTTTCTTGAAAAAACTACGTTAAATATCATTTTTTCACATTTAATGTTATTTTAAATATTAAAGAATATTTTATTCTCTATGCGATTTGACTGCATTTTATACTTAATATTAAATGGATATAGAGTTAAAAAATTATAAAGAAATTAAATTTCATAATATAACCATAGCTATGGAAACAGCTACTATATTAAGAAAATTTTGATTGAAAGATGTCAGTGTCAAGTGAAATTGAGATAGTGTGCTTGTCTTATAATTTCACTGGAAATATAAGATCTTTTGCTATAAATTTTTTGTATGGAATTTGCATAAAATACATGCAACTGCCGGAAGCTAAAGTGCAAGAAATATAATCTTTAGCAAGGAACTTTCTGTATGAAATTTGTACAAAATACATAGAACTGACGGAAGGTAATGTGCTGGCCACATCAGATTTTTTTGAAATTTTATTTTAGATAATATTATACCTTGGCGCCTGTTATTTTGCTTTGCATGTTTGTGACTTATGCCTGTCTGTTACCTACCCTTACTCCGTCAATAAATATTGTGTTGCTACGAAATATTTGAAATTACTTGGGAAATTTCCAAAAAAAAATTCTTGGGAATTTCTCTGGGAATTCCCGGGAATTTTTCCTCATCATTCAATTTCGGGAATTGACCCACCACTAGTTACAGTATTATTAATTGTAGAAATTATCGATACAATGACGAGTTGTTCTTCTCCAAATTGTACAAATTATTTGAGAATTGTTTATAATTTTTACAGATACTTATGCAATACATATATTTTTCTCTAAGAAATATTCGTTTTCCGGGAATGGACTGTGTCATATTTTGAGTCAGAGCTCAACGTTTCGCCCGCAGTCATATGGGGCATCTTCAGGAGCAAGGGGGATGGATATGACACAGTCCATTCCCGGAAAACGAATATTTCTCATGACTCAGACTGTGGAAGCCTACGCAATTATTTTTCTCTAACCTCAAAAATATTAACAAACCGTATTTTTTCTTGTTTTATTATTTTAAATATATATATATATATATATATATATATATATATATATATATATATACATATATATATATATATATATATATATATATATATATATATATATATATATATATATATATATATAATATGACAAATATTAAATGGCACAAAATTGACCCCTGTGGTGCACTCTCCACGCCAACAATGAGTGTCCGTGAGGTGACGCCTGGTAAGCGCCTGCACGGTGCAAATATTTCATCATTACCGATATCTGTACAAAGCAGATTGGCACGCCCAGCAATGGGTAATAAGCCATGATGATATATTTATTTATTTATATATTTAATAATAAAAAATAGTTACTTCATAAACTTATAAAACATATACTTTTATTTCATAATTTACTGGGTTCATTTTGGCTCCAGTATGGCGGACGAGTCAGCTTTGTATTATCTAGTAGCTGTAGTATTGCGGGCGATTTAACTAATGATAAATATAATATCGTTTGTACAAAAAAATACGCTATATTTTATTACTTTTATTGCATTAATAGTAATATTGTATGTATAGTACTGCAGTAATGTTGAAAAATCATTACATTTCAACATGACTAAAATCCCCCATTGCGAATGAAACAATTACTACGTTTACATGCAGTTTTGAAAATTGTTTCAGTTTTCAGTCAAAATTATGCAAAACTGTTTACATGCAGTTTTCAAAACAAGTTTAAAAATTTATTTGAAACCAGTTTCGGCGCATGCGCATTTAGCTGATGTAAGTGACAGATCCTCTTCACTCCAAATACTTCGTTTTGCTATTATTCCAATTATTTTTTATACTTCGTACCACTACGCACTAAAACTACACAACTATCAGTATATTTAAAGATTAGTAACACAAAGCGACAGAAACGTTATGCTCTGTACGCATGCGCAGTATCGAAACTGAATTTTAAGTGTTTACATGAGTAGTTTTGAAACTAGTTTTCAAGTCCAACCTATGAATTTTAATTTTGGTTTGAGATAATTCAAAACCGTTTTGACACTGTATACATGGCGTTTTCAAAACTAAAAACGATTTCAAAACTGCATGTAAACTCAGTAACGAAAGTTAAATTTTTTCAGGTTCTAGTGAACCACCAACAAGAAAGGCCTAAGTGGGTTCGTGGTAGCCATGGCGAAGTGCCATTAAATGCTGTTCAATGTGGCTATACCAAAGATGGACATAAACTCTATATTGGAAGGGCTCAGCATAATGGTCTGCAAGTACCGGGAAATGTAAGTGAAAATATCTACAGTGAAAACAAAAAATCGTTGGACACTTAATTTATGACCTAGAGCCAATCTTACAATTAACAGTTACATAAACTTAACTGAAACGAAATGAATTGCCCAATGACAAATTTATCATTGCTGTCAATAATCCAATTTAATATTTACCTAGTTTATCCCGATAGTTTCATCCCGCTTGAAAATGGGTTGAATCGAATCGACCCGATTGAAGTTAGCGGGTTGAAATGATCGGAATAAACGCATTTTCAACCGGATTGAAATTTTCAACTCTTCTCTAAAATACAAATGGGTTGAGCTTATTCGACCGGACTGACTTTACGGGATAAACGCTCAACCCGATCGACGTACATGTATGATTCACTATCGTTAGAGGTTATCTGTCAGCTGCATTTTAACAGTCAAATCGTATGTGATTACAATTGAATTATGTCAAAAAGAAACATTTGGCAGAATCAGGAAGTAATGTATTTTCTTTCCTTAATGAAGGAAATGAAAATTCGCGGTCTTATGCACGGAAAAAACTTAGAATACTCCATATTCTCAACAGCTAGCGAGACAATATAGTGAAACAGCAATCTTTTTCTCAAAACTTACAATTTTAGAAGGGTTGCTTAAAAAATTATATTTTGGTTTCAATTTAGTATTTAGTATCTCGCAATTATAATTAAAAGTGCTTTTAGAGACTCTAAAATTTTCTATTCAATCTGTATTTGTAAATTGTAGCACAATGTTTTCCCACCAGTCAAAACTTCGTGTTTTATTTTTCATTCGTAACTTTTTATTTTTAAAATATGTGCGTAATGTCATTACTTGTTCTTAGTCCATTTTCGATTATATTTGTCCGCAAAAACCAAGTAAACGTAACCAAACAAATATTTACATTTCGTCAACGGTTTCGATCGGGTTCAAATAGGTTCAAAAATGGTAGAGAATTAATCTTGAATTCGACCGGGATGAAACTATCGGGATAAACTTAGTAATTGTTTATTTATCTGGAACTGGAAGTTGAAATTTTAATCGGAAATTGTAAGAATGGTTTTAGTATAAAAGATGCATTTTCGATTCATTTTTAAAAAATTATAACGAATTTACTTGCAGATTCATACCCATTGTCGTATGATATCATATCCATACGATTATTTGGAACACAAGTCTCAGCATTATGAAGTTTTGGTCCATGATGTACCACAAAACCATTGTCAATGTTAAAAATACCAAATTTCACCTGTAATCTTTATTACGAATATAACGCGAATAAAAACTGTATATCTTTTATTCTGCAATGTTGTCATAAATAAATAAACTTAATCTTTGTAACTTTCATTATTATTAATATCCAAGTGAACCGTAAAGTGTTAATTTATTTCAGGCGTCATATTAAAATTTTGAGTTTTGTAATTATTTAATAGTGTTAAAGTTTTTTGATAAATTCTTATACGTTTCGTTTTTTGGAAGTCAGAAAGATGATGTGAAAACAGCAGGTGATTGTACATGATTCTATTAATAGCTGAAGATCTAATAATCAATTGATACTCTATTACAGCAGGAGTGGCTCTATTATCTTCTTCGATTATTTTCTTAACGACAGCAATGTTTTTTCGAATGTACAAATACGCGTTTCAAACTTCGTACAACGATTGCCTATCTTCCATTGTACTATCAGCCCCCTGGCCCCCTGATAGCGAATAGGATTTTTTGTGATAGAAGAACTTGTCGAGCAGGGGAGGTAGAGAGTAAAGAGAGAATATAGATTTGGAATCGCCGGCAGATGGCAGCACAAGCAAATAGTTTCCGCAATATCTCCAGAGTTAGCGGAAAAAGTGCGTGTGAACACATTTGTTTCTTGGTCGCTGATTTGATATTTAAAATTTGGCATTTTCACTTCGTATTTTGTATTCAAAGACGAAGCTTCTTAAGAGTGTTTGATGTATTGGTTTTTGCTGCAGTGTATTGTTTTTGTGCTTCTTTTAATCACATTTATAAGTAGTGATGCACGCGAGACGAGACGAGAAATATAAAATATCGATCTCGTCTCGTTTTCGGATCTGCAATCTCGATCTCGCTTTCGTTCTCACACATTTTTTTGGGTCTCGTCTCGTTCTCGCGCAAGAGTCTCGCTGTAAAAATAAGCGCTTGCGCACTACGTATTTACCTCGGTATTTACGTATCAGTTGAACTACAAAAGACAAGTTCGCACCAATCGTTCCGTCTTCCGTGTATTTACAGTCGTATAACTATAATAAAGAGACGAAACACTAAATTCTAGTCACCAAATTATTTCAATACGAACATCTGTTAATACATTCTATCAGTAAAACTAATTAAACATTTAAAAAATTCTTTTTTGTAGCTACACTGAGAATCCGCTGGCAACCAATCACTCCGCTTCACTCCGTGTTGGCTCCTATTGACGCTTAATATAAGATCCTTTACTTTTCAGGGACGACAAGAATTTTATTAACCGTAGTTTTAACTGGAATGAATTAGGGGTTGAAATGGAGAAAAACTAGTTCTATTAGATGCAAAACCGATTTAGTCTTTATTTTGCATTTCCTCACTATGCGACCGATATCATTCGACTTTAGATAGATTCAAAAAAATATAGTCAATTAGTATAATTTTTACATTCGCGTGTTCTATGCACGAATTACCGTTAACTCCACTCCCTGTACGGTGCATTTTTCATTGAATTTATGAATCAAAGCTAGAAAGTTACAAATACTTTTTATTGCGAGACTCTCGCGAGAATCTCGCGAGATTTCTCACTTCTCGCAGTTATATCGATCTCGCCTCGAATTTTAAATTGCAATCTCATTCTCGTTCTCGTCTCGCATAATGCAACGAGACGAGACGTGCATCACTATTTATAGGGTATGTAACTTAAATTTTATTTTATTAATCAACCCCAAACTAGTTTCATGAAAATGAAAATAATACTAATTTATTTTAGAAAATGAGAACAATGTATTGTGTTGTTCCTGGCTGTAAAAGCAACAACAGGGAAAATGAAAAGCTTGGTTTTTTACTTCACCAAGCGACATGATTTTTAAACACTATTTTATTATTATTTACTTCTGTAATAAATTTACAAATAAGATATTAAAACGTATGTTTAATTCAATAATCCATATATTCTAATATTATTTGTAAAACCAAATAAAGTACATATATCTTTCATAAAATATTAATAACATGGTTGATATTCAATTTAATATCAAAAATGTTTTCAAATGTTTGTGAAAGAAACGTTAAATTTACTTTTAATCTTTTAAATTCGAGGGTTGCATGCTGCCCGCATTTCAAAAGAGATGCATGCTACTCGCATTACAAACTTGTGTTTTGAAATCACCGTCAGAGGTCTCTGCTGACCAAACCCCCACTTCTATCTTTTAAAATGACATGGAGCTGTCAAGTCTCTCTTTGTTTTTTGATCGGTGGGTACTATACAGAATGTCTTCCAATGTGGGGATCTCGAGAACCATAAGAGATACGAAGTCAGTTAAATTAGACAAACGTTGCCCCATTAGGAGACCATTTTAATGGTGTTTTGTTATTTGAGGAAAAATATATAGGTCACTAGATATAGGCGAAAATTTAAATTTTGCAGTTTTTTATTTTTATTAATAACTTCCAAGTGTGAAATAATACTAGATTTTGGTTTGCACTTAGGGCACGTTTTATGTTCTTTCGACTGGCGGTGTTCAATTTTTTTTTACCACTGTTGGTTTTCGAGGATTGATCTCAAAGTTTTAATTTTTATATGGACGCCATATTGGAAAGTTACACCATTGAAAAGAGATTTTTTTAGCTTTCCAAAGGTGTATAACATATCTATGTTCATTTGTTTCAAACTGCAAAAATACAATAATTATTCAATTTATAGGTTAAAAACAACACGTGTTGCAATAACACAATTGAAAAACAAACTTAAAAATAATAATTTGGCGATTTTCAATGATAATTTCCTTATTTATCTGTCAAAATTTTATGAAGCCTTGATATTTTTATATACCGGCTGGCGCTCGAAATCCGTTACATAGCCATTTAACATGGGAAAACCGTTTTTCCTAGCGCGTTGCTCTCCAAATTATTATAGAAAAAAATTCTTCAAATAAAAGTTATAGAACACATTGCATTTGAATCAGTAAGCAAAATTAATTTTGCATGCTTTGTAACAGCAGAAATTAGGTATGAAAATGTCGAAAATCTACTCAAAAGTAGTGATAGCCATGGAATTAACAAAAAGCAAACAAACGTAAGTTTATGTGTCATAAAAATTGATTTACTTTTTATTATTTAATAAAATTATCACAAGCTAAAATTCTTAAGCAGAATAATAATTTAATTCTTCTATACTGTTCAAATAAGTACTCATATTTCCTGACAAAAAATCAAAATATTTTACATTTAAATCATCACATTTGTTTGTCTTTTTTGTTTTAATTCCATAGCTAGCACTAATAAAATGAAATTTTCAAAATTTTCAATTTCAAGAGTAACTAAACATACGAAATTAATTATGTTTACTGATTTAGATGTAGAATTTTATATTCTACAACTTTTATTTGAACATTTTTTTCTAAAATAATTTGGAGAGCAACGCGCTAGGAAAAACGAGCGCCACCCGGTATATGTCATAATAGGCAATGACAAATTTAAAAAAATGTTCAAATGCTACGTATGTTAAAAATATTTAAGAAAATTAAGAACATAAACTTAAAATTGAACAAATGATAATACCTGACTGATTATTTCATTTGTTTCATTGCAACAACCAGTGTTTTTAACCTATAAATTGAATAATTGCCTTATAGTAAAAACAGACTGAACTGTTTCTCGAAAAAAGACATGTAAGTCAACCTCAAGATTGTAATTTAAATCATAGATGTAAAAGTAATAATAAAGAAAATTAACATTTGTCTCTACTTTTTCAATCACCCTGAATAATGCGCCCAAAGATGTGATATGACTTTTGGAAGAAGCTCAAAGCTCTTAAATACTCATTTTAAAAAATCTGATGTGGACACCACACGACTTCCTTGTACGCACGACTAATATGAAGTATAGGCTCAATTATAAAATTGCACATATTTGACGTAATTTGACATTAACATCTATTTTTTATTTTTTTGTTATTTTTTGTCCTAATCCATAGCAAGCTTCATTACAAAAACCAAAAACGATATAAGTTTTAAATTTACGTATCTCGCTTATACATAGGGCTAATTTAATAATACTTGATGTGCTAGACGCAGAATTTAATTCTCTAAAACTTATTTGAAGTATTTATTTCTAAAATCAAAATGAAACCATTTTATTCAAGAAAAACTGTTAACAATTTCAGGTAATATATCACTTCCGGTTGGCCCGTTTTAACCAAAATCTGCTATATTATTCCAATTGATATAAAAGTCTTATATACCAAATTTGAAAAGTTTTGGATTATGTTTTAATATAGTTTTTCATTAAAATCTATTATAGGCTTCAAGTAAAGTACCATTTCTGGAAATTATGTAATGACCAAAAAGGGAGGTGCACAACTAGATGTTATAGTAGTTCTAAATACAAAATTTTAACTTTCTACAGCTTACAGTTTTTGAGTTATGCGAGATACGTACGTACAGATGTCACGACGAAATTAATCAGAATGGATTCAGGGATGGTCAAAATGGATATTTCCGTTGAAATCTGAAAACCGAAATTTTTCGCGAATACAATATTTCCTTTACTTTGTACAAAGAAGTAAAAAAACGGAGATGTAACGGAGGATCTATCTTTCACTAATTAACAGAAATTTGTAATTTCTTTTTAACAATGTGAAGAAAGCAAAAACTATTAAAAATCTAACTTTTAGTTCTGAACAACTTTGCTCTCTCTCACAGTTTTTGCAGGTAATCTCATAAATCTATTGTTAAACCATATGCTCACCTTTAACAGCCATGAATATTATCCGTTATATTTGTGGTACATAAAATTTTACAAAATATTAATAAAAGATTTCTTTTTTGTCTGGGTTTTAAGAAACATATTTTTAAAATTATAAGTTAATAAAAGAAAAGCTAAAGCTCGGAATTATAAACGAAAATTAAATGTGCTTGCGGCTATATATAATTTTCTATCACGTTTGTTAAAGAAGTTTGCATTCAAGAAAATAAAGTGAAACACGTTATACTCGTAAAGTTCTTGACAAAAGAGAGAAATGAAAGCATTTCGAACGGTCGGAAATCAATTAAGGATTATCCAAACTGGTGTAGTTTTAATGAACTAACTGTGTTAACAAGAAACAGTTATGCTTTATTCACAGCTAAAGTCACAGAAGTAAAATATTTTCCTAAAACCTAAAGCTATTTGGCAGGGATCAAGATTTATGAATATAATATAGAGGAGATAAATTTTCAATAGTAACTATGATATCTCACAGGCAAGTATGTACAGTAGTCCCAGTATAGCAACTCATTTCAAGGTTGCATTCGCAATTACAATGTGAAAGGGAAATTGTATTGTACAGTCTCAAGCATAAAGCACTGGTTCCATTCTATCGTCCTTACACTGTAGAAATGTAGTTAGTCTATCCCTGCTTACTTAATCTCACAGTTAATATTGTTGTAATCAAATTTTATCATTGTTGTAATCTAATATTATCATTTTTGTCATCAAATTTAAACTTGAATTAAGTTTCTCAAAAACAAAACATTTGCTTTTTGTTGTCGACCCAAGAGGTGGGAGTAACTGCCTCTTCTTGACACCCCTCCCCCTTTTGGCGGCACCCATTGGTATGGATTTTTATTTTCTCACGTTTCTTTTAATTTTCATCTTCACACATTTCAAAATGTGAACGGAATACGAGTATATTGCATATTTATTCAAATTACTTTTAAATTATATATCATGAATTATGTCAGTCAGAAAAAAAACAGATCATAAACCACAAATGTCAAATCACAAATATTAAGCAACTTGATCGAAGCAAGGGTATGTTTTCTTATTGTCAATAAAAAACTGCGATGTATTGCAGTTCTGCTTATATGACGTCACATCTGCTGTTACCTGCTTACAGTTTTGCGAGGAATAAACAAACAGTACCCTGCGGCAGCGACAATAAGGTTATGATATCTGTCAAACGCCACTTCATCAGACATTATTAAATGTTATTCAAAATGTTCACTATTACTAGAAATGCTACTAAAGTAGTTATTGAAGATTAAAATCTTTGGTTATGTTGATTTTCGTTTTATGATAATGTTCAAATACAGTCTGCGCATGCGTACGTCCAATGCAACCTTTTCAAAGGTGGATGCATAACTGCGCGCAGTCAAACAGCAGAACGGCAGTTAAATAAAAAATACTGTCCAGCTGCGCAGCAGATGCATCCATGTAATAAAAAAGCAACAATCTGCGCTAGTTAATATTGCAGGGATACATATCTGCGGAATAAAAAAACGCGCCCCAACTTATATAGCATTTTCTTTCTCTGCCTTAATACATTTGCAATGTTGTTATCTCTTTTTAATTTTACCAGAGATTTTAGAACTGCATATATTGCACTTATATGTCGGATAGTTATCCGTCAGATAAATACGACATGAAAGACAGAGGGCCGTTATTTCCATCTCCGGATAAAGTTCAGAATAACTATCCGTCAGATAAATGATAAAATATCGCATCGAAATGAGGTAAATTATATTGATGCGATATTGTTCATTTATCTGACAAATAAGTTATCCAGCACTTTATCCGAAGTTGGAAATACCGACCCAGAAAAAAAATCGATCGGATAAAGTGTCAGATAAATTTATCTGGCGGATAGTTATCCGGAACTTTATCCGAAGGTGGAAAGACCGGCTTTTAGTCTTAAATTAGTATTTCATATTTGTTTATTACTAGTAAAGGTCATTCTTATTATCTTTTAAATATTTATTTATCGTTTTAGTAAAAATCTATTTTAATTAATATTAATTCTTTGATTTTTTACACTTCACCCAAATAAATAAAAATGTTACAAAATGATACGTAAAATGTGAAGATGTGGACCAGTTTTCATTTAGGGCCGGTATTTCAATCTCCGGATAAAGTTCAGGATAACTATTCACCAGATAAATGATAAAATATCGCATCGAAATACAAGCATAAATTATGTAAATTATAAAGAATGTCATTTTTTGAGGCGATATTGTTCATTTATCCTACAGATAAGTAATCCAGCACTTTATCCGAAGATAGAAATACCGGCCCTTAGTTGAAATAAAAACAAATAAAATATATCATCATGGCATATTACCCATTGCTGGGTATGCCAATCTGCTCTGTACGCAGATATCGGTAATGATGCTGACATATTTGTACCGTGCGGGCGTTTACCAACCGTCACCTCACGGGCACTCATTACTGGTGTGGGGAGTGCACCACAAGGGTAAATTTTGTGCCATTTAAAATTCGAAATATTTGGCGTCGGCCGGGATCGAACTCGGTTCCCCAGATTCGCGACCAGACACTCAGGCACACGGCCACGAGACCCCATAAATAAAAACTTTACTGTAATTTTTATGTAATTACTACTTCACATTTTTTTTCTATGACAAGTTTACAAAAGGCTTTTACTAGCTTATCGTTGTAAAGTTTTATAGTTAATTTGTTAGTGAATACATTTGAGTAAGGAGTAAAGGTAATATCTTTTGTAAGTATTTGTACATAACTATAAAGTTTCCGTAGCTTGATGGCAGGCAGTGATAAAATTATCAGATTTGGAATGAGTCTCTAATTAAGAAGTTCTTAATTCCGGAGTTAAGTAGACGATCTCGGCTCGCTCCATTCAAGAGGAAGGAAATTCATTTCAATTAAAATGCTCCTATTCACTCTTTCACGTCACCTAGATTATTTCTGTGTAATTAAAAAGTCATCTCACTACACAACAGACATCATTACGTTCCCTTAATTATAAATAATACTCATTGATGCTTAATACAATATGAATATTTATTGCTCTCAAAATTTAGAATTAGTATTGTATTTTGTAAATGTGAGTGCCCTTGCAATATTAATTAGTAAAGGAGTACATGACCTACTTTTACATTCGTTATAATTGTATAATTCTATTATAGTTTAATAATCTTAATTTTACTTGTGTTGAGAGAATACGAGTGTATATGTCGAATTTGATACAAAAGACATAGTTTGCTTATGGCTGTTCTTAGTGATGCACGCGAGGCGAGAAATATAAAACATCGATCTCGTCTCGTTTTCGGATCTGTAATCTCGATCTCGCTCTCGTTCTAGCACATTTTTTTTGGTCTCGTCTCGATCTCGCACGAGAGTCTCGCTATAGAAATAAGCGCTTGCGCACTACGTATTTACGTAACAGTTTAAGTACAAGAGACAAGTTCGCACCAATTGCACCGTCTTCCGTGTATTTGCAGTCGTACAAGTATCTATACCAGGGGATATAATTTGAAAAATTTAGAGCTGCACTTTTTTGTTCGAATATAAGGGGGGGGGGTTCGAATTGTTTGAGTTCAAGGTCAAATATCTGTCCATTGAAACTTACATTTTTCATAGAAAGAGCAGTTGCAGGTTTAACGTCTTTTCATGTAAGAAATAAATCAAAATTAAGTAACTCGGAACGGGTTATAGTACTTTGTACTTCATTTACTTAGGTTTCAAAGAAATGGTCGAACTCGTCTACGTCCAAAAAATATACATGCCTTTATATCAATATTTTTTAGAAAAAGAATGTATTTTAAATATCTAAATTAAAATATGCCAATACCGTACGTATGTGTGGAGTTTGGAGTCTAATATGTATACGTAATTTCACACCAATTTCAATTCAATCAATATAAATACGTTCGTACAGTGGTACAGAACGAAAAGAAAATCTCCTCTAACTAATAGCAGAAACATAGATTTTCTTCTTCTTGTTTTATGTACACACTTGAATAACAAAAAAAAAATACTATGTAGAGAAAAGTGAGTGCAACTACAAATTTTTAATTTAGAGCTGCATTTTTCAAATTTAGAACTGCAGAAACAAGCCAGAGCTGCACCAAATTATATCCCCTGATCTATACGAAACACTAAATTCTGGTCGTCAAATAATTTCAATAAGAACATAATGTTTATTCATTAACGGTCACCAGAAAATATGATAACTTGGTAAATAATTTAATTTACCTGTAAAATATCCAGTTTATCACCAACTTGTGATCTCTAAACTATTTCAATACAAACATCTGTTAATACATTCTGTCATCGGTAAAACGAATTAAAACATTAAACAATTCTTTTTTCTAACTTATTAAATCGCCGGTAATCAATCACTCTGCTTCTCTCCGTTTTGGCTCCCATCGATGCTGAATATAACATCCTTTACTTTTTAGGGGCGGCAAGAAAATGTTAACCGTGGTTTTAATTGAGGTGAATTAGGGAATGAAATATTGGAGAAAACTAGTTCTATTAAATGCAAAACAGATTTTGTTTTTATTTTGCATTTCCTCGCTCTGGGACCGATACCAATCGACTCTAAATAGACTCAATAATATACTGAATTCATATAATTTTCACAGTCTCGTATTCTGTGCATGTATTAGCGAGCACCTAAATGTATTTTATTCCAAAGTAATGGTTATTTTAAATGCGAGTATATAACATACGTACCTATGTATACCATTCATTTTAGTTTCATTATTATTATCATTATCATTATCATATTATGTTCTTTTCTTGTATTATTTAAACAATAAATAATTTAAAATAAAACATGAGTTTATTCGTATATTTAGGCCATTTATAATTCGTTTTTTATTTAATTTGCTTAGCTATGTATATAAAATAGTTATTATATAATATTTGAATAGTTATTTACGAGTTTTATATCTTTATAAATCGCATTTTTTAATCCTATTTAAAATTCCGTATATTTCCTATGCTTACACTGCTGTCGTTCAAGGCGTGGCGTGACAGCAAGAGGCTACCTGTGACTTCACGAATTAAGCATTCAGGCTTGTATTCTCGTGTGGCCTCGGTAGGACCCAACAAATTATTTTATTTTTACAACTGATAGTTATATTAAAATTTTGTGATGATTAATCATTAATATAACAAATATCTGTGAGCTCCTTGCAGTCGCCGTTATGTGTATAAAGATGATTATATATCAAATTAGATTTTCCATGTATATTGCGTATATGTACCTATCTATTTTGTAACAATGTTGTGTAACTTCAAATGTCTTTAAGTTGTCTCTGTTATATTTTTATACAAGACTATAAAATTCTATTTATCGAAGAACGGTAAATGTTAATTCATCGCTAGTGAATTATTTTTCGAGGGTCGATAATATAAATTGTATCGATGAGTATTAAATTCTGTTATTTTTTAAAGCAAATTTAAGAAAATATTGATGGGGGCAGCACATGAACTCCCGTCAATTCTACGTTTAAAATAGCTAGTGATACGTTACTTGAAGCTCTGAATAGATTTTCGTGGAAAAGGGGTCAATTTTATGCCATTTAAAGATTAAAGTTGGAAATATTTGGCTTCGGTCGGGATCGAATCCGGTTCCCCAGATTCGCGACCTGACACTCTCCACGCCAGCAACGAGTGCCCGTGAGGTGGCGCCTGGTATGCGCCCGCGCGGTGCAAATATTTCGTTACCGATATCTGTGTACAAAGCAGATTGGCACACCCAGCAATAGGTAATAAGCCGTTATGATATATTTATTTTATTTATATATTCCAAAGCTTTTCAAATTTGGTTTTAAAGAATTTTTTCTACGACCACCATGAAAAGTTGATATTTATGCTCTCTTTTGTCATCGTAAAGTTAATGATTACTAAGGAACGTGTAAAAAAATACTTTACGGCGCGTCTCCCATAGCAACGCGCGGTAAAGTACTTAATTTGCTCGCTTAGATAAATACATATTATTGTTGGAATTTTAATTTATTAAAACAATACTTACGAAATCTAAAATATACGTTAGGTTCTGTTTTACACTACAAATGTGCTACAAAGAATACGAAGTTAGCTACGCTACCAACTTATTTATATAATTAAGTTACAACTTTATTCTGTTGGTGAATGTACATTTAATTACAACTATAAATATAGTTCATAATTAACAAACTTAGTAAATTTAATCATTGACCGCCAATGTTAAAATTGAATGTGCAGTTTTGGCAGTTTTGTATATTTATTCCAGAACTTGAAACAGCTGACGAGGATAAATTAGATTCTGTGACTGTGACATTCTCACTAGAATATTCAGTTAGTGTGGCAGTGGCAGAAGTTTGATTCTCCTTGTTTGTTAAAATTTTATGCGCTGTATCAATTTTATTTTTCAAACTTTCATTAACATAACCTTCTGCAACAGCTGATGAATGCCAGCCACCATGACGTTTTAGAGTCATAATGTCAGCTCCGGAATTAGCTAGTAATGTAGCAGAGGATCTGCGGAAACAATGGCCTGTAAATGATTTCGAATCAGGTAAATTCAGATATTGTGCAATGTTAAATGGATTTTTTCCTATAGTGTTCATTCCAACAACTTGTGCGGTACATTTGCCATGCTTATAATTTATTAATAATCGGCGAGATGATATATTAGAGGCATTGACAAAAGATTATGATCATCAACAATAAATGTTCGCTGCACATTAGTTTTTGAGTCTGGAATCTTCAAAATTAAAATGGACCCATTATCCTCAATATGATCTACAGTCATCCTAACTAATTCGTCGCGTCGGCATGCTCCAGCAACACCCAATATATAAGAGCAACTTTCATCATAAGGAAATGATCGTCTGGGGCTTCAGTCAGGAATTTATTTATTTCATCTCTTGTTAAAGATTTAGATTTTTTGGTCTATAACCAACTGATTTTTGTTTCAAAAAAGCAGTTTGTTTCTTGAATTTGCTGATATCAATATCGTTCTTAACTGCTAGTGATGATTTTAGCATGGAATAAATGGACCAAAGAGAAGACGATTTTATTACATTAGATTTTTCCAAAAAGTAAGCTAGTAACACATTTTCACTGTAATTCCTGATTTTTTTTAACTTACACCATTCAATGAAGAGGTTATAATTCTTTTCGTATAATGCTCTTGATTTTGCAGGTAATAAACTCAAGGAAGCATTTTTGCGCCGTTTCGAATATATCTGGAGGAGTGCAAGAAAAATCACTATCTTCACTATTTTCGGAGATTTTTGAGCACATTTTTGATGTATGTGCGAAAACTTTTCATAACACAATGATTTTTGGCATCAGAATTATTTATTTACTCATATCGTCATGGTTATAATAATAATAATAATAATAATGTTTATTTTCTGTAGACACAAATACAGTGTGTAGAAAACGTCAATACAATATAAAAGATATTACAAAGTAAAATAGTCATTTAGACTGTAAAAAGAATGTTGCTTTAAGAAAAATATTAAATCTTTTCTGAAAATCTTAAAATTTTTGCTATTTTTTAAATTGTTGGGCAGATTATTATATATTTGTAAACCCATTCTATATGGAGAATTTTTCACAACATTTAATTTTGAATTAGGTACATAAAAATCGTTTTTGTTCCTGGTATTGTGGCTATGCAAGTCACTGATCACGGGAAAAGCTTTTTTATTCTTGTAAATTAAAACACAAGATTCATAAATAAAAATACTTGCAAGAGTGAGAATATTATATTTTTCAAATAAATTTTTTCACGACGTGTAAGCTGGAACACCCGCTATTGTGCGTAAAACTCTTTTCTGTGCTATGAAAACACGTTGACTAATGTTGGAAGAGCCCCAGAAACAAATACTATATCTCAAGCGAGATTCCACACAAGCATAGTAAAACATTAATAACTGGTTTAAATTTAAATATTCTTTTAGGTGTCGAATTTGGAAACATAATTTATTAAGTGTTGAGACAAGCTCTTCACAGAGAGGCTTCCAATTGAGATTGTCAGTGATAAGCATACCTAAAATTCTTGCGGCGTCATTACCTTTTTTATAATTATTTTCGAATTTAACAAGTATGTCAGAATTGTTAGAATGATGCTTATGAAAACGTAGAATGTTAGTTTTACTATCATTCAAGAATAATTTATTTTCATGACACCAAGATATCAAAGACTGAACGCTATGATTGCATTTATTAATTAAAGCATCTATGTTAGAATCAGAAATAACCAGAGTAGTGTCGTCCGCGTACATGATAGGTGTACAATTATCACCTAGGACTTTACTCAAATCATTCATATAAAGAATAAATAAAACCGGAGCTAATACTGTGCCCTGTGGCAAACCAACATTGATTTCAAGTAAATCAACAACATAAAACAAGAAATTGGTTAAGATTGGATTAAACTTACTAAATAGGTATTATTATTTTTTTATTTCGTTAGTAAAGTCGTAGAAAAAATTGTGTGCATCTCTAGCGTAAAGTATCTTTATTGCTCTAGCTCGATTGTAGCGCTCGCTATGCTCGCGCTTCAATTTACGAGCACGAGCAATAAAGATTCACTTTACGCTCTTGATACACAAATAACTATTATATTAATGAGAACGACAAATTATATTTTTTTGTAAAATTGATAAACCGGAAATAGTACCTACTTTACTAAAAGCCATAAACAGATTTTCTAGAAAAAAATGTATTAAAATATGATCAAATTTGGTATTAAAATTCGTATATTATTTAAAACAACATTAACCGGAAGTGATACTTTACTTAAAGCTCATTGCTATTTTAAACATGGAATTGGCGAGAGGTCATGTGCTGGCCACATCAGATTTTTTAATTTAAATGAATTTTTTTTGCTGTTAAAGCATTATTTTATCTACCCGTGCGGTTAAAGTATTACTTGATCCACTGTTTTCATTAGAAAAAATAAATATTTATGTTCTTCATACAAGAGAATTAATGAAATCTTCTGGTACATATTATTCTTGAATTATACATTAATCGATTAATCTTTAAATATAAATATTACATAATTTCCTTGAAATATCAGCTGGTAAGACTATATTATATAATCTTCAAAATCTGTTTATGAAGAGCTGCCACATCCAATCTTCAAGCTCCATTCGTATATTGTTTAATTTTATTCTCCATCACTTACAATTTTTCACGCTTCCAATTTTAAAAGCAATGTCATCAACTATCTTCCTTTTGCAAATAAACCCGTCTCTTGTATTGTTAACGAGTGGTATGAGTGCTTTTGACGTGGAGGACAAGCGGAATTCATACCCGTCAGTAAAGAACAAATCACGAGCGCATAGCGCACGAAGCGATGACTAATGCTGGGCCTCCGCGTACACTAGCGGAGTCTCGCATTCTAATTGAGCAAAAAAGCCAACAGGGAAAGATATTTTTTACAGGATATTAAACGTCTAACTGGAATATTTTTAGGTTTTTACGTTTCAGCACAGAAAATAAAATATACTCGTACCTTCGCCGTGGAAAGGATATGAATATAAATTATATCAGCACGTTTTCGGTTTTCTATGCTAAGTTTTTGTTGGAAATTTTGTTCGTAGACAGGTTTTGCACATGATATATTTATCTCCTAAAGCAATTTGTAGTTGAGGCAATCACATATGAAACGGAATCTAAATTTCTGATTTATATTTAAAGCTCCAAATTCGCTAATTATTGTATCGGTGTCGAAACATCCACGTCCAATAAATAAACTGTTCTGTAACACAAATTTAACAATCTTTAATCCTATGCGAAGCATCCCGCGCGGTCGAATTCCACGCGGTCGAAATCCCACGCGGTCGAAATTCCACTGGCTCGAAGTCCCACGCGGTCGAAATGTACCTCTACCAGTTTGTCCGTTCTACAGAAATTCAAATATTTCCACGCCGTCGAATCCCACCCGGTCGAAATGTTACATGATACAAATCCCTCGCTCCCGTACCGCTCTTTTTATCGATCGTATTGCATTCTAACAATCTATGCTTCGTAGCAGTTCCGCGTCAAAGAAAATATATTAAAAAAAAAAACTTTATCCTATTGTATAACAAACTATTTAATGAATGAAGCAGAAAAAGAATTTACTATACATTTTATGTAAAATTATTAATATTGCTGATCCGCCATTTTAGATTAGCTGTCATATTATGTGAATAAGCAGTTCATTCCTTATTTCAGTCGTAAAATTATGTATTACTGTGTCTATTATAAATCTTATGTTACTTTTATTTCCAAATATATTTTCTTCCACTCGCCATATTTTGACAATAACGGTAACTTGATGTATCTACACATACTTGTCTACTTGAAAATAAATTTAATTATTTTATAATATTAAATAACTAGTAAACTATCATGTTTACTTAAAATGTATAGGTAAATTCTTTTCCTGTTTCATTCATTAAATAGTTCGTTGAATTTCTTTTTACTAATAATCTTTAATGCGGAACTACCACGAGGCATAGATTGTTAGAATGCAATACGATCGATAAAGATAAAGAGAGCGGTACGGGAGCGAGGGATTTGTATCGTGTAACATTTCGACCGGCTGGGATTCAACGGCGTGGAAATATTTGAATTTCTGTAGAACGGACAAAGTGGTGGGGATACATTTCGACCGGCTGAGATTTCGATAGCGTGAGATTTCGATATGTGGGATTTCGACCGCGTGGGATTTCAACCGCGTGGAATTCGACCGCGCGGAACGTACTCATCCTATGGTCACAAAAAATTACAATCACAATCAAATGGATTACAAACATTTTCAATTACAATTTTAAGACAAAATCGTTAACTTAGAACAGAGCTAAGAGTATCTTACGAAAAAAGATACTCATTGATATCTAAGATACTTTTAATATCTATAAAATACTTTTAAAAGTATCTGTATCTTTTATCTTAAAAATGTATGTTAGATACTTCTAAAATATTTAAGTTATTTTATTTATTTTAGATATTTTTAATGTATTTAGATACTTGGGAATATTATTTAAATAAGGGGTCGCAAACTCAAATGTATCAAAGGGTCAGTAGGTTAGATGCGGGCCATATTCAACTTTACTAAACTACACTAAAATCTATAAACGAAAATAACAAGAACAAAAAATATAAAAAATAATTATAAATAAAAATAACGTTACACCATTAAATAATTAAAAATAAAATAACAATTTTTTTATTTTAATTTTGATCCAAAGACCTGACACCTTTTCTTCTGCACTAACATATCAAAATGTGCTTCAGTACTCCGTGCATCAATGTGTAGTACTGCAATTAATCTGGAATTATTATTAATAAAATAAGTGTTTATTAAACTATAATGAAAATGACTATTACTAATATTAAACAATTATTAAAAACTAATTAAGACTAAAACTATAATTAACTAGATAACACTAACACTATTTATTTTTTAACCAATTAACACTACTATTTATTTTCACGATCTTACTGATTATTTATTTCGACTATTTATGGCACTGTTTGTTTATATCACGTTAAACGTCCGCCTACCGACCTCCACAGCGTCTATATACTCAACTGACTCAACAGCGTCTGTATATTCAATTGCTCGGACAGAAGTCACACTTTTCACCTCTCTATCTGATTATTTATGTAACTCTCTCTCTTCCACAGACTCAGTATCACCGACTGTCCGTATGCCGTATGACAATTCTTCAACACCACTGCCGAGTATCCACTTCCACTTGCCGTTACGGTCCTTATACTATAGCTTCCCAATACTCTTCAATACTACAGAGTATTCGCTTCCACAGTATCCCGGTATACCAGTAACTTCCCGACTCGCGGTTGCTGTCCTTGTCCAGATTTTCGTGTTCACTCTGTGTATATAAAAATCAACGATGATATCGATGCCTGCAAAACCGGAAATTCATTTAAGTTCACCCCAGGTTTTAAACTCTGGATTTAAAATTAATAATAAATAAAATAGCCATGTGTCTTTATTTTTCAATCTCTTTGTATAAACTTTGTACTTTGTGTATCCATCTTTTACTTTTTGTATCTGATAGCTTTGTTTGCAAACAAATCTTTACAGATGATATCTTTTCGTTTTCAAATAAAATAAAACTATTTAACAACAATAGAAAGTTCTACAAAAAAAAACTGCGCACGTGCCACAAAGTTAACATTTAAAAGTAGGTAGTCCTTGAAACCTTTCCTACGTGATTTTCTATGGAAATGCTAATAATATTTCGCGTGTAATGTTAACTATGATGCAGAAGTTATAACAAGAACAAGAGTGGAATTAATTTTAAAGTGCTGCAATTGAAGAAAGAAAAGAAATGTAGTTAACACCCCAGAGAATTCAACAAAGTAAAAAGAATTTTTATAAAAATAAGTTTTAATTTTCCTCCCTTCAAGATAAACTTTGCAGCGTATATACATTTTCTCTATGACGTAGTAACTTTATACTCCAGTATATTTGTTAATTAATTTTCCAGAACTTACGTATGTTAGCTGACAATATAACTAGAGTTGTGTTTGTTCTTCTTATTATATTTGCAGATTGTAGAAACAAGAAATTAAATTATTTACGATTTCAACTTGTACAATGTAGTTCATTATATGACTTTCTGTTTGTCTTGTACTTTGTAAACTAATATTAATATTTCTGCATAATTGCTTCCATATATTTTCATACGACTCTTACACATGTTTGGATAAAACAACTTTATTCATAAAATAAGTACAATAACATAGTTTGAAACAGGTTATTTAAATAAAAACATTTAAAAAATATTTTATTATTTGCTTTATTGGTTTATTATAAATAAATCTTGTTACGTACAATGTATCCACTTTATTAAATTAAATATTAATAAAAGATTAAAAACATATTAATAATAAAAATTATTTTGAAAAGAAAAAATTAAAAAATAAATATTGCTGTCGGTTGGTTTCGAACCCGACTCTCTAAATTGTGAAGCGCGCACGTTACCCCTACTCTATCAGAGCTGTTGCTTAGATACTATTATTTTCAAGATATGAAGATATTACACTTGTAAATTGACTGATTTGAATTGAAATCCATAGAAATATTATCCCCGGATAAGCATGCAAAATTTCATCTTAATATCTTGCACTGGGGAGATACTATTCACAATTAACTAATTTTACATGTTAATCGCCCATGTGTCGGTCGGCCTAAGACACCCGGTATATATATATATATATATATATATATATATATATATATATATATATATATATATATATATATATATATATATATATATATATATATATATATATATATATATATAGACATTCACATGGAGTGTTAGAGTGTATGCAGTTTGTGTAAAGTAGGTACTCGGGAAGTTGGGACAGTTGTGAATACTCGGTAGTGTTGACGAGAATTGGGAAGCTATAGTGTACAAAGACACTAACGGCGAGTCTGGAAGTTACTGGTATAGTGGGATAGCTGTGGAAGTGAATACTCGGTAGTGTTGACGAGTATACGAGGACAGTAACAGCGAGTTGGAATGGATACTCGGCATTAGTGTTGAAGAATTACGCCATACGGACAGTTGGTGATACTGCATCGGACAATTGAATGTGATATAAGTAAATAGTTAAATAAATATAGTGATATAAATATCGCGTAAACAGTCTATAAGAGCCTGCAACAGATCGGCAGTCTTAAGATTGGAACGCGTAGTGAAATAAAAGAACAGTTAGTTAAATAAAAGTACGAAAGTACAATAAAATAAATAGTGTGAAAATAAATAGTCGCGTTAATTGTTTAAATAAATAAATCGTGTTTAAGTAATTAATTATATTCTTAGTCTAAAATTAGTATATACTTAATATTTGTTTAACCATGGTAATAGTCATTTTTATTACCTTTTAATATTTATTTATCGTTTAATAAACATCTATTTTTAATTAGTAATAATTCGTTGATTTTTTTACATTTCACATTATTAAACACATAAACTGAACAAATTACTGAAGATGTCGATGCATCATCAAGGCAAAATACTCGCGTTCGCGGAACGCGAGTCAAAACTCAAACTCTATTTTTACTACTTGAATAACTAAGTCAGACTCCATATGTCTTATGGACATGAGTAACTAAGGAAGACTCTGTAAAACAAAGCTGTTATCTTCAGTAACAGGATTATCTGAGGAGTGCAGGGCATTATAGGCTTGGGCATCCAAAGTCATGCACGTATGCTTAATAATTTCTCGTAATACCACATATTGTCATCTATCGTCGAGCGCTTTCTTCGGAAGCCAAATTGATAATGATAACTGGACAATCCTTCTTCATTTTCTTTACCCAGCAATGGGTAATATGCCGTGATGATATATTTATTTATTTTCTTCAATATGGTATAATTTACCTATGGTATCTAATAAGGCAAGTGGTCTAAATGATGATGCTTGTTCGTTATTTTTGTCTGGCTTTTTGAGTAGTACTAAACGCGCCGATTTCCACATAGCTGGGAAACTCCATGTTTGCATTATATTGTTCATAACTTTACTTACCATCTCAGGTTTGTATTTCACTAGCGCTTAACTATTTCTGGGGGAATACTTTCAACTGTCAGGCATATGCGTAACTAGAGGGAGGCCAGGGGGGCCAGGCCCTCCCCAGAATGGCCATGGTCCCCCTAGGAAAAAATACGTATCAGTGTAATTATTTTATATTTTAATTATAGAAATAATTTTGTGAATGGTGTGGTGTAAATTGATTAATCGACAGGAATTTAAGTGAGTAGTAAATAATTTAGTAATTTTTCTATTTGAAAAATTCTGATTAAGCAATAATTATTCGACAAATTATGCTCTTTTTTAAACAATAAAATAAGCGTTTTGTACTTTACAACCTAAGCACATTATTCTTAAATTCACTGTATTTAATCACCAGCTAAAGTAATCAACGATGCTTGGGAGTTATCACGTAGAAAATTTCAAAACAATCCACATTACAGGTATACTTAAATATTATGGAGAGTTCCAAAATAATCTAAAATGTACATAAAAGTTTAGAAAGGTTTTTCATAAAGTTCAAGAGTGTTCTAGAATGTTTCAGAAAGTTCAGAATTTCGAGAGAGTTCTGGAATTTTCTATAAAATTCCAGAACGTTTTAGAATTTCCTTTTCCATATAGTTCTTTAACGTTTTAAAAATTTTCTGAAGGTTCCAGGAAGTTCTATCTATTTGTGTCGCTATTTAAAACTAAACTGAACTCAGCCGTCCTTTATATTGTAATGTGCAGCGCCCGCCGTCGCCGCTACTGTCGCAGGGACGAGCGAGTGTCTTTTTTTAGCGATGACGCAACAGACTTGTCCAAGCCTGCTTAATTACGCGGTTGCTGTAACCTATTGTGTTTGAGTTTTTATCTGGAATAGTGCTCTAGAAATTTCTCGAATACAAAGGCCAGAGTATATAAGCATTGTTAGCGAAGGCATTGGACAGTCTGATATAAATAAACGTCGCGTGTTAAATAGTTGGTGATATAAACAGATTGTCGACAAGTGGTAAACATAAATAAATATAATTGTATAAATAAATAAGTGAGCTATATATTGTTTAAATAAATAATATTAGTGTTTAAGTGTCTTATAATATTCTTAGTCTTAATTAGTGTATAATATTTGTTTAATCGTGGTGTATGTTATATTTATCATCTTTTAATTATATTTAATATCTATTTATCGTCATAATAAACTTTTATTTTAATTAATAATAATTGTCTTATATTTAGACTTCACCCAAATAAATAAAAACGTTACAATATACTTCTTTAAAATTGCCAAAAATTTATAGAATATTCTAGAATTTAATGGGATATTCAATAATTTTTTGGAATATTCTAGAACAGTGATTTTCAAAACACATTTTTTAATGCATACATACGGCAAAATGGGATTTCCTATTTGTTTTGCATTTTGAACACAAATGACCTAGCCGCCCCTAGAAAAATTTTCTAGTTACGCCCATGCTGTCAGGTCCTGTCGCTCTTTTAGCTTTCATTTTGTTTCCTGCACGTAAAACTTCCTCCGCTGTAAGTTCGGTTCCACTTGTAAGTTCTCTCTCTCTCTCTCTGTTAGTTCTGTTTGGCAATAATTCCCTGGCGATTCTCAAAAACTCTAGCGTGACCCTTGTTTTCTAATATACTTAATAAAATTTATATTTACGGTGAACTATTAATTGCTCTATAATAAAAATATATCCATAATAAATCTAAATATCAAGTGACACTTATTAAAAAATGGGAAAAGTGTTAACCGAAGCTGTGAACAGGTCTATGATATATTTATTTATTTCTTTTTCGGACTTGAAATGTTGTGTTGGTGTAGCTTATAAAAGTTGGCGGTTGGTGTATGGTCCCCTGTCGTGACGCCTGACCTATCATTGCAAAAGTTTGATTAGATATTTCTTTTAAATTCGAACCGTGGGTTAAACGAGCCAGTTAATGCGATTTATCAAGTTAAATTGCTTTAAAGAACTTTCTGCCGCTTTTGATTAAACCATAGCTTTGAAATTTGTAAGTACCAGGCCAATAATGCTGATTGAACAGTCACCACAACATTGACAGAAAGACTTATTATATTTCGGAAGCTAGTACAAAATCAGGGCCGGACTGCCTCACTTCACAGAATTTAGGGGCGCATTTTTGGGTTATTTTGTCGATTGCCGTTATACGGATCGTGGCCACCCAATTTTAGACGCCGAAAAGCTATCTAATATAAATTTTGTTCTACTGGATGAAATGGAAAATAGTTTTAAATTGATAACTGGTGAAAAACAATTATCTTGCTATGTTTTACATACATGAAATGAAATCTAAAAATGCAGGCTATATAGAAAAATAAGAGAAAATTGATCGACTGTGGAGAATTATGAGGATTAAAAATCTTCGGGATATCAGTCAACAGGATTTATTTATTTTGACAACTCCGACGTTTCGGCAACACAGTTGCCTTCTTCAGCAACTATCATTTTTATGTTGCTTTTACAGACATATCCCTGAAGAAGACAACTGTGTTGCCGAAACGTCGGAGTTGTCAAAATAAATAAATCCTGTTGACTGATATCCCGAAGATTTTTAATCCTCATATATAGAAAAGTGTTTGCAGCGATTTACAGTTTCTGATAAACGATGGAGAACACTCTGATATAAGCGTAAGCATAGTGATTTAAAAGATGGGGTTATTGATGTTAGTCAGCGTCTTCCATCCTCAATGATGCCCCTTGAGGTATACAACTATATGTTTAAAACTGAGCTAGAAACTAGAAAATACTATTATTCCTCTGAAATACGAGGTATTTTAGAAAAGTATCCGACCTTACTTTTTGCGAAAACCTGATGGATTTCAATCAAGCGCGCTTGCATGAGCCGACCTTGAATCTTCGTGCGCATGCCTGATATTTTTCCCGCCTATCGATATCGTCTGTTGCTCGCAAGCAACATTTGAGTGAGGTGTGTGTAGTGTAGTGCTCTCGTCGGTTTTTCATTGCAAGGAAAATGACGGAACGACTGGAACAACGCTATTGCATTAAATTTAATTGCCAAAGTGAACACTGTGGTGATGCGGGACCGTCGTGTGAGTATATGAGAAATTGCAGAAGAGGTGGGTATCAGCACTTTTTTGGCCCATTCCATTCCATGACCGAAGATTTGGCCATGAAGTGGCGGCGAAATTCGTGCGAAGCTGCTGACGGCGGAGCAAAAGCAACTTCGTGTTGAAGTCTCACAGGACATGCGCGCTTTATTCAAATCCATCAGGTTTTCGCAAAAAAATAAGATCGGACTCGGACACTTTTCTAACAGACCTCGTATGTGCGTAGCCAGGGGATCGGTTTTGGAGGTTTCTCCCCGAAATGAAATAATTAAAATTTAATTTGTACACATTGATTAGGTATTAAAATAGATTGCAAGTATAGGTGATATTCAATTTTCAAAGTATAAACAGTTTATCCAGGTAAGTCAACAATCCGTTAAATATATTCCCTTTTCTAAAATGTTTTAAGTTCTGGCAATTTATTTTTATACGTGAAAGGGGGAATACATGCTGCTTTACATGCCTCGAAAAAATATAACTTTTAATTATACAGCGTTTGAACTTGAATGATTTTTTTGCCTGCGCGCCTTTTTTTCTACATTCCTTTACATGAAAAAAATTAGGGCGCATAATTTGAAGTTTGCCTCAGTTGTTTCAAAACCACCGTCCGACTCTGCTGTCACCGTATATTGTTTGAATCGTTTGTGATCTACAGATTCAAAAAGGTAGAAATACAAGGGTAATTTAGAATATAGAGACAAATGACGGGCGAATCGGGTGATTGTAATTTTTTGCCACCCAGTTAGTGGCAGTGGCATTTTTATTTGCTTAGGCACGATATAGGAAATGTTCGTATATTGTTGTAAACTGTAGACAGTAGTATAGTCATAGTCTGTAGCGTCTGTAGTAGAAGAAAATGAATGAAGTGAAACAGCATTATACTATACTCGTAAAATTATCCATGAAAGAATGAGTGGCGTTTGGCGTATATAGAGAAGTTGTGTAGTCATATTTTACAGTAAAATTAACGTGTAAGTAAATTCGGTGAGGACTGAGGCCCAAGTCGATTTAAGATGACCGGAAGCGGGCGTAAGTAAGCGGTACGTGACAATTAAGCGACGGACAACTGCGCGATAGTCAAGTACGTGACAGAAGCTTAAAAAATATGTATGCTTAGGCAAAGAAATAGTAGATTTTTTTGCGACAAGAAAAATTTGTAGTAAAAGCGACATTCTGATTTTTCTAAACATTCCTTTAAAGTACTGTGGACCCGCTGGAAGTCAATCACTCCGCTTCGCTACGTGTTAGCTCACAACGACGCTCAATATAACATCCTTAACTTTTCAGGGACGGCAAGACCTCTATTAACTGTGATTTTAACTGGGGTGAAGGAGGGACTGGAATTCTGGTTTTAGCATATTTATTTTGCATTTCCTCATTCATATTAGTTTCACATCCCATAAAGTGAATGTGAGCCCGTCAATTTTGTAATTCTACACATCTATTATTTTATCATCCAGTTATCCGACGTATAATTGACTATCACCAAGATGACCATCGGCCAGTCGCCCTTGCCCAGTTGACCGTGTCCGTTAAGGAAGGCTTATCAGTGGCGTAGCAGGGGAGGATTAAAATTTGACTAATTTTAATATCACTACAAAGTTTTTTTGCCGTGCACTTAAGAGATTAAAATAAGCAGAAATTTCGCAGTTCGTAGTACTGAACGAAATCACATTGATAAAATGTTACTCGTATAAAGATGATTTTCCTTCCTTTAATTTAAAAGTATGTAATGTATAAGGATAAGTTCACCATAAAAAAAATATTTATTTTTATACATGTAGGAATCATAATAAATAAATTACGAGTATAGCAGTATGTTTTTTTCCTTTTTCTAAGGCGCCTATACCTTTTTGCCCCCGGGCGCTATATACCTTCCCTACGCCACAGGCTTGTGGAACGTGGAAGTAAGAATGACTGAACTGTCACCAGTGTCAGCTGTTAAAAGTCCGTGCGTTTAGAGAAAAAACAAATCGGCGCAGTAGAAGTTGTACTACCCAACCTATAAATGTTGACTATTAATACACGCTCAAAAAACATAACTGAATAATATTTAAATGTTATTAATTTTAATATTATTATCATTTACGATACACAATATTCATAAACAAGTATACATATTATTATTACTCGCACAAAAGACATTTGATTGATTATCTTTGTCCATATTTATATCTATAACCTATACCCCTATACACTCTACTGGCAACCGGTCGGTGAAGATGTGCAAAAATGAATAAAACATTACCTACTGTATGTTCTGTAGCAGCCTGCGACACAACAATATATTCCAATCATGATTTTAGTAAAACCAAAAACTCTTCTTATTTGGCAATATGAGATGATAGATTGACATAAACATCTACGAAGTAAGCTGACGGTGCTCCTTGAAGCTGATCATATTATCAACGACATGTAAATAATTTCACAACAGGGCAGTTCGGACCTCTCACTCTAATCATGCGCACAACACCAGTGTAAAGCAGTTATGCGAGCGGTAAAGTAGAACAAGCAGGCGGTAAAGCAACACATGCGGGTGGTAAAGTAGCACATGCGAGCGGTAAAGTAGAGCAAAAGCCCGGCGACTGGTATAACAGCACGTCAAAAATATAATTAGAAATTTTAGTATATAAATTATTTAAAAAATAACTTATATACATTTCATTTGATTGCAGTAGTGCGTAAAACGTTGTACATATCTCAGGCCGAAAGAAGTTTACACCCTTGGACAAATAAAAGCCCTTCGCTATGCATCGAGCTTCAAATTCATCCGCAGGCGTAAACCTTTTTTTCGGCCCTCCATACGTAAATAACTATTCGAAATTTTGGTAAATGATAAATAATATCAATATTTTTAAAATTTAACTCTCATTTTTGTGGATAATACATCCAGTTTTGGAATAAATACTGGTCATCGGGAATTTGGGAGAATTCCCGGTAGATCGTTTTTAAGAGTTATTGTAATGCAAGTATTTAAAAAGAAAAGGCCGATTGAATAATTTCTCGGTAAAAAATGAGGTCCCAGTCCAATTCTGATTACCAGTCTTTGGAGTAATGAAGACCCTCTAAAAAGCGGAAAATGGATCATTAAAAATTTTGGTGTAGTTAAAAATGTCACTTTTTCGTGTGAAAAGATCCTAAATTTTACTTCCGGTTTCGCTGGAAACAAAATTGAACCAAACAGATACCTATACTTCATTTCACGTAAGAAAATAGTGACGAGAAGATATTATTCAATCCAAAAACAAGATCAAACTGCACCTATATCCCATCACTATTTTCTTACGTGAAACGAAGAATAGTACAAATACGGTTTTAAATCTTGGCCTAAAGTTCGATTCTAAATTTGTATTACAATCGCTATTTAGTTGACATTGTTAATATGGTAAATAAAGCCAAACATCCTTAAAACCGCGTTCATACTACAGTGTGTTAAAAAACCTAACTCGGAGTAGGCTATGAACAAAGTAACGTATGCCTTAATTTAATTAAATGTGAATTTGACACGAGATATTGTCAAAAATGTTTAAAGAAATCAAAGAATTTCTTCGTGAATCTTATTTTAGAAATGGAAATAAATTAGAAAACGGCGAATGACAATATTCTTTTTCTACGACCACTACAGAAAATTGCACATTTCCCATACTGTACAAGGCCCGAAAGTTATTCATTTCCCACAGTCGTAGGTTAAAATGTGAGAAATTATTTCTCACACATTTCTATATTTTACAAAGCCCGAAAGTTCATTTCCCACAGTCATGGGATAAGGATAAGTTGCCACCTGTAATACAATGTTAATATTTATTTTTTGATTTATAAATTACAAAATATTTGGTACTTATTAACCCATGTATAGTAAAAGTAATTATTTTAAAGTTTAATTAATTAGTGAGAAAAAATATGTGCTTTATTAAAAATTAATTATTTATATTTTACCAAAGACTGTGATCGTAGAAAAAGTATAGTGTGCTACTCGTGCAAAAGTACCTATTGCCCACTTGTGTGATTCCAGCCCTCGGCTTCGTTTCGTGCTGAAAATCTCACACCTCGTGGGCAATAGGTGCTTTGCCGCACTTGTTGCACAATATACTATTATTACCTTTTACAATAATTTCAGGAAAATTACATTTCAAAACCAATTTTGAAGACTTTTCAATAGAATAATGATCAGACATACGTTACCAGTGTAATGGTATAAATAAATAAAAGACACTTTAATTTTTTATTAGTTTATTTAAAATTAAAATTAACCATGATCTGTTAACAATAAATCTTAAAATATTTACAAATATATCACGTAATTTTGATTTTTTAACAATCTACTTGGCACTCCTAATTTATTTACAATCAAGTGATAAAATAATTCTAATAGTACGTTAAAAATATCTCACAGTAACTAAATGGAATTCACAATCAAATCACTAGATTAGTGTAGCCTCACAATGTTAGTGTTGGGTGTAGTGCTCGAAAGAGCGTGAGTTAGTGCTATGCCAGAGCAGACGCAGGTAAAGAGCTATGTTTAGGTTTCATTTTATTAATGAATACTTTAATACAACCGTTGAAATCCGCGCTAACTAAAACATGCCCACCGCAGCCCTTAGTACGTTGTTCTACCATTGGATCCTCCACCTACGAAAAGAAAACGTAGATTAAAATCTTAGCAGTTTCAGATATATTTGTTTTCGAGTTCCGAACAAAATACGTAAATTTCATGATTTTAATTATTGACTATAACTTTTTTTTTTGAGTGTGAATTTTAAAAAGTATTTCAAATATAATTTTTTCTATGACAGATTTTAATGTCTGCTTTTGTTTACTGAAAATAGTGAATCAAGTAGCATTTCAACAGCAAGGGTAGATGAAATAATAATTTAACAGCGAGGGTAGAAACTATTATTCACGAAATATGACTATTCAAGGCCATTTGTTCGAAGACAGAATACACATCACTTTATACAGCAGTAGCTTAGCAACATTTTTTATTAGAAAGAGAAAGATTATTTGACGTATGTCTTTTTAATTTGTTGTGTGACTGATATATGTAAATGGTGGCAATACTTTCTAACGCACCAAAAATAGCAGTGACATATGTTGTAGAATGGGGTCCGGGACATATTTTTCATTTTTTTTTTCTGATAGATTTAATAAAATGATGAATTTTAGCGTTTGTTCACTTTCCAAATATACTATTATTCACGAAAGATGACTATTCAAGGTCATTTGTTCGAAGAAAGAATACACATCACTTGACAGCAGTAGCTTAGCAACATTTTGTATTAGAAAGAGAAAGATTATTTGACCTACGTCTATTTAATTTATGTGGTGTGACATATATACGTAAATAGTGGCATTACTTTCTAACACACTATAAATAATAATGACGTATGTCGTAGAATTACAGATACCTAATTATCTATTACCCTGCCCTCTGTGCTAAAATTTACCCAGTGGCGTTGACGTTTAAATCAAATTATTATTCCTTGGTTTTTAGTTAACACTATGTTTTTGAATTTTGCAAAAACATAAACGAAGAACATAAATCTTTCAGAAAGGCATTATTTAGAAAGAAATATAATTTTCAAATAAATTACTCTTATTTTTTCAGTAAAAATGTGTCCATAAATATTTTATGTTGGATGATGAAATGCAATGAAGTTATCTGCAAGTAAAATTGTATCAGAAGACTCACAAATGACCTTGAATAGTCATCTTTCGTGAATAATAGTTTATGTATAGTTTTTGATATAATTTTTTTAAAATTTAATTAATTTTGTGTGACGTATTTGCAATTTCACTTCGCCTACTGACTAAAGTTGTTTATATCTGTCAATGTCATTAATTCTTCCAAAAATTGATGTCAGGAGGGTTAACTAGTGACAGCTATCACTTTCAGAAAACTATACTTATACCTTGTCAAAGGAAAAATCCGTTGTTATAAGATTTTAAATAAATATGCTTTATTTTTGTAAAAATTATAAATGTTTCATACATTTTCATGTAATGTAGAACTACATATAAAATATGGATTTTATTTTCACAAGTTATGAATAATATAAAATTATATTCTTTTCGATACAAAAATACAGTTGTGACGTCATATCGTTATAGTGCTAATCGTTTTTATTAAAATTATGAATGAAAAGTTTTATATTTTAAAAATATTTTCATACAAAATCATTTAAAATTTGTCATATTTTCATACTATGACAAAATATATGCATTTTTTAGTACCGGACCCCATTACATACGTGTAATTGTGTACTACACTGTCCTCTGTATTAATGATTATCTAGTGACGTTGACATTTAAATCAAATTATTATTATTATTATTATTATTATTATTATTATTATTATTATTATTATGTTGTTTACGTCAATTCTATATTTTTGTTTTACGCAAAAACATAGGTGAAGAAGATAAAACTTTACAAGAAGCATTATTTAAAAAGAATCAAAAATTCCAAATAAATTATTTATTTTTTCAGTGAAAATGTAAATATTTAGCGTTGCACCTATCTTTCATGAATAATACTATACTTTAATTTAGATTTAAATTAAATTTATTATAAACTTTGACTGTTTATGTTAATAACAACTTCAATGGCTTATTCCTGTGTTATAGAATTTATGCAAAATAGTAACTTTTTTCTATAGTTTACACCTTCGTATAGTAGGAAAATGCAATAAATCATATTTAGGAAAAAATTCATTCGTAATTTAATGTTAGATAATTGAAATATTTACAAATATTGGCGAAGAAAATGAACTCGTAGCCGTCTGGTGACAAAAATATGAACTTGCCAGGAAAGTAATCAAATTGTTGTGTTTACGGTTGTCATACTTCCCTTTAAACAATAATGCACTTCAAATCAATTTACATTTAAAAATATATCAACTTTATTTTCCTGTCAAACACTGTTTTGACAATTACCCTTCTCGACGGCCATTTTGTAAAATCGGTGCTGCTGCTATCGGTCATTTTCGTTGCCAATAGAAACGCCCTTGAAAACTGTGAAGTATATTCAGTATGTTGTTGCTCATTTCAGATTAAATATATGGGGTTAGAAACACAGATGGCGCTAGTAGTTAGAACGCGAGTGTATTTTGTATTTTATTCATTTTGCTTGCGTTTATTTTACGTGTTTCTTTAATATTTGTTTGTTTACCTACGTTTTCTTGTTCAAAAGTTGTAAACAGGCAAATAGCTGTCTATGAACACGTGTTTAGGCGCTGAAGTTCGCTGCAGATATCAATAGGCGAATGCTTGTCGCCAACGCGACATGATAGAAAATTTCGATGAATTTTTAAAAAATTCATCTCACTTGATATATATTTTTTCACTCAGAATTAGATATTCATTCATAGTGGTCTGAACTAATAAAAAAATAATAGAAAAATTCTGGAATTTTATTTATAATTGATATTTCTTATTTTTTAAAAAATTTGCTATAGAAAACAAATAATTTTATACACGACGATAAAATTGAATTATCGACTCGCGATAAATAATTCATTTTCCACTCGTCGCTAAAATAAAATTTTATCGTCTTTTATTGGGAAAACAATAAAAATATATTTTATATTTAAAATGTTTTCTCAGTGGTAGTTATTTAAGAATTACTTATATATCGACTAAAATCAGTTTTACGTATTTATTTCGCCTCGTAGTAGACGTCTCATTTAATCGAAGTAACTTTTAAAATTTTCGAGATCTCAATAATTAATGGCAATCAAAATCTACAAAGCTGTATAAAATGTGATGTATTAATATTCTTACCTTATTGTTAGGATCTTGCTGACTAGCTTGCCCTCCATTGAAAACATTTATTAACTCATCCACCATTTTGATAATACTATCGGGATATGGCGCAAAAACCGCACACGTAACCACTGCACTATGTGCTTTGATCGCTTCCCAGAAGTCGTTTCTATCTCTCCTCACACTTGTAAACTTAGAATAATCATGATGCGTTTTCCAAACGTATATATCTCTATTTTCTGATCCACTAACTATATACTTTCCATCATGGCTGAAACTCGCTTTGATTTGACTGCTAACATTCACGTAGCCTTTATATTTGCAAGAAAGGTTCAAATCACAAAGATCGTAGAGTCGTATTCTGCTGTCGTTGGAAGTTACGAGGATTTTGTCTTCTCCCGGCATGGGTTCAATCCCGGATATTTTTCGACCAGTGGAATTTTTACCTCGGGTAGACCGAACATGAATTTGGGTGTGGTATTTTAACTGATCGGTGTTGTAGAAGATACACCGGCCGTCGTAGGTACCAACTACAGCGAATTTGCCGTTTTGGCAAAAGTTAGCGGCGGTTATGAGTTTGGTTTGGCCGTCCACTTCGTTCCAAACTGCCACCTTTTTATCTGAAAATAAAAAAAGATATTAGTTCAGCTGAATTTTGTATTAATGATTAAAATTCTCTGCTGGAAATGTTTCTGCAAACTATGTAAAACAAAAATATTCTTCTTTTACATTTATGTACTTTTGCATACACTCGAACCAATTTTGGAAGCAGTTTTTCCGCTCTGGATCTGCTACACTACATTCGACGAACCGATGCTATCCATTTTTGTCGTCTTTCCTCCTAAGGATAATAAGGGTCGGAGTAAAATGAATATTATTATCCCAGTTATATTCAGATTTGCACTCTACGACACAACAAATTTGATGAATTTTAACAGGGTTTTCGTGCTCATATTTACACGTGTTTATGAACTGTCATTTAAACAACCCAGCGCTAGTCTTTAAAAAATCTGAGAGTGGCGCGACGATCCGTATTCGGTTAATCTATAGCAGTGAACTAAATATAAACGGGAACTCACTTTAAGGTTCAATTTGCGCGCTTCATAGGAGACCGCCATACTGCTCTACCTCCGGGTTTTTAAAGCGCGAATATTGAATTTTTGTTCTGATTATACGTGTAATAGATTCCAAAATAAAAATAATCGAAGGACAGTAAGAAAACCACAAATATAATAAAAAAATATTAGTGTAAAGGAAAAATTTTGAAAATTAGGTCAGTATTTAATAACCATTTATCATTGATATATAAATAAAATAATTTATCAAGAGATGTTCTTATATTTGCTCCTCCCAAACATTCTGTCTGCTTCTTTGCTAAATTGTAAAAGCGAATTTTACAATAAGATCTTGCAATTAATTCAACTAATTGATTTTCATTGCCATCTTCACCAACCAACTGTTATGAACAACTTATCATTATCATGTAACAAATTTTTCATTAAAAATTTCAGAAATATTACAATACTAGGCGATCACAATAAATTATTAAGAAAAGTTTATAAATACATCATTCCTTCACTCACGTAAAGAGGTTATTTAAATCCACAATCTAAATCTAAAATATCCCTAAGTGCAAACCTGAAATAATGAAATACACTAGAAGTAGGGTAGTATGGCGGTCTCCTATCGAGTGCCGGAAATGCCTATGCTGTGATATAGGACACAAGCGTTTCCGTTTTATATTGAGTTCAGTGGTCTATAGGAACAAAAAGAAGTCATTAAGCGATAAATCTGGTGAATATGGACAAAGAGTCATCAGTTCAACATTTTTATTGTTTAAAATTCAACCGTTAGACAAGCAGAATGAGAGCTGGCATTATCGTGTTGAGGAATAATTCGACGATATCGATTATTTTCTCTTAATTTATCGATGACTTTTGACAAAAAATTGATGGGTACGGTCCGAATCATGCCATCATAGCTTACAGTGCTCAGACCGCTCACAGCTGGGCCGATTTGATTGAGCGCGCTGACGACTGTGAAGACGTTAACGATTCAGACCGTTCGTTAGCGCTCTTACTTCTTGCTTCTCGTTTGTGACAGCGTGTATATAACCTCTATGCAATGATTAACTAAGAAAAAATAGTTTTGATGGAAACAGTTTCCCTCATTTGTGAGAGCGATGATAGAGATTCAGAAATGTTTATTGATTCTTCGTTTAAGTTTGATTAATTCATTAGTTTCCTCTAAAAAAAAAAAAAAAACTTTTATAGCGTTAACTTCTATCTTAACCAACACTTTCGTTGTTTCAGCAAGCAATGGTGTCAAAAACATCAAGCGTGATTACACTGCCTATTTTTTTGGGCGTGAGCACTATTAGCATGAAATGTTGACGTCACCTCTGACGTTTTGGACCAACTTTTAGTGTGCTGTCGGTATTTAATGCGTGATTCGGACCGCACCCGATGTATACCAATCAGCATGAATAGTCCTTCAATCCTCTAAAGCCACTGTTGCCACATGACAGTATAGCCGAAGAAACAATCAAGTTGCTTGAAGCAACTATTTGCTTCGCAACACTACGCGAGCGAACTACTTTTGTTGGTTTCAACTCATTTTGAATCATCCAAACTGTGGACTGCTGTTTACTTTCAGGTTCATATGAATAAATCCAACTTTAATCACCAGTAACATTTGTAACAAGTTCCAACAACCTCACTTGAATTTTTTGAGCATTAATGAGCACCATTTAACACGAGCCTATTTTTGAGTTTGTCAAATTGTGGTATCCAACGACGGCAAAGCTTCCGTACGTTCAGATGATTATGCAAAATCATATGATAGGATAGGAACCCAAGGATTTCTGAATTTCACGGTATGTCCCATGCCGATCTCGCTCAACCATTTCGCGCACAACATCATCTTTAGTAGAATTACACAATTGGATAGACGACCTTCACCCAATTCGTCACAGAGAAAGGTGCGTCCACGCTGAAATTCGGCAAACAAATTATAATACTGTCCTATTGGATGGTGCTCATCCCCAGAAGCCAAATCAAGTCTATCAATGCACTGTTTCGACGTCATATTACATTTAAAATTACAAAAAAAAATATAGCGAAATTTCTATTATTTTCCGAAAATGACTTTTTAAAAAATACGGTCTAAACAAAATGAATTGTAAATTTTAAAAAATGTCACAATTGCAGAAACTTTCCCAGCAGCCCTCTTAAGAAGCAAATAAGTATAAACAAACAATCCCCTTATCTATACCACAGTCGAGTAATTTCCACATTTAATTCCCTTGTGTATAAATTTATTTTGAATCTTTACCTGGAATGTTCCACAACCGAAGTTTCCCATCTAAAGATCCACTCAAAAAATACCGATCATCTCTCGGATGGAAAACTATAGCAGTAACGAAATCTATGTGCTGGAAGCAACAAAGACATTCTTTTCTGCTTATATGCCATAATCGGACGGTTTTGTCCATAGAACTTGACAATAAGAAATAATTCTTTGACCAGGCGACGTCCAAAAGGTCAGACGTGTGGCCAGTGTATGTACAAAATGGTTTGGGCATAAATATACTTTTCTTTCCTTCTTCTGATTTAACAGCTTCTAGCATAGAAAAGTTGGGATCTTCAGAAGAATGGTGGGAGACTAGACTTTCTTGACTTGGCGTGGGGGAGACTTTTTCGGCATTATATTTGGTACGCATATCCTGTAAAATCATTAACATATATTTAGTCTACAGGGTGATCGGCGAAAATCCGGCACCAAGAATATTTCGTTTATTTGAAAGAAACAAAAAAAAATGTAATAAGCAAAATTTAACTAGACAAAGGGGCTCATAAGATGATCGTAGTAAGAAACTTTAAACATCGCATAGAGAATTGGTATTTTTATATTTGTTCCCAGAATGTAAAGTGGTGAACAGAAAAGTAGGACAGTATTTTTTCTAGTGTAAACTGATCTTTATGTTAATGACAGAATTTTTATTATTATATCGCTGGGGAATTTGTCTCATCGGCATTCCTTTTTCCGCTCTAACAATTACCGAACACTTCACAATATCGCTAATTCGAGGCATTTTTTTTGTACTTCGATTCGACAGTTCAATTTTTGACAAATCAGTGACAAATGTCATAATTGTAAAGCCAAATTCAAGCAACTAAATCTTATAGAAGTTTACTTGATTTTTCGACTTTTCCTATTTTTTTCTGTCCACCACTGTACATAAAATTACCTCCACAATACCAAAAATTTCAACCATTTCAAAATGGGGACCATTTATATTTAAAAGAATTTATTAATAATATTCTATGCAAAATAAAACAGCTAGCTATGAAAACAATTTTATTATCTTAGAACAAAAGAAAAGTATTTACCTACGTTAGTTTTGCTGCTTAATGTGACAGTAATAATCATTTTTTTGTTATAATAATTATGGCCCAAGTGCGTTCCACAAATGAAAAAATGATTGATATGGTTTTAATATTCGGAGAAAATCAAAAAAATTCTATTAGAGCCCTTCAACTTTACGGAGAAGTATCCTCACTTTTCTTTGGTTTTAACTTAAAACTTTTAAGGTAATAAAATTGTTTTTCTTCAAGCGTATTATAATATTCATATTATGCTCCTGTACACACACTATAGAAGATGTTCATTGTCTTACTAGTACAAAAATGTTGTTATTGTTGTACTAGTAAAAAAATGTTAGTGTTTTAGTTCACCGCTGGCGGCGGCAGTTGTCACAGCAACACATATTATATTGAAAAATGTTATTTGACAGTTGTGTTGTTTTTGTTTTGTAGTGTACACAGCCTGCTTTGGCTGAAATTGCAAACACTACAATTAAAAAATTCCAAAAAAAATGTCAAAAAATTCTTTGAAACACTTGAAGAAAAAATAGTATATGTGATTCGGAGTAGAACGCCCTATTTGTGTTTTACCCAGCTTGCCTAGCCTCGGCCGCAATAGCTGGGTTCAACACAAAAAGACCGCTTTCTACTCCTAATAACATAATATACTATTTCATAGCATGCTATGTTTTATATTCTATAAAATTTTACATGAATTTTATTAATACAGATTTTGAAAATAAATGATCGCCATTGTGAAATGGTTGAAGTAAAACTATGATATTTTGGTAATTTATGTACATTCTTATAAAAAAAAAATAATATAAAAATACCGATTCCCCATGCTATGTTTGATTTAAAGTTGTACCCATTTCCGCTAAAACCGGAAGTGGTACAAAATTCTTACTACGGTGATCTTATGAATCCCTTTGTCTAGTTAAACTTTATTCAACAAAAAATGTAAATAAAAAATAATATAATCATACAGAAAGATAAAATAGACTATGCTGGTCTGGAAAAGGAACAATAATTATTTCTTCTTGCATGACCCCATTATTTTCAATATATTTATACATTTTTATAAGTACTGAAATAGATCAGGTTTATGTGGCTCCATTTATTAGCGAACTCCATTGTGTGAGAACAAAATGAAATCAATATTAAAGAATATTTTAAAAATTACAACGATTTAACGAATAACAATTAAAACTTTTTGGAACTACAGATCGGTTTCAATTTAGACGAAGTTTCATAAAAAAAAATATCGAAGGACTCCATTGTATAAGTGGTAATGTTTTGATGGA
Organism: Harpalus rubripes; assembly: GCA_963082715.1. NCBI lineage: Eukaryota > Metazoa > Arthropoda > Insecta > Coleoptera > Carabidae > Harpalus > Harpalus rubripes. The sequence continues at coordinate 13,256,264 of OY720455.1, read as the reverse complement.
AATTGATATACGAGTAGTACAGATACGAGTATGTTTCTTGACATTAAATAAATGGATGAGAAATATCGGATAGAAATTAAAATTAAATGGTACGTTTTATACTTATTGATATATAATATGATTACGTATTACAGATGAGAATGATAAGATCACAGTTTGTATTTATTCAAAATATACGATTATATGAATGAGTAAAAAAATTGGAATTAATTTTCTTACCTGGAAAAACTGATAGGCATCCCTTACTACCCAAACTCTAAGAACTTTATCTTGTCCAGCTGTTGCCAAAAGCCTTCCACAACACGAAAACTTCATACACCAAATAGCTCCTACATGTTCCCCACACAATTCTTGCACATGTTGAATATTTTCCATATCGTACGGACCTTTATGGGAATTCGACGCCTTTAATTTAATATTCTGCTCTCCTGGATTCACTTCATCTACAATATCAAAGACATCTTCTTTATGTCTAGCGTGAGAAACTTCCTGAGCAATAGACTTCGCTTTATTCATAGTTTTCTTAACAGTGGATCCTAAGAATCGTTTTAGTTTTTGTGTTCGCAATCGGACGCGAGAAATTTCCGGGTCTTGGTCTTCAAGAGGGAGAGAAGATTTTTTACTGTCTATACTTTCTTCGTCGCTTTCTTTTTCTTTGTCTAATGTGGTATTGCTGACATATTCGGAAGTAAGACGCATGATTTGTAAACTTAGAGGGTTGATACATTGCGGAATTTTTTCTTCAGCGATGCTTAAAGGTACTCGCTCGCCTGTATCCAAATTTAAAACTGTTACTTGTTCTAAAATTTCCAAATCTGAAAGTTTTTTCCCGCTATCTGTCCGCGTTCGGACAAACATGTTTAATTGTTTGATCATACTTTCATCTCCGGCAGATCTGCGCCTTTCTTTGCTTCCTCGCAGATTTGGTTTTATATTCCTATGAGGGCCTAAACTACTTCTTCCAATACTGTTTCCTCCTGTTGATCCTCTATGGTTTGTGTCAGTCGATTTGTGGTTCAACAATTCGCATTTTAACTTTTCTATCCTCTCTATTTCTTCTATTGAAGGTCCCTCGGCTTTCGATTTGTCTTCATCCTGAGGTTTAACAACATATTGGCCTTTTGTGGCGTCTCGAATGTCTAAAGAGTAATCGAGCTCTCTAGAAACAGCAGATTTGATTGTGCTACTCCTTGAAGATGTCTCACTTTTGGGACGTTCTTCGATTGAGTTGAGTTTGGATTTGCTTGGAAGTTCGAAGTCTAAAGAGTGCTCGAATTCTCGCGTAAGTGATTCGATTGTACTTGCGGGACTAGCTAGAGGAGAATTTATTGGTAACTCTTCGTCGGTACTGGGCGGCTAGAAAAAAAAGCACAAAAGATAAAAATAAATATATCATCACCATTTTTATTTATATAGGCTGTCTCACAACTCGCGCCCCAAAGCGAATGAGGAAACACGAGACTGCACTCAGATGTGTAATTTCGAAGAAAAAAAATCTAGGTTAAAAAAATAGTCGATAAAAGACGTCTTAAAATGACCAATCAGAGATCTACACCTTTAACGTGTGTTTGCCGTAATTTAACGTTACTAGGGTTTTATACAAATCAAATCTTCTTTAAAATGTGTGGGCGACTGTAGTTTTCGAAAAATGTCAGTGTCAAATTAAATTTGACAAGGCGAATAAGAAAGGCAAATTCTTACCATGTATTCAGCCGCTGATTACTTAGAAATGATTATAATTTTCGGAGAATGTGGACGTAACGCCAGAAAAGCAGCACGAGTCTATTCAGAACGTTTTCCGGATAGAAATCTTGTGGATCATAAAGTTATATTGAGAGCCATCGCAAGGACGCATGAGACCGGCCAAGTTATGCCAGATCAAATGACAATAATATTTTCGTTTAACACATTTTACACAGCTGCTACAACACGTAGCACTGTACGATATAAATGATGATCTCGGATGACACCTTCGCTAACCTAAATTTGTTGACAGTGAAAAGTCAACTCTAAAGTGTCAAAATTACTGTAAGTCAAACAAATTTTGTAACTCACTAGTAGTATTTTTAAAACCTAGCAACCAGTTTTATTTTGTTATAATATCATTACTCCTCGAGATATCCTTCCGGGATTGGTGGATTAAAAAGTCTTGTAACTCCGTTATGCAAGCAGCCGCAAATTATTTTCTTCTATTTGTTGGCAACCTATTGTCGTCGGCAAATGTCAGTTTCGTCTGGGGCGCGAGTTGTGAGACACCTGTATTTAGCATAGCCAACAATTTCAAATATCAGTTTTTATTTGAATATAAATTTCTAGCATTAAACTTAATAATTTTGATACACTTGCAATTATAAAGCATGTAGACTTGTACAGTGTTATAATATTAATTTGGTTTTTATAAATATAATTTAAAAATAGCATACATTTCAAGGACATTTCAGATCCACGAAGAAAACAGTTTTATATAAAAAGTTATATTCGTGACGTCAAATCTTTATTTTCAAACTTCGGGAGACCATAACTCGCTTATTAACAGGAATTTTTCACCGGATTTTCACGAATAGTCTTAGTTTTACTTAAGACTTTCTGATGAAATTAGATTAAAAAAATGGTGGAATCCCCCATTACGCCGAAAGTATAATGAGTAAAATGTTTTTGTTTCATATGTAAAATTTACTACTGCATTCAATGGTAAAATAACAAATATAGTATTCCATTTAAAATAAGAAAGTTAGGGACTACTTGCAGTTAAACCAGAAATGCTACTGATTTGAAAATATTTTAGTTGAAACGTGCATATCGGAAAACCCCTAGATCCCAAATATCTTAACATAATATTGAATAAATAAATACATCATCACGGCTTATTACCCATTGCTGGGTGTGCCAGTCTGCTTTGTACACAGATATCGGTAATGATGAATAGTTTTTAAAATAAAGATAGCGTAAGCTCGTCGTGAGACATCCTGTATAGGGTCTCATTTTCGATGTGTCTTTCTAGTATCTCACTTTATATTAAAGATAGAGCAAAAAATATATTTTCAAAATAATCGAAAAACAAGTTTTATCCAGTAGCTCAAAAACAAAAAAAGAAGTGGTAACTATTAAATTTGTCTTTAAAAACTGAGCCTATAATGTGCAAACGGGTTTACACTATCATTAATATTATACGAGACATCTTAAGAAACACGTGAAATGAGCCGCCTGTACATTATCACATTTCTTTAACTTATAACAGAAAAAAAATCTGATGTGGCCAGCACATTACCTTCCGTCAGCTCTACGTATTTTGTACAAATTTCGTACAGAAAGGTCCTTGCAAAAAATTCTATTTCTTTTCGTACATACATAGCAGTTGTATATAATTTATACAAATTCCATACAAAAAGTTTCTAGCAAAAGATCCTATATTTCCAGTACCAATTATAACACAAACATACTGTGTCAATTGCACTTGACACTGACACCTTTCAATCAGAAGTTTCTTAATGTACCAGCTATTTACAAAGTTATAGCATAGCTGACTAATTTATGAAATTGAATATCATTACAATTTCTTAATTCTATATCAATTTAATATGAAGTATAAAATGCAGTCAAATCGTATAGAGAATAAAATATTCTTTAATATTTAAAATAACATTAAAGGTGAAAAATAATATTTAACATCATTTTTTCAAGAAAAACTGTTAAAATCTTCAAATGAGGGTACTTCCGGTTGACCAATTATAACCAAAATTTAATCAGCTCTTCATATGGAGGTAACGAAGAAGAATACGAAAGAATTATAATTTTTAGAATTGTAGTATTAAGAGTTATCGCAGGCGAAAATTTTGTCACACACACACACACACACACACACACACACACACGTACATACATACATACATACATACATACATACATACATACATACATACATACATACATACATACATACATACATACATACATAGACATCATCGTAAAAATAGTAAAATCGTGTTCTAGGGACCCTAAAACGTGCTTATTCATTAAAAACTCACAACCCAATTTTTTGACCAAAGACAATACCTTCCTTACCTAAAGGTGACGGAAGGTAAAAATGTCTGTGTAAAAAAGCAACAAAACAAGCAAATAGTTTCCCTGACATTAAATAAAATTTCACAAGATTTCCATGACTTATCCAGGCAGTATGAAATTTCCTGATTTTTCCATGATTCCCTGTCTTTCCTGACTGAATATTTGTGTACATATGTTGTCTCAAAAATGACGGCCATGGCTTTGCGATTTAACTCAGAGAGCTAAAACAAATCGAAAAATAAAGTAGAAAATATTCAGATTGTCCTTCGTTATCAAGTTGATATAAAAAACAAATATTAACTTTTCAAGTTTCTTAAAAATGAATAATATTATAAGAAAACAAAATAATCTTATATAAAATTTTAATCTTTTTTATAGTCACTGACAGACAAAATTTTGTTCAATCACTAAGTTGTTAATGCTTATTCGATTCTAATACAAAATGGCCTCTTTCTCGGAAACAGTTGAAGATCAGACCTATGTTGACCAAGCTTTATTTACTCACTTTGGTCAGTATTATATACCCTCCAAATTTTGACATATATTTTTTAACATCTTGTATATCAAGCAAAATATAAATTTTACACTTATCCGCCTGGTGACATCTACACCGAACTTCAGCGTCTAAACCCAAGTGTCCATGTGTATGATTAAAACTATTGAACAAGACGAAGTGTATAAACAAAAAATATCAAAGAAACACGTAATAATTACAGCAAACAAATGAATAAAATATCAAATACAAAATATACGCGCGTTCTTGCTATATACTAGCGCCATCTATGGTTCTAACCGTATATATTTAACCTGAAATTAGGAACAATCTATCGAATCTACGTCATATTTTACAATGACGTTTCTAGATTTGTAAAGAATAAAAATTTCCTAACATCAAATTATGAATGAAAACGTTTTACCCTATTATTCACGAAAGATGACTATTCAAGATCATTTGTGAGTCGTCTGATATAATATTACTTGCAGATAACTTCACTGCATTTCATATGCATAGGCGTGCAACATGAAATATTTATGAACATATTTTTAATGAAAAATAAGAGTATTTTATTTGAAAATTATGTTTCTTTGTAAATAATGCCTTTCTGAAAATTTTATGTTCTTCACTTATATTTTTGCAAAATACAAAAACATAGACTTAACTTGTAAACCAAGGAATAATAATTTGATTTAAACGTCAACGCCACTGAGTAAATATTAACATAGAGGACAGTGTAGTAGATAATTAGATATCTATAATTCTACGACATACGTCATTATTATTTGTAGTGTGATAGAAAGTAATGCCACTATTTATGTATATCTGTGACACCACATAAATTAAATAGACATAGGTCAAATAATCTTTCTCTTTTTAATACAAAATGTTGCTAAGCTACTGCTGTAAAGTGATGTGTATTCTTTCTTCGAACAAATGACCTTGAATAGTCACCTTTCGTGATAAAGCAGGTGAGTATGCCGGGTGTTCTATTACTTTGTTTTCGTAAAAAACTAAGAAAATTGTTTTTGATTAATTCAATATTTTCACTCACAACGATACTTACAAAGATTAATAAACCAAGCTCTAACTAATTTAACTTCCGATTAATTTAATTTCAACTAATTAAAATGATATTGTAAATTTTGTTTCCCACAACTTACTTTATTTTCTTATTCTTAATAGTTATTGCAGAGTGACTCTCGTATTCTCTTACATATTAGTTCTATTATTAATCTTACTTTGAGCATGGGCGGTTGTGCACTAATCTTATTCTTCTTCTTCCTTCTCGGAGGCGCGATAGGTCCTGACAGTGGTTCACTCGTTGTCGCTTTCTGATCCACGGAAGTATTTTGGATAACGCTAGAGCTCTTTGTGCTGGCTATCACATCTGGTTCTTGAAGTGGTAACAACAATGGCACGCGGGAAGATTTATCGCTTGAAGACGCGTTTTCAAGACTTTCAACAGACTGGGTTTTGATGGACAGGGTATACGTGCTCAGATGCTGGCTGGTTTCTTTTGAACTTGGTGTGGATTCGGAGTCTTTAGAGCTGGTAGAAAGAGTTGATAGCGATGCTCCAGTACTTTGTATATCTCTTACAGCTCCTAAAAGAGATACATAAATAAATAATATTTGTATATATTTTTTATTCATTGCTAAGTGTGCTGCTAGTCTGCGTTAAGAAGTAATTTTTAAAAGTTTTAAGGTTCTGTCAAACCAACGATAGTTTCGCGTTCATTGCGGCAACGAAATTCGCGTGTGTATCTGGACTAAAAAGCGTCAATTTTGTGGTAGCATTTGAGACAATGTACTCTACATCAGACGATTAAGAGACATTTTTATTGATTGCTTTAGACGATGAACATAATGCCAAGTTTATATTTGTATACCGCTTTAAATATGTATTAATAATTGATCAGGAAAAAGAAAAGTGAGTAGATTCATTCATAAAATCAAAGCATAAGGATTACGGAGAATTTCATACACTAATGCCACAATTTCAAGATAAACAATGGTTCTATAGTCACATTATAAAAATGGGCACAAATTGAGTATTTTATTAACATTTTCATGTATTTTTCTGTAAATGTCATAATGAAGTCATTAGCGAATAACTAGCGATGGCGACAAAAACCGTGCATACCGCGAAAGTAAATAAATCGTTGCAGTTTCGTGAACGTTTGAGCGATAACTTTACGCCAGTATGGAGATTGTCACTTGCCCCTATGTACTTAAGGCCTGCGTTTTGGCGGGACCGGTAAAACCGCATCCGGTTAAACACATATATCCCGCTAAACAGGACGGCAGCAATGACAACCCAATTCGGACACAGTCGAATTTAACATCTGATCAGTGCAGAGCCCAAATAGTATACGTTAAAAAAACATAACCAGACCCTTCTGAACGCTCGCAATAACTCCAATGTGTAGTCATGCGGCAAATTGACCGCCCCGTCAAACCGCAACATGCTGCGGTAGTATTCGGCAACCGGACCGCAACCGCATCGGTGTGGACGCATTCATTTAAATTTAAAACAATAAATTGTTGTCTTCCCAGTCAACCGGTCCCGCCAAAACGCATAATGTGGCCCGAGCCTCAGTTGACGGCCTTTTGGGAACGCGAAAGTTTCGCTATCGCTGCGAATATTTCGCGTTGGTTTGGGAAAACTTTTATTCCAACCACTGAACGAGACAGACGTTTAAATAAGCTCCATACTGATTGTATAATTTCGTTACATATAAAAATTAGGATGATGTGCAGGGATGTAAAAACGTAAATTATCAGTAATAATATAACAATAGAATGAGAATAAATTGAAAATAACTTGACAGATTTTTCGCCAATAGTCACGAAAGCCCGTAGGGTGGCTATTGCCAAATGGCAACAAGTTTGAGAAAAATCTGGAAAATTATTTTCTAATTTATCGAACTCTCGAATTATATTTAATTAGATTATTTTCAGTCTATCATGCTATTGGAACACTATTTACTGCCGTAATTATACTGTATTTCAGAAAAGAATAAACTTAGAGTTTACGATTCCAGCTTTCTGATTGGTCTAAACGCTAACCAAGTTTACAATAGCAATATGTAATCAGGTATAATATTTATTCCTTTATGACTTTATAATCTATTTAACAATTTTTAAGTAACTGTTTATTTACTAAAGAATTAAATATGATCAAATTTTGACGTTTCCGGCTGTCAAGTATGTCAAAACAAAACTAATGCATAAATTTTATGTGTGTAAAACAGGCTGGCTCTGTAGCGCCACCAAGTCTATTTTTATCTGAAATACAGTATAACTAGCTTCATTCATTTACATGGCTCCTCAGTTGGTAACTCTGTTTTGATAACTAGAATACACTTTGACAATGAAAAATAAATAATCAAAAGATATAATTACTAATTATGGTATTCCTAGAAGTGGTTTCTATATTTTTTTTGTTTATTTCATGATCAGAAATGACACAAAATTGGTTTTTTCGCTAATTTTACTTATGTGTTGATTACTATCTGACATATGTCAACAAAACAAAAGCTGCAGCGATTAGCCCCGGGAATAATCTCTAGGGCTTTATTCTCAGTATAATAATGACAGGATTGGTTAAAACGCAGATACGTGACACAAAATGGAACATTTAATTGGTTGTAAGAAATATAAAAAAATAATCGGGTAAATTACCAAATAAATTAATAATTTGGTTTACCGTAAATTTCTCATGTTTACACGCAGTTACACCATGATTGTGCGGTGCCGGTGTATATTGGACTGTAGAGGGGATAAGCGATGGTCTTTTCTAACGGTACCTAAACAGTCTGCAAGGTTTCTATTGTAAACAGGCCTTATAATATTCATAAAACATTCGAATAAACTCCTTAATTATTATTATTTTTATGAGACGGTAGGTACCTACGACACTTGGTCCGCGAGTGAGGGAATAGGCGAAGCCTAGATAGGCGATCGATAACATAGTGCAGCGCGCGATAGGCGGGCGACGTGAGGCGGGCAGTTGTGTGAGCAAGGGGAAGATAAGCGTAATTACCCGCACATTGTTATATAGTTCGAGACTGTTCGAGAAAAATATTAGAACAATTATATATACTTGTGTGCAGAGAGACAGTCACATAGAGTGTTAGTCCGTCAGAAGACAGTTATATAGATTGTAAGAAGTAAGGAGTGAGTAGCACAGCAGTATCGTGGTGAGCGTATGCAGTTTAGTGTCGAGTGGAGTACTCGGGAAGTTATTGGTCTACTGGGATAGCTGTGGAAGTGAATACTCGGTAGTTTTGAGTACTGGCGGGCCCATACAAAGCGAATGGACGCGGCAGTAATCCGTACACGGTGAGTAGCGAAACAGACAATGTAAATGAAGAGTTATTCTTTTATTCTTCTGATGATTCTAAACCTGAATCATAATTGAGAATAAGGACACTTCAAATTAATAAATTAACCAGTTTTATTTTTGTCATACAGATTTTATAACATTAGTACCTACATTATTAGATACATATGTGAAAACTTTTTATTCTCCGATTAAACATTTAACATAACATTTGCATATTTTAATATTTATACATAATACGGGTATCCGTTTTTCGAATCTCACCATTATGATCTCAGAAACTATAAAGAGATACGAATTCGATTAAATTATTAGGGTAAAGTAACGCCATTAGTAGACCATTTTAAAAATTTATTAGTTTTCCCGAAAAATTCATAGATCGCTAGATAAATGCAAAAAAATTTTATCTCAATAGGGCGCGAGAAGAGATTTGACTTGAGCGACCTTGAAGTGCTTGGAATCGGCTGATTTGTGTGCGCATGTCACTTTGACACGATCAATTTTTTGACTTATTTTAATTTTGAACTATTAAAAAGTCATTATTTGACAATTTTCGTGGAAAAAACACAACATTAAAAATAACTTCTTCATACTTTACAATGGACCTTTTCAATTTAACGGCTATCTCTTTCTATCGCTGCAAATAGTAAGAAAATGGCGCGAACAATTGCCAGTTGGGCTGTCAAACGAAATGTCAAAAATATTAAAGTCATTAAAATACCTGCATTCTCAGTGAAAATTTGCATCGTTAGACATTTTAACTTCAATAAAAGATTTTGTAACTTATTTCGATAAGATTTTTTAAAGTTATCTGAGATATTCTCACATTTTACGTCTAATTTTTTTAGAAACAAACGCCACAGATCTCAGTTGTTCTTACTATGCGCAGATCCCCAGTGCGCATATCTTCTATCTCTTTAAATTGAAAAGGTCTATTTTACATTGTTATTGTCAGTGACATGCGCACGCAAATCAGCTGATTCCAAGCACTTCAAAGTCGTTCGCGTCACGTGTCTGCTCGCGCCCTATTCCTTGAACTGCCAAATCTAAAAGTAGTCTACAATTTTTTTGTTTATTTATTAATAATTTTTAACATAATTAGATTAGGTATATCAAGACATTCAGAAACACATTTTAAACATTTTTAAATAATGAAAATAAAAGGTAAAATTTTTAATTAGTGTCATATTATTTTTCTGTATTTTCGGTATTAAATTTCGAGATTCGATTCTGGTCCTTCTAAATTCGTCTCGGTTGGATAACCCACATACAGCCGAAGATACTTCAGTCACAGTTTCAAATGAAAATTACTTAAATCCATAAACGGTATCGCGGTAGACGCTTTAGAAAGGAGGATGAAGGCGCATAAGAATTGTAACTAAATTCGATTTATAGACAGGTGAATTTCATTGAAATTAATTATAAATTCTCAATAATTTAATTCGTTTTAAAAAAAGTTCGAATTTAAAAATTCAATTTAATGAATATTTTTTTAATATAAAATCCTATACACTTATACATCAAAAAATAATTCGATTTAGAGAAAAATTCAAATTACAAATAGATTGATTTAGAAGAGAGTCGAGTGTGTTAAGTCGAACTATCAGAAAAGAATAAAATGGTAAAAAAGTCACTCAACATAGGTGATTATTGATTAGTGTGCCTAGACTAAGGCGTCTCTAGTCTGCACCGAATTGCCAAGTAGGTTGTTAGGGATTTGTCCGTAATATTCTTACGGGGTGAGCCTGGTGTATCCAGAATTTAGTTTCACGTTGTAAACGGCTCTGTTAAGAGGAATCTGAAATTATAGCTTATGGAATTTTCTGAATTACTCAAATACATGTCATACATATTTTTACAAAGGAGCTACACTTCATATTTACAGTCACCTATACCGATTCAACATAACTATATTTTAAAAAATAAAGAAAATCGGGCTACAAATATAACAATAATGGGGGTAGTCATGTTGAAATGTAATGATTTTTTCGCATTATTTCAATACTATACAACAATATGGCGCATTTTTTTGTTAAACCGCACGCAATACGATGACATATGCGGCATCTTTGGTTCGTCATAGTTGTCCGCTACGAACGCTAGTTTATAATAGCTGCATTATTTTTGACCCAATTGAAACACAGCTCAGTACATAACTGAGTTGAGATGAAGGGAGTTGTGATGTGTGCAAAAAGAACAAGTTTAATTCCATTTTAACACTCCTTTCTTTACCGATAGTATTTGCTGTAACAGCTGTCAAAATTATTGATTTATTTTCTGATCTTTGATACTATTTATAAACGAAAAATGTATAATGTTGAAAATATACTACTGTAAGGATATCTGTATATGTGAATATAAAATTTGTTGTATATATAACCTTAAAATGCAAACTGAGTGTTTCAAATCATTTTGAGTTTTGTAAACTGATAGTGTAGCATCGGAAAGGGGGGAAGTGAGTTTACTCAGAACAACTCAGATCAGTTGTATCAAAAAGAACAACGATTTCCTGAGTTTTTCTGAAGTGATCTGAGATAAGCTGAGATTTTGTAGAAAAAGAATACAGGTAATGAAAACATGAACGTATGTCTTCTATATTTGACATTGAAAGGTCAAATTCAATGTCAAATCGCAAAAAGCAAATTATTTGATTTTAAATATGTAAACGTAAAGCGTAGAAAATACGATAAACACAGAAATTAAATTGTCAAGTCTCAAAAGTAAACATAAATAGGTGGCCGTGTTTGTATTTCAATTTTTTTTTTTACAAAATATAAAAGTAATAACGCTTTAGATTTGAAAATATTTTAACATATAAGAAAATCAACAATTCGAAAACTCCCCCATTGTCATAATTGCGAAAAATTCCTATATATTATTATATCTCTAACAAGGAAACGTAATAATTAAACAAAAGAAATCAGGGTTGACCTCGAGGGATACCTTCTCAAAAGGTCATTCAACTCCGCCCTTGAAAAAAAAAATTTAAGTAATAAGCGAGAAAATGTTAGTTGTAGAGGGTACAAATGTTTTATGTCCACATAGCTGAAATATTTTTATGAATAAACTTATACGTTATATTCATGAAGAAATTATTATTAAGCATAAATAGCATAAATAAAATGCATTTTTTTCCTAATAAATTATAGAACATTTTGACTATTTTTTGACAATATTATGGTACAAATTAAGGCGACGGGTGGTATTAGTGTTTATCCACTCATAGTTTCACGGAAGACGGGCGCAACAGGCGAGCGACAGAGACAGCGCGCGTCTCACTTTTAAAAATAGGCAACCTTACGTCATACTAATTATTAATCGACTTCAATGGCTTGTAGTTTGCGAAATAATTACTATTTAAACAACAATTTTTCACTAGTACTCATTATTTATGAATATTTTCGCTGTCATATCCAAAATAGTTAAAATTTGAGTATGGTAGTATCCCATGAGGCAAAAAATAAATAAAGGAGTATTTTTTGAGTTTGGGCGGCCAATTTTACGAATATATACCGCAGTGGAAGGATTAAAATTTATTGGAAAATATATACAATTGGATATATCTTACCTAATATTCTTCCAACTCGCCCCAAAGAGTTCATACTTTGCAGACTCAACGCATCGTGTTCTATAATCCGAAAAGGATGTGATGCCCTGTTAGCTGACGTGGCATACACTCCTTCAACGGACGATGTCTGGCTGTCAGGTGGTGAAGCGTTCCCGGGTGGTGCGTCTTCATCATCAGTTTGCATCTTTTGTCGTAGCTCGCGAAATCGTTTGCGACCCACTGTTGCGTCGACAGGCTTTGGTATATCAGTCTGTGGAAAGATATTTGTGAATTTATGGTTTTAAAATTTTAAGAGTTGTATATCTTACCGTAGTGCCATGATCTTGTTTAGATTCTACGTTTTCTAAAGATAAAGTTGAGGATGAACGACAAGTTGTGCTGATAAGTGGTTCGGAGCCAGTTCTTAAGATAGTTACGTCGCCAGGTAATATTTTTCTTTTGCTTGCGACGCTATTACTATAAAATACAATAATTTACAATTAAGAAGCGAATTACTCTAAAATAAAGATAAATCTTGTTAGATTATCTGTGCGTCGGCCTTAATTATTTGAAGATCAAGTGATCAGTTCATAGTTCTCGAGTGTAATTTAATATTTGATGTTGTAGCATTTTTGCGGCTTAAGGCTGCGAAAAAGCATCGATCTGATCGTTTAATCGATTTTTTATTTATGATCACGAAAAATTTTACAGATCTGATCAGATCAACTGATCAATTGAACAATAAATCGATCCAACAATAAGTCAAGGTAATGTGTACGCTGCGCATGTGAACAGCGGCATCGCTTAAACCACAATTGAAAAACTAGGATTGATAAGAAGATCGATTGATCGATCAAAGTGGTCACAGATAACAAAGACCATTTAATCGACCTATACTGGGTGTGCAAAGAAACGCAGAAGGAGTTTAACATAAGATCTTAAAAATGTGGGGAAATTGGCTTTCCAGTACATTTTAGAGTAAAAATACAAGAATTAATAGTTGTTTCAAAATAATTTTTACTTTTAAAAAGTCTTCATTTAATGCAATAGAATATCAGTAACACTAGATATTTAGAAAATAAATATGACATTTTCGTCAAAAATTAAATAGCTATAAAAAATGTATTGTCATAATACTTGAATATTATTTAATTAATTATAACAATGTGGACACAAATGCTTACAACAATTAAGATTACGGAACTGCCAGCATGAGATTTTGTTTTATTTGTTTTGTATTTTCTTGTGTTCTTGGCTATCTGATTTTTGACGAAAATGTCATTTTATTTCCTAAACATCTAGTGCTACAGATATTCTATTGCTTAAAATGAGAACGTTTTAAAAGTAAAAATTAATTTAAACAACTTTTCATTCTTGTTCTTTTGCTCTAAAATATAAAGGAGAGCCAATTTCCGCACATTTTTAAAAACCTATTAATCTCCTAGTTCCGCGTTTCGTTGCACAGCCTGTATATCTAATCGTTATTGATCCCAGATAATCGATTTTAATCAAGCAATCGATAAGATCGATCAAAATTAAGGATCGAAGAACATTGATAAATTTTCAAGATCGAACAGCCCTATTGCGGCTTATACACTAGCCAGCAAGGAGATTCAAACCAAGTATTTCACGAGTATTTTTATATCTTGTGTGGAACATGGGACAGAAATTTTACATTTCAAGGTTAAATTAACTTGCAGTTTAATGGTACAAGGTTCAAAAGGGAATTACAGATAATATTGTAGAATGGGTTTATAAATGTCATAGGGGTAATTTTAATTGTAATTCAATATTTAATGCTACGAATTGTGGCAAGGAAACTACAGATTATATTACGACGCATTTGGATACATTGGCACTTCTAAGTTCTCAGATTTTGAGTGCAGGATTTGAACCCACAACAAACATAAATAATTTTTTTATTTTGACCAATTAAAAATTAAAACATAAGTCACGTGACATTTATTAAATGACGAATTCTAGAAACTGTCAAATATTTTGATCACTGTTTTTATTCACTTGTTTTATTTTCAGATAAGTAATATCAACAAAACTATCTCGGTCTTTAATGACTGGTGGTATTAGAGTACAATACATTATTATTTAGTTGTAGTTCAATAATTAATTAATGTGTTCCTAACTATTAAATACACTAACCTGGAGTTGCGACTTGGTGTTATATCCTCGGCATCGTAAAATTCTTCTGAATCGCTGCTGCTGGACATTTTGTTATTGTTGTATATTCATGTAAGTTCGTATAAAACCATGAATTTTAAATTAATTTACCATCTGTCACTTCATACTGGTTTCGGCCATGCTTGTCATTCAACTAGACTCACTGCGAGTGCTACGTTTGTACTTGAAATTTAGTTCGGTTTAGATTATTGAACTTTGGTTATCGGAAATAATTGAACACTGTCATTGTTATTTTATTAAACGTGTATATTTGCAATATTTGTGTGTTAAATAGATATTTATATTGTAATTAATGAGTTCTAAGCTAGTTTTAAATAGTAAAATAATAATTTTTTAGGTTAACACAGGTAAAAATAGTGCTTTATGTACTTGACTGCCAATTTTGTACAATTTGTATTTGACATAAATGATTTCGTGAATTTATTGTGATTCTTGTAATCTCCTTTTGAATCCGCGTAGTGCAGTGTGTAAACGTAGTGAGAGCATAAACATACATCTTCTTTTTGTTCAGTTGAAACTTGGAGTACGATTTGCTTATCAAGGCTGTTTCCTCACCAAACCAACATGGAGGACCTCGTAGTAGAAGTATGCGGCGAAAACGGAGCGTATTATAAGGTATGTAAAAACTTAAGTACGTTTTATTTCATGTATTAGAAGCATTAATAGTATATCATCAACTGTGACATTTATTTTATGTGTCATTTCAACGAGTAGTCCATTATACTTTTCAAGAATTTTGTGCCCTGTGAATCTAAGAAAACGCGGCTCTTGTCGACGCCATGTCCGTTTGACAGGGCGTGATTTTTCACATGTGCCTAAAATTGTAAAATTCGGGACTGATTTTCACAGTTTATGATATGCCCCATGAAAATTAGATAGTATTGTAGCTAGGAATTTTTGTTGCATGCTGTACAGACGTTGTGAATTATTCCCCAAACCGTTGTAGGAAAGAGTTGCAAGATCTTTATTTAAAAAAGTTTTAAATATAAACGGGATTCAGTTACACTATTATTATCTTTCTGGAATTGTTGTATAGTTTTACATGTAAACAATTTTTTGATTCAGCCATTGTTTTACAAAATAAATTGCATTTTATTTGGCAAAATAAAACAACAAACTTTGTTCTAGAATTATTAGATGCTAAAATACTTCTCACTGTTTATAATGCTCCAAATGATATCAGAAAAGATGTATTATTCTCAATTCATTATCATCTTTTGTCATACGTTGTTTGCCCAGTACACGCCTTATTTTACGTTCATTCATTGACACTACATACATATTTTTATCACGTTCCATACGATTATTAACTATTGTTTAACTAATTTTTATGCATTATTATGTGTTCTAAACGTGAGTTTTCTTTCTAGGCCACTATTTTAGACGTTTTTGAAGAAGAAGTACTAGTACGATTTGAAGATGAGTAAGTATTAAGTAAGCATTTTTGTTATCACGTCATAGATGTAATTCCCCTGTTTTAGCTGGCAGCCAGAATCAAAGTTCCCGTATTCACAAATTAGATTTCCACCGAAAACGAATCCTAAACATGATTTCGCTGAGGGAGAAGATATTGAAGTCTATTCAAGATCGAATGACCAAGAAGCGATGGGATGGTGGAAAGCGCAAATCAAGGTAAGAAAAATTAATTTGCATATTTACTCAACGATCATTTAACGCCTAAACATTCATAACCAAACAAAAATCATGGAATTTTCAATATAATGAATAATTATTCTTCACACTAGAATTCTCATCAAATCTACTGTTCTATTTTATTTGTATTCGTGAAGGCACTGACTCAGCCTTTAAATAATAAGTAAAAATAAATATGTGATCACCTCTTATCTGTATTTTAAAATGTGCCGCTTTATTCATAAACTGAGTTTTATAAATTTATTTTAAATTTTATACTAGAACTGAACGCTTTTACACATCCTCAATTTTACTTGTGTAGGTATTTTTTATTAACTTTACGAGCGCACTTTTATAATAAAAGCGCTTTTACGGAGCGCTCTTTTACATTATATTCTTATAAGGAGTGTGCTCCATAAAAGCGCTTTTATTTTATTTATTTATTTATTATGCTTAAAGTAATAATTTATACTCAGTGTCTAGCTAACGAAAAGTCGTAAATTTTTACAAAAATATTTTATTGTTTTAATGTAAAATGAAATAATACATTGTTTTGTCAACAAACGAAGAAAAATTCAAAGAAATTTGAAATGAATTTCGTCGTAAGATTGTCAGTTTTACTAAATAAAATACCTAAAAACATATTGCGGTAGTTATTTATAAAAAGGCGATATTACCCAATGGTGATAAATAATATGAAATTATCATATCGAATTGTGTTATTGTTATACTGCAAAATTGTTAAACTCTAGCTAAAAATTCAATTTAAAGTTAAATTATATTTATAATGTTGAAGAATCTTCAAGATAAAGTAAAGATTTATTATTTTTACTTTTTCTACTATTTAAGTAACGATAAATGAATTTTTGTAAGTGGATCAACTGCTGTAAGACGGAGCTCCTATTCTTCAGCACATAATCGTAACCAAATACAAATTATGTCGTATCCATATTTGTATAGTTATATATCTTTTATCTATATTTTAAATTTTAACAACTTTATTAATAGACTTTCTCAATAGATCAAATACTTTAATCTGGGAGCATTTACATGGATGTATAATATTCTTTCCTCTCGGTAATTTCTCTCCTTTAACAAAAACTTGTAACATTAATCTACTTACATACAGGCGTCCATTCTTACCCTCGATTTTTCTAAATATATTCATTTTAACTGATTGTTCTTAAACTAAAAATTATGGTTCAATTTACAAAAATTCCTAAAATCACGTTTTTCCACAATATGGGTTAGCGCGAACCCAAAATGAATGCAGCAATCATCCTTCGCTGCACATTTCTATCGAAGCGCGCTTCATTTGTTCTTTTGTCTCGTCCACATTCATATAAGTTTTTTTTCTCTTTCCACCCCACCGGACGTCCACGCGATCTTATAGTGTGTTCAAAAAAATTCCTAACTCGGAGTAGGCTATGAATAAAGAAACGTATGTCAATTTAAAAATATTTAATTATATGTCAATTTGACATGAGATATTGTCAAAAAAGTTATTGAAGAAATCAAAGCTTTTCTTCTTGAAACTTATTTTAAATACGGAAACAAAATAGAAAACGGCGAATGTCAGTATACTGTATCCTTCTTTATTGTCTTTTCTCCTTAAAATTACATTTCAAGATCAATTTTGACAACTTGACTTTTGAATTGAATAATGATGAGACATACGTTTCTCTGCTCATAGCCTTCTCCGAGTTAGGAATTTTTTTGAACACACTACACCTTCAACTTTATCAACATATACATACAGTGTATCCCATTTAAAACTGCCTTCATTGGAAATTTGGAAAATATACGAGTTACGACTTCGGTTAAATATGTAGGACTTTTTCTGCTTGGGAGGCCAACTCAGATGTGCTTTCATTTTCCCAAAGTTCTCACAGGTTACTAGATAATGAGAGTAGGTGACAAAACTTAACGTAGATGGCAGCATCATAGCCATGTACTGTTGCCGCGGATAATTTTCACTGACTATTTCACTCATAAATTTATATGCCAATCCAAATTCAGGGATTCTACCTAATTACCAAGTTTCATTTCGACAAAACACCGTAACAAATTTTTTTCGCGTCCTTTAAGCCAATAAGATGTCTTATTTTTACAAGTGAGTTTTGAGAAGCGAAATTTTTTTGACGTTTTAGAAACATATTGTTTACATACCTGCCAAAGTGTGTATATTTTTAGTGTTATCAGTTTTTATTAAAAACGAGTCGATTTAGACAGGAATCTATTTAAAACGTTGAAAAAGCAAACTTAAATATAATACCTCAAAACAATAAAAATTAGAAGATTTTTGTCAAGAAAAAAAATGTAAATGATTACTTGATTTTTATTTTGGAAATAGTCATCCGAATACCATTCGTGGTTAAATTTTATCTTGGAAAAATTTTCCAATTGCTTTACTCGAGCCTGTTGCTAATTTATCTCGTGACATTGATCAAAAATCACTCGTTTGACAACTAGTGATTTTTTTGTCAATGCCACTCATTAAATTGCTAGGCAACTGACTTTCGTAACAATCTGAAAAATTTTCCGGCAAAAATTTACCACTTATGATATTATATGTATATGATAATCACAATTTTTGTTGAGTTATTGTCCTAAATGTGTCATTATAAAGTCAAATACATATGAAACAATATTAATTATTATAATTTTTGCAGTTGTATAACTAAAAATTCATTTAACTTAAATTTTCTTATTTTAATTATAATTCTTTTCTTCTTTCACATTTTGGTAAACTATAAAGATTACGTACACTTTTGCATACGCATTTTTTTAAAAAGGAGAATCCAAATAACAAACTGTCTTGTCACGTTTAATACAGGATTCTCCAATTATGAGTATTTTGAGCTAGCGCGCGCCTACTAAAATGCACAAATTTTATTACATAGTTCTAAAATGTACATGCCTATGGTGGCGCCAATTAACTTATTTTGGTTAACTTTTATTTTCTAATAACTTCTAAATTATTAATAATTAAGAAAAACATTTCAAATAACAAAGCAAAAAAAAATTTTTTACGCTTATGGCCACTTGCTACGTCTATAGCTAAATTTTAACTTTTGGTTAAATTGACAATATCGTATCGAAATGAAATATCAAATGAGTTGTTAAATATTACTGTGAAAATTGCGATATGCACTTTTTTTGTTAATCATTAGTTTGGTTTAACTATAATAGCCAGTTGCACAGTTTATAGTTAATGTCTTAACTACAGGTTAACAAAAAAATTGCGTATCGAAATTTTAACAGTAATATTTAACAACTCATTTGACATTTCGTTTCTATACGATGTCAATTTAACCAACGGTTAACGCGAACGGACACGTGACTCGAGCGACCTTGAAGTGCTTAGAATCAGCTGATTTATTTGCTCATGTCACTTTGACAAGATTAATGTTTTGACTTATTTAATTTTGAACTCTTAAAAAAGTTATTATTATTAATTTCACTTGTTAACAGTACAAAATTAAATAAGTCAAAACATTAATCTTGTCAAAGTGACACGCGCACACAAATCAGCTGATTCTAAGAACTTCAAAGACGATCGAGTCACGTGTCTGCTCATGCCATATAAGCTGTGCAAATGGCCATAAGCGAGCAACTGGCCAATAATACAAACTTTTTTATGAGACACATATTTGATTTTAATTTTAAAAAAATCCCATTTTTATTTTCTTTTTTCAATGATGTAAGGGTTGTTCGGTATTAATAGTTATTTGTATATCAAGGCCGCGAAATCACTCTTTAGCGTACCGACAGAAATATTGTCGCCGAGGCCGCTTGCGGCCGAGGCAAGACAATCTCGAGGGCGCTAAAGGATTTCGCGGACAAGGTGTACAAAATATGTAATTACAAATTTTCTTAATTTTAAACTGTTTTATTGTAAATAGAAAGTTAACTTTCAAGGTGGCTGTGGGATTGACATTTGATAAACAAAACCATGTAATTCTCAAGTGTTAAAGCGATTGTTTACCTAATTTCGCGGCCGTTACCATAACAACTGTATTGCGGCTGCGAAATGCTTACTTCGCGTCCGGTTGCACAAAAATTTGTTTTAAAATCTATAAATTAAGATTTAAAAAATGCGTAGAAATACGCGTAATTCTTGTTTCGTACTCCATTTGGGAGTTACAGAAATCTTATTTATATACAAGACGTTTATACAAATATAAACCTACAGGCATCCATATATTTTTTTCGCCTACATATAAGATATAAATAAACTAGTAATTTAAACTTTTTATTAGTTCATATTCATTATATCAAACTTTTTTCTTGTATAATTATTATTTATTCTATTTTTGATTTTATTTTCTGTCATGTGTCTTGTAGATGATGAAAGGAGACTTCTACGTGGTCGAATACCAATTCTGGGATAAAACATACAGAGAAATACTACAGAGTGATAAATTAAGATCGATAGTTACAAACAGCCATGTAGACAAATCAATGTTTTATAAATTCGAAATCGAAGTACCTGAGGAAGTTCGAGAGTAGTAAGTATATATTTTCTTTCCTTTGTTATGAGTTATTTCTCAAGGTCTTATCTGCATATACGAAGGACCTTGAGGGCACTACTTTCTTCAAGATGAATATAAGTTGCCATATGTCGCGAAGTTATAATTTGCGGTTTATTTTTTATTTGCAAATTTTACAAAATATTGTATTAAATATTTCCTATACTGCAAGCAAAGTTTACTCATTTTGATCTGTACTTTATACTCTTGAAATAATTATCTGCCATTATTTCAGGCATTCATATTTGAAGATAACGAATGTATTACTAAATATTTAAATAAATACATCACATCTTGTACTCATATTTGTGTATGTGACATCTTTGTATAAAGATAGATCTTTACAGATGATAAATTTTATTTCGGAGATATAAACATTTAGAAATATATGACTAGTTAAACAATCACGTATTTTATCTATGTATTTAAATATGGCAGCTCTATTAAAAGACATATCTTGAAGATATTTTTATGTTAAAGTAATATTTTAAGAGTTTTAACATACACTGCGTTCAAAGAATCTAGCGCTGGATGGCTGAGCGGATTACTAGGTATCAGCTGACCAAATTTTATTCGAACGGAAGCCAGCATTTAATTTTAGTGGTGTGCTTTGCACTGGGCAAGCTATGCACACTTTTCAGTTAAATTTTAAATTAACAAATCAGAAACACTACAGATAAACACTGTACTTATTCGCCTAATACGGAAAAAATTCACTTTTGCTTACTTTGTTGCATATACATCTATTTTCTACGTATTGCACGCAAGATTTTAATATAGTTACTGTCAATAAAACAATTTTTCCAAACGCTAGTTTTTTTCTATAGTGCCGGAAATAATTAAATGCATAATATTTGTTTTATTTACTTGTTGTCATGAAAGCAATAGACCATTTCAGAAATTCAGTTCTGCCTGTTTTACAGTTTTTTACCTCTCGCTAAGAGGTATTGAATTCATGCTAAAAATCGCACATCCAGATTTTAGTGAATAAGCATGTTTAAGGTCGTAAAATCCGATTATAACATTTTTGCGAAGATGTCCGTGTGTGTGTGTGTGTGTGTGTGTGTGTGTGTGTGTGTGTGTGTGTGTGTGTGTGTGTGTGTGTGTGTGTGTGTGTGTGTGTGTGTGTGTGTGTGTGTGTGTGTGTGTGTGTGTGTGTGTGTGTGTGTGTGTGTGTGTGTGTGTGTGTGTGTGTGTGTGTGTGTGTGTGTGTGTGTGTGTGTGTGTGTGTGTGTGTGTGTGTGTGTGTGTGTGTGTGTGTGTGTGTGTGTGTGTGTGTGTGTGTGTGTGTGTGTGTGTGTGTGTGTGTGTGTGTGTGTGTGTGTGTGTGTGTGTGTGTGTGTGTGTGTGTGTGTGTGTGTGTGTGGATGTGTGTGTGTGGATGCTGGATCCACGATTTCTCAAATACTATAAGACTTAAGACATTTTTAACTACGGATTCCTCAATCTAACAATAATGGGAAGAGTTGATTAAGTTTTGGTAACAATTGAACAACCGGAAGTAGTAGTTACAAGAAAAAAATCATCTAAATATTATTTATCGAAAATTTATGTAAATACTTATATTAAAGAACGTTAAATTCTTTATTTGATAAGTATAAATTCATTATTATATCTTCTATAGATTTAGTGATAAAGAAATGCATATAAAATAATTTGATGTAAAAATTCTCAGATCAAACTACGTCAAGGCAAGAAATTCAAATGTTTGTAATTGACACATAAATGTCACTGTCAAATATATTTGTATACAACTGTCAAAAATATTTGTACATCATTATGAAGATCATGAAAATAAGAAAAAGTCCACAATGCAAAAGAATATACGTAAAAAAGAATATAAAAGGAATTTGAATAACGAATATAAAGAAAAGAAACGGAAAGTAGAAAAAGAAAATTTCAGGATATTGAATATAAAGAAAATGTATGTATTGTACATAATTTATATTAAAATATCCCATAGATTTTGCAAATATATGTGAGAATTATTTTGTAGTGAGACATGAATATATGTATTTGTATTTAAAAATATTTTTCGTTTTATGCGTACAACCAGGTAAAATATCTGGCGAGAGGTTATGTGCTGGCCACATCAGATTTTTTTTTTTTGTCTATTGCAGAAATAATTGATAAAGTATACGCGGAAAACGCAATGCAAATTCCACATTCATATTAGAATCATTTATTTTCCGCACTGGTTACAACAATAATTATTCTATGTTACATCTGAATAATATCTCTCTTCATAAAAGTTACCAACGTATCATTTTATACATATTACTACAGGCTTTCGAGGCTACAATAATTTCCTCAATAAATTGCTTTTGTGACAAAGTTCTGTTGCAAAAGTCATCTGTATTTTATTGCGAGTGTTAAATTTATGCGAAAATTTGCATAAATCTATTCTTTAATAAAGGACTAGTCACTAGAAAACTGGCTCACATTTACAATCATTAAACGTATTTTAATTGTAACTCTTTTGTAAAAACTATGACTTCACAATTCTGTCTTCTGAACTACAAATAAAATATTAGTTGAAACAAACAGAATTAATATATTTCACAAAGGTGTTAAATAAACAGTTTCATTTAAGTTATTTGTTTACTATTTAAATCTTCGTAGTGCCAAAATCGAGAACGCACACAAGGAGTTCCAAAAAGCAATCGGAGCGGCGATTTGTCGATACATCCCAGACCGAGGTATTCTCTACATCATCTCCAGGAGCGACAGCAGCCGTAAGCGCAGCTCGATGCTCCAGGAAATGCATTTCCGAAACCTCTCGCAGAAGGTGTTGTTGTTGAAACGCACGGAGGAGGCTGCCAGACAGCTGGAGAGCACCAAGTTGGCCAACGTCGGCGGGTGAGTCGAGAACATTTACACTAACAAGAATTTAGCTTAGCTTTCTCACTTGTTGTATTATTAGTTGGATAGTACGCACTTTTGTGCTCAAAAAATTATTGTTTATCATACGAAATGAAAATTTTATACTTCTTTAATAAAATTTCATCATACTCTATATTTGGTGCGTTTTGCCTTTGCGCCTTTAATAAAATCTTTTAACATAATAGTTATTTGTCACGAATATGGACTTTAGTTGCCGATGCCATAGAGCCGAGGAAAATAAACCGTATGAGTGATAAAAAGGAACTTCAGTGCTGAGGTGCATATTAAATATAATTAATTAAATCGAAAATTTGTGAAAATGAAAGGAATATTTATTTTTATGCATATACTTTGTTTCATTTAAGCCATTCAGTATAGCGGAGAATAGGGCGGGAGCAGACACGTGACTCGAGGGACCTTGACGTGCTTAGAATCAGCTGATTTGTGTGCGCATGTCATTTTGACAAGAACAATGTCATGTTGACAAGACCAATGTTTTGACTTATTTTGATTTTTAACTGCTAAAATGTTATTATTTTTAATTACATGTGTTTTACTGCCTAAAAATTGTAAAATATTAACATTCTAGCAATTCAAAATCAAAATAAGTCAAAACATTGGTTTTGTCAAATTGACAATGTTCTTGTCAAAATGACATGCGCACACATATCAGATGATCCCAAGCAAGTCAAGGTCCCTCGAGTCACGTGACTGCTCGCGCCCTATAGGGAATAGTTTTGACCTATCTGATTGGCTGAAATTAGACACAAGTTTACCCAATGAAATTTCGGTTACTTCAGATTTGCGCTGTTGCCAGTGCCATCTACTGAATAGCTTAAATGGAACAGAGCATAGTTTATGTTGACAAATCTTTTTTGTGCACTTTAGTGACGATTTCAAATGAATGTATTTTTTTTAATTTTTATAAAAATTACATGAATACTTCAAGAATAAATTGTATGTACGAATCTTTACTCTCGCATATTTACAATTCTCGTTTGCAGTCTTATGTCTTATTTTAATTCCACATACACTTTGCAAATACATATCTCTTTTCCACAGCCCATTTTATATTTTCTTATTATATCCAACATTCTCCTCACTATATGAAAACAGGCAATAGCATTCCATTATTCGCACTTAATCGAGCGTCTTTAGATTCGTTCACGTTTCCAGAAAACGAACCCATATATCACACCAATGGTTATTCTATTTTATACTTTATTTAACAATTTGATTAAAAAACAATAGGAGACTTGAGCTATTCTTTAAAAAAAATATATGAAAACGGTATTTATATAGAAGCTTTGATTGTACATATAAGGATGCTGACTCGAACACGCGAGCAATAGGACTTACCATGTTAAATATTACTTTGGTAATTTCCTGCTTCCATAATTATTTTAGCTAAAAAGTTTCAAATAAAAGTTGTAGAGCTTAAAATTCTGAGTCTAAATCAATAAGCAAAAATAATTTATAAAAGGTCGAAAATCACCTCAAAAATAGCGTTAGCCATGGAATTGTTAAGTATTATTTATAATTTCTGTTCAAGTGAACAAATATCTATTAATTTAAATACACAATTATTCACTTGAACATAAATGGGAAATAAAAATAAATTGATCTAACTTGACAGATAAACCATTTAACATTTGTTAATTTGTTGTTTTAATTCCATGGCAATCTCTATTTTCGGAGTGATTTTCGATATTTTCATACCTAATTTCTGCCGTTACAAAACACTCAAAATTTATTATACCGTGTTCCATTTAAGTTATTCAGTATTGTACAGCAAAAGGCATAGTTTTGAACTCTCTGATTGGTTCATATTGGAGACAAGAGACAAGTTTACCCAATGTAATTTCGACTAAACTATTATTCACGAAAGATGACTATTCAATGTCATTTGTTCGAACAAAGAATACACATCACTTTACAGCAGTAGTTTAGCAACATTTTGTATTAGAAAGAGAAATATTATTTGACCTATGTCTATTTCATTTATGTGGTGTGACAGATATACGTAAATAGTGGCATTACTTTCTAACACACTATAAATAATAATGACATATGTCGTAGAATTACAGATATTTAATTATCTACTGCACTGCCCTCTGTGCTAATATTTACCCAGTGGCGTTGACGTTTAAATCAAATTATTATTCCTTGGTTTATAAGTTAAGTCTATGTTTATGGATTTTTTCAAAAATATAAGTGAAGAACATAAATCTTTCAGAAAGGCATTATTTAGAAAGAAGCATAATTTTCAAATGAATTATTCTTATTTTTTCAGTTAAAATGTGTCCATAAATATTTCATGTTGCGCGCCTATGCAAACGAAATGCAATGAAGACCTTGAATAGTCATCTTTCGTGAATAATAGTTTACTTAAAAACTGGCGCTGATATCAACGCCATCTGCTGAATGGCTTATATGGAACAGAGTATTGGCACCCGCAGAATTCGTTGGCGGCGCTGTAAGCGCACCTGTCATGGCCGCCAATAGGACATGTCAAATTTATTTACATTCTGAATAAGGGTTTTCTGACCCAAAATATTTTTAACGGTTCAACTCCACACGATTTTTTAGTTTGTTCAGTCAAATCCTTCAAGAAAAATAGTGGAGGGGCAACAATTCGTAAATTCGGGTTTAAATACTACTTGCGGCGTAACTTGACATGTGTCATTTCAGCATTGGAACTGCAGTCTACGGGGACAAATATTAGTAAAATCGGCCCGTATTCCGAGCACACTTTTATAATAAAAGCGCTTTTATGGAGCACACTGTTCATAAGAATATAATTTAAAAGCGCGCTCCATAAAAGCGCTTTTATTATAAAAGTGCGCTCGGAATACGGGCCAAGGAGTCTACAAATTTTATTTATCAATACTGTCAATAGTTGTATTAAAACTACATACCTGCAAAATTTTATTATAATCTCCTTTTGTGAAATGCAAAGAGGAGACGTATTTATTTATCAGATTAAAGTATTGCAATATATTTAAATTTCTTTTCCATACATTAAGTTGTTGGTTTTTTGCCAAAAATTGTGGAATATGTCTTCAATTTTTGTTGTACGCGTACTTAGGTTTATTTTCTTTAATTCGCTTATTTTTCTCATATTTTCGCGTGAAAAAATCTTTTTATGTTAAACGAAATGATGATTTTTGACGTTTACATATTTGGCATGTCTTAGTGGCCGCCATCAATTTAGTTCCCTACAATTCCGCTCATGTCGCATGTTATTCTGCTTATAGGGCGCGAGCAGACACGTGACTCGAGCGCCCTTGACGTGCTTGGAATCAGCTGATTTGTGTGCGCATGTCATTTTGACAAGAACAATGTCACGTTGACAATACCAATGTTTTGATTTATTTTGATTTTGGACTGCTTTAATGTTATTATTTTACAATTTTTAAGCAGTAAAACATATGAAATTAAAAATAATAACATTTTAGCAGTTAAAAATCAAAATAAATCAAAACATTGGTCTTGTCAACGTAACATTGTCCTTGTCAAAATGACATGCGCACACAAATCAGCTGATTCAAAGCACGTCAATGTCACTCGAGTCACGTGTCTGCTCGCGCCCTATTGACTCAGATGCAGAATTTTAAGCTCTAGCTCTACAACTTTTTTGATGTAGTTTACCTAAAACAATTAGGGAAGCAGGAAATTATTAAAATCTAATTTTACATGTTAAAGTCCTATATTTGGGTTTCGAATCACCACCCTGTGTTTTATGGATAGACAAGTAGATATTTTCATTACGGAAATAATAATTGAAATAGAAGTGTGTATTATACAAAGATATGTAAACAGAAAGACCGTATCAAATAACACGATAGAACTACATTTTCTTATCCGAATATCAATACATTTTATCTTAATTTTTATATATCTGTTATTGAAAATACAAAATAATTTATTCGATTTACAATATAGAATGAATAATAACATAATCAGAGACAGTATTAATAATGATTAATGAATTTTCTTCCGCCCAATCGACATAACAATAACAAATAAAAACATCTAATCTTCCTGATAAGAATTCGGAGAAATGTATCAACATTTTTAATTTTTAAGAAGTTATTAATTTCTCGGCTTACGTCCTTCATGAATCATTTGGAATATTTAGAAGATTTTGTGATATTTTTGTGATTTTAAATTTTTAAACTACTCGAATAGTTGTTTGTTGACAATGTTCCAAATTCATTTTCGTCGTATAACACATTTTGTGAGAGACTTATTAATTGCATGGGTTGGGATACTTGTTGGAATATTTTTAAATAGATGACAGGAAGTATAAAATTTTATGGAGTTTATTTGCTATTTTCATATAGTAATACGGTTTACTACGTCGTAAAATTTATTTATTTTAAAAAACTTCCTATTTGATGGCATCGATTTTAAATAAATGTATGTACCGTTTATCAAAATTATGTACGACAGTATACTATAACTATTTCGTGTGCAATTTTTTTTATTTACATCATTTTGTAATATATGGAGTAGAACTTTTGACAAAATTACTATTAGGGCAAAAAATACCTTTCAGTTTTCCTGTTTTTCTACCTTTCGGAACAAATAATAATAATAATAGAAAATGAAACATAGACATACGTACAATTTTTATATTAATTGTTAATCTGATATTTATGTCTAGAAAATTGAAGAATCTATTTGTTTCACTATTTGTTAATTTACTTAAGAATTATGATATGAAATGCTGTGTCAAAAGTTTAGGTTCATATTATAAAAGTGCGCTTGTAATATGGGCCATAGCTTTTGTGGAACAGGACGAAATTTTATTCAAAATACTCGAAAAACTATGTAAATAATTTTTTTTAATCTTTAAAAAGGATTGCTATCATTTTATAAATCACAATTTTTTTTACTATATATTTTACTGTAGATTTATAATGTTAGGTTCCAAGACCAAAATCGCTCAGTGAACGAAAAACTTAGTCACAATGTGTGAATTTATCTGAACTTACAAAGATCGAAATTAATTTGTTAGTTTTCTAAAAATAGCGTAACCTAACGCACAAAACTCACGCCTTGGTTAGAATGAATTTGGTAGTTTTCTAAACATATTTGAACATAACTTATACCAACACACAAATATTACGTGATTTCTGTTTCTTCGTTATGCTGAACGATTTTGATCAGAGCCTAACATATGTACGAGTATTATATGCAGTACCTACCGTCCAAAAATATGAGTAATACACCAGATAATTATTCTGACAACGTTACTATTATAACTTTACGTACTATTGCCTTCTTCTGTTAAAAGTTTAATTTTTATACGAATTTTGTGAGGAATTTTTGTTTTCGATGTCACAACACATAACTCTTTAACTGCTGACATGGAATCTCGTAAGATAAGACCACGTTGATTTCAACTTTGGAAAAGTGCTTCAAATTTTTTGTTGAAAATGTGAAATTTAGTTTATATTTAACTGTCTGGTACAGTAATTTGCTTCTAAAAGAATATGCAGTGGAAACATTTAAATAAAATATGGTGTTAAAAAAAAACTCACTCGAGATATGCAAATGTTTTAGTTTAGTCGGGTCGCGAATAGCACCACGTGAAGTGTTAATACTGACTAGACATGAAATCGAATGTTATTATTTTTAATTTCAAAGAAAGCAAAGGTAAACAGTGGTAAAAATAAGATAAAATGTTCAGTTTGATTGTGTTTTGTAACTTTCAAAGAATCATACTAGGGGAAACTATTTGAGTATATTGATTTATACACATATTTTGGACGGTACTGTATGATCACATCTTTTACTCAATTTCTTAGAAGATTTTTATACATATATACAAATACCGACCGATTATTTCACATATGCTATAATTTTATTATGCTTTTCATTGAAAGTGGCATGTCTGTTTGAAATAAATTTTTGTCTGAATGTGTTATCGACACATTTTTGAAACATTGATTATATTAATTCTTAATCAAAAAATAATAATGGGGTCATACCAAAAAGAATGAATGTTGTTTTTTCTTTCATAAATGAAAAATTTACCTAATATTATGCATATTTACATTAAAAATATTTAATATTATTATACTTTTCATTTATGATTTTCTTTATGAAGTTTTGTGACGTCATAATTTTGTACATAAATACACGATAGTGAGGCCAATCCGTATTCGTGCCTGTCTACATGAATCAGATCTGTCTCTTTTCTAACATAACCTTATATAACCAACATTTTGAAAGTAAAGTCAATATCCTTACAAGTTGTTTTTTTAAAAAAGTAAGAACAAATAACGAAATATGTTCAATACAAATTATAAATAAATACAATTTACGTTTGATTTAAATATTGCAATGTTTATACAATATTTTTCTGTGCCGTCCTGCGAGAATAACTTGTTGAGAAGAAAAAATAAATTTTTTGTTCGTATTCGTATGGCTCAAGATGTAAGGGAAAGATGGTATAAGGCAATAAATACTCCAAAAGTTTTGAAGACTTCTCTTGCTTATGTGATGACATAAACGTTCCATTTTTACTCGGTAGGCGACACTACGGTCGCAAAATTATGACGTCATTTAAAATTTTATGTAAACTTTAATAGCGTTTTCAGCTTACAAGTTGAGTGTGCACTGGTGCGCACTTTTTTGAACTGAGCGTTTTCAGCTTGTCATTGAGTGCAAAATTGAGTCAGCTGATGCGTTTTCAGCTTAAAAAAAAGTTGCATCGTGCACTCGCTCAGTGCGACTTTTGTGCACTGACTCCCTAGGCAAGTGCAATAGTGTCAGTGCAAATATGGCGGCTAAACTAGCACTGCCACCGGATGAGGGCAGAATTCGTTTAGTGTGGTCACGTGATATGTTGCACTCAGTGCGCACTTGCATCGTGTAAGCTGAAAACGCTATAAGAAATTATTTCTGTAAAACTAGAAACTTATGTTACATAAAATATATATTTTCGTAAGTACTTAAGAGTACTTTCAGAAAAAAAAATATAAATTGGTAAATATGGTATGACACCATTGTCAAATTTATTTAAAAGTTTATTGAAAATAGAATTGCCAATGCTATTTTATATAAATTAGATGTGTAATTTTATTTCAAACGTAAATCTATTATTTTGTTACATTTGTTGAAAATTTAAATTGTAGTAGAAGTTTGAAATAAAATTACCACCACCAAATACGAATATAATCTTAATGGTATTTAGGGTGTGATTGTTGACCTACACAACTGTTCTGGCTTATTGTTTTTGTCTTTCAGCAAATATAAACCTATATATCAGCGTGTCTCAAACTATGAGGCCGGGCGGGGCGGTACCAGGTGAGGAAACTGTTCTTGTAGATAACTGTGGTCTGCGTATGGCTGTGGCCTGTGCCTGTACTGCATCGCATGCACTGTAGTACCACCTGCACCTGCCGAGTTTGAGAACCACTGATATTCTCTCTCAGTTCAGTTATTATTCTCCCGTTTAGTTTCTTTACAGAAGGTTGTGTGGGTCACCAATCCAATTCTCTGTAGAGGTAGATGTTCAATTCTAAAGCATGTGCATGACATAACGTTTCTTTTTTATTTATTAACGCTCCATTCTCCATTCCTAGCTTTTAAAATTTCTTTTCATAGAATATATTTTTAATAATATTTGTTGGTTTGTAGGTACACGGATGAGTTCAGTGTTCGTGAAGACTTAATGGGGCTTGCCATTGGAGCACACGGAGCTAACATTCAACAGGCACGGAAAGTTGATGGGATTACGAACATTGAACTTGAGGAGAATTCATGTACCTTCAAGATTTACGGAGAGGTATGAATAAATTTGTTATTTTTATTTATTCTAGTTTATATCAAAAACATGGTATATAGGTGTGTAATAACTTCGGGTACAACATGGGTTCATAGTTCAATAATTTCCGAGATATAAGGCAGTGAAAAATTAGTTTTTACCAAGTTTATCTCTGCTATCTCGAAAACTATAAGATAAATGAGACTTTGTTTACCTTTGTGGGGTCTAGTCAGATGTGCTTGTGTTTATAAAAAAAAAAGTGCTTTTAGAATATACTATAAAACTGCCGCTGATTTGAGCGCCATCTACTGAATTAGTTAGTTGGAATAGAGTATTAGTAAAATGTGGCGACCTTGACCAATATTTGATTTTCAAATAACTTCTTAACTAGTATTGTATTTTTATAGTCTATTTACTGGCAAAATTTTATTCGATCTTTATATTTACCAAAATGGTATCTATCTCTGAAAGAGTTGAAGATCAGACCTTTGTGGATTAAGTTTTTTTTTACTCTCTCTGGTCAATACTACAGTATGTCCACGGATCGAGTTCCAAAGAGGAAAAACTTGTTTATTTTTTATTTTACAAAAAAATGTATTCTTGATAAAAGTTTTTGCATGTCCCGAAATGGCCAATTCATTTTTAACCTTTTCAAATTTTCTTTTAGTTTTAGATAAAAATCGAAAATTGGTCGTTTTAGTTGAAAATTATTAAGTCCCAAAAAATAAGTTGGCGTGGTTATGGTAATTGCCGTTATTTATTTATTTTCATTAACTGTGAGTTAGGAAAATCAACCATAATCGTTGAAATAGTTGTCAAAAGACGAACGAGTTTACCTAATTCAATGCTTTAACTTTCGAAGCAATTTGAAGAACTTAATGTTATTATTTTACAATTTTTAAGCAGTAAAACGTATGAAATTAAAAATAATAACATTTAAGCAGTCAAAAATCAAAATAAATCAAAACATTGGTCTTGTCAACGTGACATTGTTCTTGTCAAAATGACATGCGCACACAAATCAGCTGATTCTAAGCACGTCAAAGTCGCTCGAGTCACGTGTCCGTTCGCGCCCTATAGGGAATTGCGTCGAAGACTAGAATTGTGCGTTGAAAACGACGGTGAATGGATTGAATAGAATAGTTATTGGTTATATTATTTTTGTTGTTGAGTTAATGAAACCAAAATTTACACAAACTTATGTTTTGGGACTTGGAATAATTTTCAACTAAAACGACCAATTTTCGATTTTTATCTGAAACTAAAAGAAAATTTGAAAAGGTTAAAACTGAATTGGCCGTTTCGGGACATGCAAAATCTATTATCAAGAGTGCATTTTTTGTGTAAAATAAAAAATAAACAAGTATTTCCTCTTTGGAACTCGATCCGTGGACATACTGTATATCCCTTTAAAGTTTGTACCCGAAGTTATGAAACAACTGTTATATATAATGTATATTTTGCCTAATTGCTTGACGATAATACATTTTAGTTGTATTATTTGTTTTCTTGTTAGGCATATAAAAATAAAGGAATTTTTCACAAATATGACAATTATTGTTATATTTGTAGCCCGATTTTCCTTACATTTTAATAACCTACAAGTAATAGTATATTACATACAGAGCCGGGAAATGCTTCATTACAGCTTAGTACAGAGTTAAATAACCGAAGTATACTGAGGTCAGCTATGAGCGCGAGGCTGAAATAAACATTTCCACGAAGTACTATTTTATTCACAATCAGTTAGTAATAAAATAAATAAATATATCATCTCGGCATATTTTCCATTGCTGGGTATGCCAATCTGCTTTGTACACAGATTTCGGTAATAATAGTTTTGAATATTAATTTTATTAATATTTACTGACAGTTCTATTATAATATGTTTACTCTGCTGCAATGTAGAGATCTTTGATTGTTGCTTGGTATCATGACAAAATATTAATTTTGTTGGGGATGGAAACAAGAAGTAACAATTCTACGGACTTGCAGTCAATAATAAAATGTATAGACCATATTATTTATTATAGCGCCTCTGCCGGCAGATTTATGAAATGACAAAAGCGTGCCAGGGTGACAAACTATTTTTTAATTTTTCCAATTGAGTTGGCAATATGTACTAACTTTTTTCTCTTTACTATTCTTAGGAAAAAAAGGAAAAGATATTCCTTTCTAATTAATGGATTCAAATCACAATCCGGAAAGAAAAATAGTAAACAGGCGAGTAGGTAAACAGTGGGGTTTCTAGCTAGTGAGGTTATGTTCACCCGTTTCTCCGAACCCCACCACAATTTTTGGACCACAGCAACCTGCAACACGCTCGAACCCCAAATTGCGATCCGAACCTTATGAGCCTCGCTCGGGTTGCATTTTGGGGTTCGGAGAAACGGGTGAACATAACCTCACTAGCTAGAAACCCCACTGTTTACCTACTCAGGCGTAATTAAAAATTATATATTTCGCACTTCACAAAAGAATCACAACAAAACCTTAGTTTGGGGTTATCTGTCAGT
Source organism: Harpalus rubripes (assembly GCA_963082715.1). Classification (NCBI taxonomy): domain Eukaryota; kingdom Metazoa; phylum Arthropoda; class Insecta; order Coleoptera; family Carabidae; genus Harpalus; species Harpalus rubripes. Next base: position 13,222,273 of record OY720455.1, on the reverse strand, counting down.
GACAAGAGTAAACAGGTGCTTAAATTTTTTAAATTTTAATATTTATTTTATTGATTATATATTATAAGGCAAGAATCCAGTAGTTAAACATGAAATGAAACTTGCAAGAAAAAATTATCGTTCATTTACGTCTACATGAAGTAATATTTTGCTTTAAAAATACAATTTTTCCCATAAGGTAACATTGGTTTCATTTCCGCTGTACTCTCAAGCATATGATTGGTGCATTCTGAGCATGCGCATTGAGATAGTAATATGGTCTATTCATGCATACTGCAATTCCAAAGAATTGTTACTTCCTGTTTCCATCTCCAACCCAAACACAGTCGAACATCGTTAATGAGTTAATTTTGTTACTTGAATTATAATTTTTATTACAATATGTCTTGTTGAAATGACATTAAAATTTTAGCGGTTGGAAAGTGACATTTAGTTAGCCGGATTTTTTTTATAATCGTACGGGAAAACATATTCTCAAACTAGAAATGAGTACGGGAAAATAGCCAAATGCCGCAGTAGTGCGGGAAATATGTCATGAAAACAATTGTCATAACCACTTAAAAATATCACAAAGTAGCAAATGATGTGTAAAACTTGCATTCGTTTCAGAATCACTAATTTCCCACATTTATTACATTACTAACTATTCCAAATTGCTGGAAAATGAAATAAACAATGACTACGTTTACACGTATAGGAAAACATACTTTGCCTTGACTTTTACTTTGAAAAGGCGCCTTTTACCGCTGTGTGAACACTCTCGCCTAATTACTTTTCTTTCTAAAGTCAAGCCCAAAATAAGTCAGACTTGACTCGTGTAACTGAATTTCAGAAAGTCGTGTGAACGAAATGTACTGTACTTTATCACCAGTGACATCTATTGATAAATTATAAAAGCGCAGCAACCCATATAATTACAAAATATGCTCACATTTTAAAATATTTTATGCGATGATTTTTCATTTTATTACGCATTCAATATTGTGATTGCTTGGTTATATTGTTTAAAAATATCACACTCATATTTAGTAAGTGCATATTACTAACAACGGTAATTTTTTTGTAAATAAGTTAATAATTAACATTATAAAAGTTAAATAATTAACTTACATCGTTAGTACTTGTATTCGACAATTCGACATAACAAAATTTGCTTTGCTGTCAACAAGAAGTTATGTGAAGGACAAGTAACAAGTCTAAAGTAAAGTAGATTTGATCGTATGTGTAAACGCACCATTAATTTACTTTTCACATCACATAAATTAAATAGACATAGGTCAAATAATCTTTCTTTTTCTAATATAAAATGTTGCTAAGCTACTGCTGTAAAGTGATGTGTATTCTTTCTTTGAAAGAATGACCTTGAATAGTCATCTTTCGTGAATAGTAGTGTACACTATTATTCACGAACGATGACTATTCAAGGTCATTTGTTCAAAGAAAGAATACACATCACTTTATAGCAGTATCTTAGCAACATTTTGTATTAGAAAGAGAAAGATTATTTGACCTATGTCTATTTAATTTATGTGGTGTGACAGATATGCGTGAATAGTGGCATTACTTTCTAACACACTATAAATAATAATAACATATGTCGTAGAATTACAGATACCTAATTAGCTACTACACTGCCCTCTGTGCTAATATTTACCCAGTGGCGTTGACGTTTAAATCAAATTATTATTCCTTGGTTTATAAGTGAAGTCTATGTTTTTGTATTTTGCAAAAACATAAGTGAAGAACATAGATCTTTCAAAGAGGCATTATTTAGAAAGAAAGATAATTTTCAAATTAATTACTCTTATTTTTTCTGTTAAAATGTGTCCATAAATATTTCATGTTGCACGCCTATGCATACGAAATTCAATGAAGTTGTCTGCAAGACGGCTCACAAATGACCTTGAATAGTCATCTTTCGTGAATAATAGTTTAACTGATTGTGAATAAAATTATTAATAAAATAGATAAAAAATTGTCCCGTACCATACCAAGAAGATTAAACATACATAAATAAATAAATATGAATAATTAAACGTTTACCTGTATTTTTAAATATAGTTTGCAATAATGGTAGCAGAAATTTATGAAAGGAAAGAATGCATTATCTTCAATTGAATCTATTATTATTGAAATTAAAAGGAATCATAAATTTTAGTCACGAAGTAAATAACATTTCAACAATTGCATATGAAATGAAGTAATTATACTACAGAATTGCTCTAAAATCTACATGATTTATTTATACTATACTGTATCTGATTTAAAATAGCAGTGATGTGAAAATAGGAGTAGTTTGATCTTGTTTGATTGGATAATATCGGGGATTATCCAATCAAAAACAAGATCAAACTGCTCCTATCTTCGCAACACTGCAATCAAAACCAGATTCAGTGTATATTGTTCTACTGTATTTTTCTTTTTTTGTAGACTGACGAAGCGGTTAAAAAAGCCCGCTCTATGTTGGAATACAGCGAAGAATCTCTCCAGGTACCTCGGGCTTTAGTCGGGAAGGTAATCGGAAAAAACGGACGCATCATCCAAGAAATAGTGGACAAGAGCGGTGTTGTGAGAGTGAAAATTGAAGGAGATAATGAGCCCCAACCCACTATCCCGCGGGAAGAGGGGCAGGTTCCTTTCGTTTTCGTAGGGACAGTGGAAAGCATAGCCAACGCTAAAGTGCTACTAGAATACCATCTCGCACATCTAAGAGTAAGAATATTTATTTATCATATGTTTATAACAATTTTCAGTGAATTATAGTTAATAATTTCATGAAATGGAATAATACCACTCGGTATTTTTTAATATGTACATATTTTCTTGCCTAATTGCTTGACGTTAGTATACAATCAATTATATTAAACGTTTTCTATTAGGCATACATTAAAGTAAGAAATTTTTCACAGATTTAACATATATTGTTATATCTGTAGCCCGGTTTTTCTTACAATTTCTAATTAATAATTATAGTCTAATAAAAACAAGTCTAGGGAAATAAATTTTAAAAGTAATATAAATTAAATAATACATACCGATTTAAATTGTTTTAAATTATTATTTAGCATTTCATTACCTAGTAGCGTGCTTGTATAAATATTGTAATATTTTATTTAAATTTTATTCATATATTCATTTAAACATTGCATTATTTATTATACTAATGGGAACAGTTATACATATTACAAATAAACAGTTTTTATAATAAATCGCATGTTAAGAATAATAACTGCTTTCAGATAAATTTACAATTTTGTGATGCAAATAATTAGTCGACTACAATTCATGAATATTTTTTTTTTATTAGAAGGATTTGTGCTATGAAACTGATTTTTTTAGGAAGAAACATTTTTCTAAATTTTATTTAATTTTGAACAAAATATTGAAGATTAAAATAGTTAATATGTATAGTCTGCTTTTAAATTACAGACAGTGAATGGTGAAGTTACATTTACACTGTAGAAAAACACCAAAAAAGTCACTAGATTTAATCAACACTAAAGAAGAGAAATAATCTATATACAGTATGGGATTAAAGTACGGAATATTTAAAAAACAGCAAGCTCAACCGATTTTTTTAAAAACGCTAAAATACGTCGATTTTAGTTTTTAAAAATACACATTATAGGGTATTCAGCCAGTTAACGAGTTTACGACATCGTTTAGGTATTTTTGAAATTTTTTATATATTTTTAAATATATTTTATTCAGAAATTTGTTATAAATGACCATTAAATGTTAGCGCTGAAAATTAGAATATTAAAACACATTTATCATCAAACCGGTATATACAGTATTAATACAAAAATAATAACAAATCTAGATGACCGTCGCCTGGCCGAACCCGGTCACGCGGAATCCTCCTTCACGCCGTGATTATTTCTGTAAAAGAATTAACACATGAGAAATACTCAGTGAGGAGGCAATCATTTACGAAAGGTTCAGGCATTCACACACCGTACACACATGTTGGCAACTACGGGCAGTACCGCTAGTTACTACGGAACCTCTGCCGCTTCGGTGGTGATCCGGAGACAATCCTCTTAACCAACTGGATCAGATCACTACAGCCCTAACTGCTGCTACGCTGGCGACCACAGAATGTGGGTCACTACAGCCTTCCCTGTTGCTACCGTTGGCGACCCTCGGGTTCACACGATGCGGCCACTACAGTACCCAGTACTGCTCACATGCACACTCACAATCATACACATGCTAGATAAACTCTCTCACCTGAATCGATGTTCTCACACTGAAATCTAGAAATAAACTGAAATAAAATACGTGAATACCAGTATCATTAAATGTAGCTCTTATCCAACAGCATCGGTTACGTACCTAAATAGCTAATTAGAGACAAAACATAATAAATTTAATAAAAATAATCTTACGCAAAATAATATCTGTGACAAATTAATGACGTGAGGGTCAAGTAATCGTAATGTATAATAACTTATTTCTTCCCGTAACAATGATTTGTATATATGGAGGCAACCAGCAGATCAGATTTCAATCCGTTTTACAAGCTCATGTAAACTTATTAACATGTGACGTCACTGTTTCTAGTGATATTGTTTATGACGTAAACCCATTGACTGACTGGATGCCCAATAATACATATGTATATGATTCACCTTTCATTCGTTTTTAAGTTATGACGTGATCACAAAAAAAAATTAAATGGGAATATAGATTTTTAGTAGTGGAATCCGATGGTGATTTTTCTTTCCTTTATGATCATGCAAATAAGGTTGCATAACAAATATTCTGAGAGAAATCGAGCTGAAAATTTAATAATAATGAATAATCGAGATACCTAGATTTCATTTTTCAGTTTAAAATTTTTCGATGATAAATTTTTTAAATCTTAAATATTTAATGTTGGTATTATGGTACTTGTAACTTATAAAACATGATAAACGAAAAATTCTAAACTGAAAAATGAAATCTAGATATCTTGATTATTCATTATTATTAAAATTTCAGCTCGGTTTTTCTCAATTTTTGTTTTGCAACCTTATGATTTATTTGCATGATCATACAGGGAATAAAAATCACTATCAGATTCCGCTACTAAAAATCTATATTGCCATTTAATTTTTTTGTGATGACGTCATAACTTAAAAACAAATGAAAGTCGGAAGGTGAATCGCACATATTAAAACTAAAATCGACGTATTTCAGCGTTTTTTTAACCCTTGAGTTCGCTGTATTTTTTTTTTTTTTTTTTTTTTTTTTTTTTTATATTCCATACTTCGATCCCACACTGAATATGAAATTCTTCTAAATAATCTTAAGGATTTAGGAATATCTTGATATAATCTGTCATATTATATTGAATAACGTCATTTCCTACGCCTGTAATATCTGTATTTAAATTATTCATTTCATTTTAACATAAATGTTGTGTTTCATTATCTACTATTGATATTTTAGATATATTTACTACTTCTTTAGTAATATTATTTCTTTTCCTATTTATTTAGTCAGGTGATGGTTGAAATTAAAATTTCGTGGAGTGTAAAACCGTAATTTAGTTATTTGGGACACCCTGCATAGGAAGATCATATTTTAAATAATATTACAAACAGTCTGTTTTATATGTTTTAGGGCCGGTATTTCCATCTTCGGATAAAGTGCTGGATAACTTATCTGTCGAATAAATGAACAATATCGCATCGAAAAATGACATTCAATATAATTTACCTCATTTATGCTCTTATTTCGATGCGATATTTTATCATTTATCTGACGGATAGTTATCCTGAACTTTAACCGGAGATGGAAATACTGGCCCTTATTAAAACAACAATCTTTGATCATTTGTATGATTGTAAACCAAAATTAACCTGGTTAATTATAAATTCAACTAATGGGGGAGCTTTACTATTACTATTAATATAATAAAAATAATAAATATAGCGTATTTTTTTGTACAAACGAAATTAAATTTATCGTTAGTTAAATCGCTCTCAATACGATGACGTATGCAGCATCTTTGGTTCGCCGTTGTTGTCCGCTATGAGCGCTAGTTTAGAATTGAACGTATGTCTTCTATATTTGATATTGAAACGTCAAATTCAATGTCAAATCACAAAAAGCAAATTAAACTATTATTCATGAAAGATGACTATTCAAGGTCATTTGTGAGCCGTCTGATATAATATTACTTGCTGATAACTTCATTGCATTTCGTATACATAAGCGTGCAACATGAAATATTTATGGACACATTTTAACTGAAAAAATAAGAGTAATTCATTTGAAAATTATGTTTCTTTCTAAATAATGCCTTTCTGACAGATTTATGTTCTTCACTTATGTTTTTGCAAAATATAGAAACATAGACTTAACTTATAAACCAAATAATAATTTGATTTAAACGTCAACGCCACTGGGTAAATATTCGTACAGAGGGCAGTGTAGTAGATAATTAGGTATCTGTAATTCTACGACATATGTCATTATTATTTATAGTGTGTTAGAAAGTAATGCCATTATACTATTATTCACGAAAGATGACTATTCAAGATCATTTGTTCGAAGAAAGAATACACATCACTTTATAGCAGTAGCTTAGCAACATTTTGTATTAGAAAGAGAAAGATTGTTTAACCTATGTCTATTTAATTTATGTGGTGTGACAGATTTACGTAAATAGTGGCATTACTTTCCAACGCACTATAAATAATAATGACGTAAGTCGCAGACTTACAGATACCTAATTGTCTACTACACTGCCCTCTGTGCTAATATTTACCCAGTGGCGTTGACGTTTAAATCAAATTATTATTCCTTGATTTATAAGTTAAGTTTATGTTTTTGTATTTTGCAAAAACATAAGTGAAGAACATAAATCTTTCAGAAAGGCATTATTTAGAAAGAAACATAATTTTCAAATAAATTACTCTTATTATTTCAGGTAAAATGGGTCCATAAATATTTCATGTTGCACCTATGCATATAAAATGCAATGAAGTTATTTGCAAGTAATATTATATCAGACGGCTCTCAAATGACCTTGAATAGTCATCTTTCGTGAATAATAGTTTATTTACGTATATGTCACACCACATAAATTAAACAGACATAGGTCAAACAATCTTTCTCTTTTTATTACATTATGTTGCTAAGCTACTGCTATAAAGTGAGGCATATTCTTTCTTCGAACAAATGACCTTGAATAGTCATCTTTCGTGAATAATAGTATATTTTATTTTAAATATGTAAATGTAAAACCTAGAAATACGTTAAACACAGAAATTCAATTGTCAATTGTCAAATGTAAACATAAACAGATAACCGTGTTTTGCATATGTCTCTTTCTATGAAGAACCTTTTGGGTTTGTATGTCGAGACCTAATTCGCACATAGTTGATGTTATGTAGGCCATAATGGCGGGAAGAAAACATTACAAAAGTTTAACATTTTTTTTCTCCGGTATTTAAAAAAAAATTTACAAAATATAAAACATTACTAATTTATTGTGTTTGTATCTCGTTATTAGGAGGTAGAGCAACTTCGACAAGAAAAACTAGAAATCGACCAGCAACTCCGCAGCATCCACGGCTCAACAATGGGCTCAATGCAATCCCTGCCTCTGGCCCGACGGAACGAACGAGGCTACAACTCGGACCTGGAGACGGGCGGCGGCCGGGGTCGCGGCGGAGGGCTACGGGGACGCGGGGGCCGAGGCCGGGGCGGGCCCGGGCGCCACCAGGACGCCCGCTACAACTCCGGTACTGCTGCTAACCCTCCCCATGACCTTGCTAGGCGCGGCATGCTCAACGGACGCGGACGCGGTGGTGAGTCGCATCTGCGCGCCACCAACAAAATCAGAAAATAATAAGATTATTTAGTGATGAATATAAGGCTGATTAAAGACTAAACGATAATTTCTATTCTTATCTTATATATCGGTTATAAGTTATACGTCTTTTGACTCGTGATAGATTAGAAAACTGCGAATTCATTTGCCATATCATAGGTAAATTCATTCAATAAATTAATTAGTAACGTATAATATGTATAAAATAGAGACTATACTGCCTATAATATAATAGTAATTGCGTCGGATGCAAAATGCTTATTATATTCTATAATAATTTATTCATACTTTTTACATACAGATATGTATAAATTAGCGCCTTATTCGTAAAATATAAGTACGAATCCTAAAAAATCATTAATAGTTAGCTTTAAATTATGATGGCTGGTTTATGATGGATTTAATTTATAAATTTAGATTTACAAATTTAGATTTGAAATTTACGATTTACCTTCCTGGTTTATAGTAAATTTAAAGATATGAAATGTACCCAATCAACTTATATTGGGTCACAATGGGGTGACAATACGATATTTATCACTTTTATCATGATCAATCTGTATTGTTCTACTGATAATATTAATAATATATCCATATTTTCGGAATCCATTTGTCAAATCAAAATTAAAATGTTTCAACTGTCACTTGAAACTGTCATTTTCCCCACCAAAATAATTTTTTAAAATACTGTGAAATGATTGGACACATAAATTTACATTTAGAATATAAAATATGGTGATATTTTAAATGTAAATTCTAAATCATAAATTTCTTAAATTCATCATGAACCAGTAAAAGCAGATATGATCAATTTATATTTAAAAATATAAATTTGTAAATCTAAATTTGTAAATTAAATCCATCATAAACCAGCTTTGAGTGTTCATTTAGCAATCATGTGGAGATAAATTGTATTATACAATACTATTATTTTCGTCATGATCATAAACATTTCATTCAAAATTTATAACTTTCTGGTTTCATCCGTATTCTTTTTTAAAGCAGCATTAATTAATAATCATTTAAGATTGATTTAATTTATTTTGTTTTTAGTTAGATTTTTATTATAGTAATTCTACAACTATATCTTATCGAATTATATTTCGGAAATTATCAAATTATTTCAGAAAGGGTACTTGTGTTTAGAAAAGTCAATTTTATTTCAGAATAATAATTGTAATTCAGTAATGGCAACTTCAATTTCAGAAAAGTAGCTTCAATCAGAAAAAGTATATACAATATTATAATTTCAGGACAGGTACATTGATTTTTACGTTCGTAACATCAGAAAGTTTGAATGTCAAACGGCATGAATTTATAAACATAAAAAGAAGACTTACAGTTTTTGTTGATTTTGTAAAACTACTTGCTTTAGCTTACGTTTATTTACAATCAACGATTTTGGGCCGTTTTCATAACCAGGGTCACTTTAAGACTTTAATAAAATTACTTTAAGGCTTTATCTTTATTTTAAACTAATGCTATAGTGCTTGCTAAAGTGTTAAAGCTACTTTATGATACAACTTTAATTTTAATTTAAAGTGTTAAAATGCAAATAAAGTTTATTATGAAAAGGGCCCTTAGTCCTAAAATTTGTAAATATTTTCTAATTCCCTTGTTGAAAATATTCGAATATTGACATTTCACTAAAACATTAATGTCATTACAACCATAAAACTAGAAAAGTAACAAAATGTTTCTAGACGATTTGAAGATATGTAAAACTAAATTGTATTTCATACAAAGCGCTGTCAATGAATTACAATTAATCTCTTGAAATACATTTTTCTTATAAATTCGCGATGCGTATGATGCTCAAACTAGTCAGGGATCGCTACAGCGAACAAACCTAATACAGTGTGTTCAATAAAATTCCTAACTCGGAGTAGGCTATGAACGGAGAAACTTATGTCTGATCATTATTCAATTCAAAAGTTAAGACGTCAAAATTAATCTTGAAATGTAATTTTAGGAGAAAAGACAATAAAGAAGGATACATTATATAGACATTCTCCGTTTTCTAATTTCTTTCGATTTCTAAAATAAGATTGAAGAAGAAAAGCTTCGATTTCTTTAAATTAAATATTTTTAAATTGACGAATTTTTTTGATGTATTATGACGCGTTTTGAAATTAAATTGACTCCTTTGAATTACAAGTAACACTTTGTGAAATACCTTTGGAAAAACTGTAGAATATGTAGATACTAGGTATAGAAATCGAATTTAATATATTACAAATGGGGCTCAAACATGCAATGTTTTCTTTATTATTACAGTAATACTGTTTAATATTGACTATAATACGGAATAATAGAGGTTGTTGTAAACCAAGAAGACTGAATATACTATAGCTATAATAGATAATAGAGTTGTTTCGGTTTATTCTTTAGGCTTATATTGAATGAATTTACCTATTTCTAAGACTTCGCTCCCCAGTGATTAAACTTGTAATGTATATAGTGTGATTTTATTTGACCGCATGCTCTCTGACGTTGACTGGAAGGGTATTGAAGTGATGTGTTCGTTGCTGCTATTATAATAAGCATTTTGATATTGTTTGAAAGGAACATTTTTCTATAAGAAATATAAAATGGTTCTGAAGTTGCGTTGGTTATTTCTATACCACGACCACGGGCCTTGGCTTCAATACCCTTTCTCTTCGGCTGTGGTTTCGGTGGCTTGCATGTGCATGGGTCGTGCCTGAAAGGGTATTGATGAGGCTCGCGAACACCCTTACCCGACAAACTTAAACAGAGTGACGTCAAAAACAAATGCATTTTTTTAGTATTTAAAATAATTGGATTTTTAATTGTCATTACTTTCAAGTCTTTGCTATCGCCTTTTTTAAATACGGAATCCATTTTCAAGTACATATTGCAGAAAATAACAGCAGAAAAACAACGGAAGTAAACCAAATAACACTGGTTTAACTTTATGATGCTACACCATATAGGCTAGTTCAGTAATTACGTCATATGCGGCGCGCTTCATTTAAACTACTGTCCTACCGGTAAACACATCTTTCAAAGTGAACCTTATTGCCACAGCAAATAAGAACTATAATTTTAAGCAGTTAATTTCGTCGCCAATATCTTACTTAAGAAAAGTTAGCTATTTAAGCTATCATTCAGTTAAGTTTGAATATTATCCTTTCAATTAAACAAAACATATTACCCTAATTTAAAATAACAATTATTGTATTTAAGTTTTAAAAAACTGCATAGATTTACATGTTCGCTCAATCTCGAAGATGTTCGTGAAACATCGCGTGAAGCGGCCGGAAGAGCCCGTTTGAAAGACGGCGAACCATCTTTAGGTTACAGAACCCTAAGAACACGACATATTATTAATATATTAATGTGGATAGTCAGAGTTATTTACGTACCTTAAACTTAAAAGGAAGAAATTTAAAGTTCTGAAAAGAACTGATTTCAAAATCCTCAAAAACGCTAACAAACAAAATCTCAGTTAGTATGTCGGTAAACTCTCGGATATGCGTGAAGCTGCGCAAACCTGTTACTCTGTAGTTCAGAATGTGCAGAGTTGATTTCAATTTGAAATAAAACCTTTGTAATTTATTAATGTGTATATATTGTATTACGAAGTAAAAGAAAAATGTTTGCAATTTGATGTTATTAATATCTCAAAGTTAACTTCTTCATAATAACAATAATATCAGTATCAAATTAGAAGCCTTTAAATTCTGACCCTTATGTGTTCTGTCAATAGAGTCTACTTTGAAAGTATCGTTTTTGCTTAGGACAATGCTTCATATTTCGCGCTATACTCTGACGTCACACTATTCTACCCCATTCAATGAGTAGGTATGAAAGTGAAAGATATGTTGAATGACATAGGCTGTCAGTGGTACTCAAACCTTGGACGTAGTTTTTCATTAATTATTTTATTAAATTGCTTATTATCCACTCATATATTCAATTATTGCTGACAAAAGTTATAAATTTTTATAGTGCTGAAAAAGATCAATTTATACGACTGTCCACTGTCTTACAGATTTGTAATTTTGTAAAAACCTGACAAAAACGCATCTATTTTTGTAGATTAATATAAAATTATACAAAAGAGTGGCAGTTTTCTTTGCGATTTTGTTCATTATTTACAAATTTACAGATTTGAAAGATTTACAGATGTGAACAAAATCGACCCATAAAGGTTTAAATTATTGCCACAGTTATTCTTAATTATTTAAACGCTTGAACGCACATTACTTATTCTTATTTCTATGGCACACTTGTCGATGAGCATCAGAGAGTATCGATGAGCTTTTCGATGAAACAATAGTACGCACCCGTCATCGATGGTTTTGTATTTCATCGATGACAAATTAAGCGATTTTTTTCTGTGACGGAAAAAAGTTAAGTTGGTAATAGTAATAATATTAGTAAAATGTTCATATACCGTTTTTAAATTGATAAGTCCCTAATGAGACCCTTAAGGCCGTCGCGCACTTGGGCGAAGCGAAGAGCCGTTTCTTCATTCAATATATTATTATGTATATACGCGTACATTGGAGCAGCGAAAAGCAGAGCAGGGAAGCGACTCGCAGGAATAATTCGCGGAGAATATTTTTCTCTGCTCTTCACTTCGCTGATCTGAAGTGTGCGATAGCGCAGCTACCTAAAACAGAACGGATATGCCCGAGACGCATCGGAAATAGCCGATGTAGAATTAAATTTCACTCCTTTCATACATCATAGCAAAACAATACGTAGAGATTATGGTAAAATAACAAAAATTAGTTATGTTGGTTTCAAAATATAAAAAAACCAATATACAAAATATAAATTTGATTTAAAAGTGGAAACAGTTTATGAAACTAGTTCAGAAAATTCCTTACATATTAAACGATTTCTATTGGACAAAATAGTATTACAGATTCAACAAAAATTACTTGGTTACAAAATGTAGAATATATCAAAAAATTTAAACATTTTTTCTGGCCTCTGTACCATAGCATTTTGCCACTGCACTGAACCTACGGATGAAACAATAGTTATTTGTATATCAAGGCCGCGAAATCACTCTTTAGCGTACCGAGAGAAAAATTGTCACCGAGGCCGCTTGCGGCCGAGGCAAGACAATCTCGAGGGCGCTAAAGGATTTCGCGGACAAGGTGTACACAATATTTTTTGTGCAACCGTAAAAAATATGTAATTACAAATTTTATTAATTTTAAACATTTTCATTGTATATAGAAAGTTAGCTTTCACGGAGGCTATGGGATTAACATTTGATAAACAAAACCATGCAATTTTCAAGTGTCAAAGTGATTATTTACCTAATTTCGCGGCCGCTACCATGACAACGTCCGCGAAATGAATTTCGCGGCCGTTACCATAACAATGGTTGCGAAATTTAATTTCGCGGCCTGTATTGCGGCTGCGTAATGCTTATTCCGCGTCCGGTTGCTCAAAAAATAATTTATAAATTTGTCTTGTATAGATAGTGCTTGCGCTGTTGTGTTTCCTCCTAGCTGTCCATCTTTTAAAGCAAACGCGGTCGTTTCTCGTTGAAAAGTGCTCGCATTGCGCGTTGGTTCTAAAAATGACTTCGCCGCGCTGCGCCTCGCTCAAGTGCGCGACGGCCTTTAGAGTAGATGGCAGCATATAGATATTCTTCTATGTACGTATTACAATGTACAGACTTTTGCAAGAATACACAGAAATTATTGTGTGTAATCGTGACTTCATGGTTGTGGCCGTTGTGGCACCTTATATAAACACAAAATATAGAATAATATACAATAGGTGCAATAAAACTAACATTTTTAACAAAGACGTTTGACGCTCGTTTGACGTTTCAAAGTCTTTTGAAGGTTAAAGTAACTAGCCCATTAGCGAACCTATCGGGAAAATATTGTGCTAAGTTGACACCTGACACTTTATTTTTTATTTAATAGAGGCGTCGATATTTTTAATCGATGACTGCGTACTGTTGTTTCATCGATGCTCTGTGTTGCTTATCGACCAGTGTGCCATAGGCATTAGGGTCTGTTCAAAAATGATGTTTCGGCGAATTTACGTCACAGCAGCGGGGATATTTAAAAAATTCGATTTTTGGAAAATTTTGACGTTTCTATAAACTTTTTGAGTATTCTCCAATAAAATACAGAGTGGTCAAAAATAACTGATCTTTTTATTCCATAGTTTGTACACTACGTGAAGGCGGAAATACTATTTGATATGTCATTTTTACAATAAATACAAACAGGTTATGTCGGAACAGGGGCCTGACAGCTAATAGATTTTGAAATACTCTAGATTATTGCTCTGTGGTTAATGTAAGAAATAAAAAGATGTGGGTAAGGAAACAGCATTCTGATAAAAAAAATTGTAACTGCACTCAAATTTAAATTTTCAAATGTACTGTCAACAGTGTCATCATCAGGAAATCATTTTTGGTATCAGTCTTACCAGTTTCAAGTAATTTTTATTATTGCCAACTGAATTAGTTATTTTAGATCACTCTGTAGTAGAAAAAAATCACTAAACATAAAATTCCTTTTAGACTTCTTATGTAACTCATATACTGAATCTTTTAATTGAAATATACCAGTGTGTGTGATTGGTTCGAAAAGTAATGTTACTTTGTCACTTAAATGAAAATTCCGATCTCTTTTCCTATTAATTAATTCTTGACGTCACTCTCTTTAAATTTCTTGTGTTACCTTTGCCTGCATTCCTTTCTTGTGTCGTTTATTACTGTTGCACTGGAGATCACTGTGTTTTATGGAATGGCTTCCATGGTAAAATGGTTTGGATTTGGAGTTGCACCATATGGTAAATATACCATTTCTAATTTTATTTGTAATACATATATTAATATAAAATTTTATATTAATACATAGTTTTATGAGATCTTTGAGTGGTGTATGTGGTTACATATATTAAAAGGAATCTTATGGGGGAATGATTTCGTATATTAATGTATGATTTGGAAAAATGTTGAAAAAAGAGTAGAACTAAACCAGTTAATAGGACAAAGACACCTGGAAAAAATGGCGAATGGGTGGTTAGGTGTCAAATTAAGACCAAAAACCATTTTTAGGCGTCTATTACATAAAAAGTTGTTTTACGTATCCTTTGGAAACCGTAATGTGTCACTTGTTTGACATCTGCTAAAGACCGGTCGAATTTACTTTACGACCGCTATAGGGCGCGAGCAGACACGTGACTCGAGGGACCTTGACGTGCTTAGAATCAGCTGATTTGTGTGCGCATGTCATTTTGACAAGAACAATGTCATGTTGACTAGACCAATGTTTTGACTTATTTTGATTTTTAAACTGCTAAAGTGTTATTATTTTTAATTACATGTGTTTTACTACCAAAAAATTCAAAATCAAAATAAGTCAAAACATTGGTCTTGTCAAATTGACAATGTTCTTGTCTAAACGACATGCGCACACAAATCAGCTGATTATAAGCACGTCAAGGTCCCTCGAGTCACGTGTCTGCTCGCGCCCTATAGCCACCCGTTTCTTTAAACAATAAATTTTTAATCCATTCACGTTAGCGAGAGAATTTTGAACTAACTATTGGTGCGACTCGAAAAGTTTTCAAATTAACACGTTCGCTACAGACGAACACTATAGAGGACTTTGTTGTTCTTCCCACTATAGTGGCCACGGATACGTATTATTTATTTGCGACTACATTTTACTTGGTATGGACCAAGTAAAATGTAGTCGCAAATGGTACGGACCAAGTAAAATGTAGTCGTGGAGGTTTCTATCGTATTGTTCTGTGGCCACAGCTATTGTTTGGGGGCCATCTTTAATCATTCCCTAAATAGCAACGGATCACTGCACGAATTCACTCAATTTACGTCGCTAGCGAACGTGTCAAATAAAGAAATTAATCATTTTTCCGTATATTTAAATAATATTAAAAAAATGAAATTCATTGAAAGTGATTGTCGCCTTATCTAACGGAGTAATTTTCTTAACGCTAATTTAAAAGTACAGTAGTGTTTATTTATAACGAACCCGCTTATAACGTACTCTTCCGTATAACAAACCATTCTGAAAGGCATCAAAGAAACGGCCATAAGTCCAAATTTTATTTTTTCGTATGACGGAGCCGGATATAACGAACTATATTTTTAAAAATTTAAAGAAGCTACTATATTTTTTATCTATTTTCCACTAACGAACTTTCGAGTTGTGTGCAAAGTGCAACATTTTTTGTTTTGTTTATTGATGTAGGCCACTTCTTCATTTATACGTGTATTATAACATACGATATTATACAGGTGATCAAAAACGGTTGAAGGTCACGTAACCACATGTTCCAAAATATTGTCATACGTGATGTGATAATCATCGATGATATTCTCGAGTGAAACCGAGTTGCAGATTTCACGAGTCCGAAGGACGACTGATATGTGCTGCTTCGGTTTCACGAGCAATATCTTCGATTATTAATCATATCACGAGCTTATATTTAATGAGAGAATATGAATTTTTATGACACATTATGCGTGCTGGTAACCTTACTTTTCATATATTGCTTTACAACATGATTAATTTTACAATTGCCTTATTGTTTTCATCGTTGTTGATATGAAAAACGATTACTGCACATTTTTATACTCAAAATTAACTGTCAGTGTTGTTAATAAAGAAAACAAATTCCCTATTAACGAATATAAATAAGGTGATAATTTCTTTGTATTATTATTATATCATCGCAGTGATAGACATGTAAATAGGGAGATTCTGAATGTTGTTATTCTCAAAATTATATTTCAATATTCCACAATTCATCAAAACCATATTCCACATATGACAGGTGCATGACATTTAATTAATATCATTGCCATACGCTGATTCATTTGATATTTGTTTCGCATACCTACCTTCGTGAAAAATCTTTAATTTATTTATGGCTTTTAATGAAGAGCGTGGCAGATTTCTTCTGGAAGCCTATTTTCGTTCATTGAACGTAAAGAAGGCGGTTCTTGGGATTAATCTAATGCTAGTTAAATTCGAAAGTTACGCTCATGGAATTAATAATGCTGTCATATTAAGTAAACTATTATTCATGAAAGATGACCATTCAAGGTCATTTATTCGAAGAAAGAATATACATCATTTTATAACAGTAGCTTAGCAACATATTGTACTAGGAAGAGAAAGATTAATTGACGTATGTCTATTTAATTTATGATGTGTGACAGATATACGTAAATGGTGCCATTACTTTCTAACACAAAAATAGCAGTGACGTATTTCGTAAAGTTACAGACATGTAATTATCTACTAAACTATTATTCACGAAAGATGACTATTCAAGGTCATTTGTGAGCCGTATGATATAATATTACTCGTAGATAACTTCACTGCATTTCGTAAGCATAGGCGTGTAACATGAAATATTTATGGACTCATTTTAACTGAAAAAATAAGAGTATGTTATTTAAAAATTATGTTTCGTTCTAAATAATGGCTTTCTGAAAGATTTATGATCTTCACTTATGTTTTTGCAAAATTCAAAAACGTAGTCTTAACTATAAACCAAGTAATAATAATTTGATTTAAACGGCAACGCCACTGGGTAAATATTAGCACAGAGGGCATTGTAGTAGATAATTAGGTATCTGTAATTCTACGACATACGTCCTTATTATTTATAATGTGTTAGAAAGTAATGCCACTATTTACGTTTATCTGTCCCACCACATAAATTAAATAGACATACACTATTATTCACGAAAGATGACTATTCAAGGTCATTTGTTCGAAGAAAGAATACACATCACTTTATAGCAGTAGCTTAGCAAGATTTTGTATTAGAAAGAGAAAGATTATTTGACCTATGTCTATTTAATTTATGTCGTGTGACAGATATACGTAAATAGTGGCATTACTTTCTAACAGACTATAAATAATAATGACATATGTCATATTCTTATTTTTCAGTTAAAATGTGTCTATAAATATTTCATGTTGCACGCCTATACAAACGAAATGCAATGAAGTTATCTGCAAGTACATAATATTATATCCGACGGCTCACAAATGACCTTGAATAGTCATCTTTCGTGAATAATAGTTTAGGTCAAATAATATTTCTCTTTCTAATACAAAATGTTGCCAAGCTACTGCTGTAAAGTGATGTGTATTCTTTCTTCGAACAAATGACCTTGAATAGTCATCTTTCGTGAATAATAGTATACACTGCCATCTGTACTGTAAATAAAATTATTATTTTATGGCTTACGTCAAGTCTATTTCTGTTCTATGTGAAAACGTAGGTGAAGAAGATAAAACTTTGAGAAAAACATTCTTTAAAAAGAAACAAAATTTTCAAATAGAGTACATTTATTTTTTCAGTTAAAATGTATCCATAAATATTTCGCGTTGCACGACTGTGAGTACAAAATGTAGTGAAGTTATCTGCAAGTAATATTATATCAGACGGTTTATAAATGTCCTAGACTAGTCATCTTTCGTGAATAATACTGTAAGCGGCAAATGTCAAAATCGTACGGAGCGACACACCAGCCATTTTTGATCACTCTGTACATATTTTGCTTATTGTTAATTTTTTTACTCAAATATTCAATATATGATCTTTATAACTTGTTCTGTTGCTACGAACATCGGCTATAACTAACTATTTTCGCATATAATGGTTCGTTATAAACGGACACTATTGTATTTTAACAATTCCTCATGGTTCTGTTCTACTAATCATGTCTCTGTACTTCATTAGTTAAATTATGTTGGGAAACCGTAAAATGACGAACAAATACAAACAATTCTTTAGCTATCAATCTAAGATATAATCGTAATTGATGATTGACTACAGCAGAAAGTCACGTGTGCTATATTTCTGTTATGTATGTGACAGATGAATGTTGCATGAATTTCTGAGCTTCGTTCCAATGCTTAGTGGGAAACGGTGTGAATGCATGTATGTATGTACTTAACATAATTTCAATTAAATAGTTCATTACACATTTATTGACGTTTAAAATATTAAACCACCATAATAAAATTTTAAATATTTAGTATTAATTAGCTGAATTTTTGTCACATAATATTCTGAATTGAATATAATATATTTCACCTATTAACAGAGAGTAAAAATATATTAAATTCAATTATTTATTAAATTATTTTACTCTATTATTTAATGTTTCCATTTGATCTATTTCTTATAACAACTATAAAATATAAATTTTATTGTATATACAAAAATTGATAAGTACGTTTGCATGGCTGATATTTTGAGCTCCCAATAATTCACACTTGCGGCTTGCTAGTCACTTGACTTTTCAGAATGTATTAAAATATTCTCTATGCCCAGTTGCACCACTAACACTTAATTTAACGAACTCTTTAAATTAACAATACTCTATCGATACGAAGTCTATTACATCTGTGGCCCAAATGGAATTACGCTGTGAATACCTATACTCTCTACACGTCTGCAGACACGATAGTTATTTCGACTTCATCTTACGTTCCGTTTGCGATCGCGGCAATGAGTGACAAAACACTTCTACTGCGATAATAGTTTTGTTTTTAGATTATAACTGTTGCCCGGTACCCCTGTTCACTAAGCTCAAGCGCTGTTGCTTTTGATCTTTTCTCAAGAATCGGGGATCAAATTCCACACAAATGCATATTCAAATTTACTAATCTATTTCCTGGTAATCTCTATTATACCTTGTTTCAATTATGACAAATATTCGTTTTCCGGGAATGGACTGTGTCATATTTTGAGTCAGAGCTCAACATTTCGCCCGCAGTCGTATGGCCAAGAAGTATATAACTGTCTTCTCGGCCTTCTTTTCGTCACTTGGTTTATTTGGCCTCTAGCGTGGTTTACACGTCGGGTAACCTTGTAAACTGAGTCTCCCCCTCTTGTTGCTTAAACTCGGCCTCTAGCGTGGTTGACACGTCGGGTAACCTTGTGTAAGACAGTACTATCCTCCTTGCTGCTGAAGATGCCCCATACGACTGCGGGCGAAACGTTGAGCTCTGACTCAAAATATGACACAGTCCATTCCCGAAAAACGAATATTTCTCATGACTCAGACTGTGGAAGCCTACGCAATTGTTCCAATTATGTCTGGGAGAGTTTGAACATTTTCTGTGGTTTTGCTAGCGATTGCGCGCTCTGAACTCTTGTTATCTTCGACTTTTTCGACCGGCCTTGAATCGCATTAAAAAACTGTCGTCTAGCATAAAAAATACTTTCTAAAAGCAATGCAACCCCATTTGGCATATTCCCGTCACTCCCCACCGGTCCCCACTTATCTTCTTGGAACAAGTCAGTCAAAATAATTGCAATCCGGTTCGAGAGCTCAGAATTACAGCCTACGTATTAATTTGGATGCTTCGCATTAATTACTTATTCCCAATAAATATGAGGCACAGGCAGACACGCGACTGATAAGTGCTCGTAGGGCCCCACAAGGGTGCCAAGTATGCAGCTTGTGTACCTTGCCTATGTTGCCAAATCAATTTAAGCGTAAATTTAATAAATAAAATTGTAAAACTAGTTATTATGAATCTCATGTTTTAATTTCTGACACATTAAACTTAATTTTTAAATTAATTTTTATAAAAATAGAATTCAATATGAACTGATGGTTTCCTCAAATTTAGCACACCAAGAAATCTTTGTATCGTAGGTGGCAGCACTAGTCGCTCTATTTTCATAAAAAAAAAATATTTTAAAAATTAAGTTTATGTGCCATAAAATAAAACAACATATTCATTAATAATAAGTAGTTTTACAATTTTATTTATTAATTTTACACTTAATTGATTTGGCAACACAGGTACGGTACACAAGCTATATACTTGGCAACCTTGTGGGGCCCTACAACGCTTGTCAAAGTCACGTGTTCGACCGCGCCTCATACTGGCCCGTATTACGAGCGCACTTTTATAATAAAAGCACTCTCATAAGAATATAAAATAAAAGCGCGCTTCATAATTGCGCTTACAGTGTGCTCGTAATACGGGCTAATAGTTCTGTTCAATAATCTAAGTCTGTCGCAAGAATGAAACTGTGACAGTATTAATCCGTAGAATAGATAGAATGAAATCAGATTGATACGTTAATAATTCCTTCATAACATACTCCTATGTATATACTTTAAAATAGTTAATATGCTTGTTATATAATAATAGTACATAGAATCAAATCTCATAGGTGTTTAACATGGAGAAACAGATTTTTTCAAATGTTATTTTTCCCATAAAACTTCATATCAGTTGATTCGACGTTCATTTCAGACACGTGACTCGAGCAGCCTTGAAGTGTTTAGAATCAGCTGATATGTGTGCGCGTGTCTTTTTGACAAGAAAAATGTCACTTTGACAAGACTAATGTATGGATTTATTTTAATTTTGAACTGTTAAACTGTTACTATTTTTAAATTCATGTGTTTTACTACCTTAAATTTGGAAAATATTAACAATTTAGCGGTTCAAAATAATATGTCAAAATATTGGTCTTGTCAAAGTGACACGCGCACACAAATCAACTGATTCCAAGCACTTCAAGGTCTCTTGAGTCCGCACTATACTTGGTTTCACGTAAGAGAATAGCGTTGGTTTAGATAAGCATATAAATTTTGCCCGTTCATTGGTTATAATGCAAACCTAGTTCACAAAAACGAAAAAAATATCACGTATTAGTTGTCATTTATCCAATAAAATGTACAGAATTAAGTGATGGTTAACCATGTTTTGTTGTAATTTTTTATATTCAGGTCTTGTGCATTTTTACATACAAAAAGATTTATTATTGACAAATTTTGGTTTTACATTTTAAATTATTTAATGCATGTAAAAATGGTCGGCTTTCAAGCGCCATCTACTATTTTCTTATGTGAAATGAAGTATAGTATATTTTAACACCTCTAGTTAAAGTGACAGTTAGTATGAACCAACGGTTATTTAAAAAAAATGTTCTTATTACCCTTGGTTAGTGCTAACTGGAAGTTAAAACTGTCCTTCAATTTAATTCATAACTAATGGTTAAAAAACAGTCACTTTAACTAGAGGTAGTAGGATCAGGCTTTCTTTACCACTAGAGACAAAGCTCTGTAATAAGACGTTTACGATTCAGTATATCGTAATACAATACACCAATACACGTGTGGCATTTAAGTTGTCTTTCCTAAATTTAGTTTTTTCTGTACATTCATATTGGTAATACTGACGGAGATGTGTTTAAAATGACTACGTTTATCTCGACGTTTGAAGCCACTTGAATTTAGTAAATCCCTTTTCAATCTTCGAAAAAAAAAAACAATCGAGATTAATATTTTAAGCCGCTTGAAAATGTCAATCTGCTGAAATAAACAGTGAAGCTTCCAATAATGTAACTACGCATGCGCACATCCGCAGTATGTTGTAGTGTTACTAAATTCATATCATTTGTTAATTATTTTGCATTTTATAAGTCACGACATATAACTTAGTAAAATTATTCAAAACCGAAATATTTGGATTGATGAAGCAACAAATATTTTTTAATATTTTTGAGAGAAAGGGCAAATAACAACATGACAATGGGGTCATTTCACATTTTCTAATTTATTTATTTTTTGAAAGAATAGGTCAAATTAAACATGTAGTTGCATGTTTTACCCCTTACAAGTCTTTAGAATTAGAGATATGATTTTTTAAAAGTTGTCTTTAATTTCAAATATTTGCCTTTGACGTCACGGTTTGCCGGACACAACAGTCGAGCTCTACCGGTTTAGTTTGGAACTATGATTGTTTGGATTGTCACTTGTCAGTTTGATTTTGTGAAAGCAGCAGGTAGTTCCTATAAATTTTTTGTTCAATTAGTATTTTCTGCTTGGTATTAGAATGAATATTTTTTTTCGATGTTTTCAAAGAGGTGTTATCACAGCAAGGCACGTCACAATACTTCACAACCATATTGTTAACAAAAAACATATTTCATACACCTATTGATATTTATTTTAAAGAATATTTTATTTACATACCTTCACTATTAACTCTGCTGTCACCTGTCACAATTTTAGGTTACAACAGCAAACGGAAACCACGTGGACCGTAGATATGTGTGTGTGTGAGAGAGAAATGTCTTTGTGTAAGTAACAACCCGTGACGTCACGAATTTTACAGCGCGAAAGTTTATTAGTAAATTTATGAATGAAAAGTCGCATATTTCGTGTTACTTTATATTACTATATTTCTTAAATGAGACGAATTTCACGATTTTATAAAAAAACGATTTTTTTTTTTGAAATGACCCCATTTTGAGGTTATATATCCAGCATGAAATTAGATCAAATACCTCTTCCTGTCTGTCTGCATAATCCAGTATTTAACCATCTTTTTTTAGTCGATACAAATTTAAAGAAGATTGAAAATAACTCAATCCTATTTTCAATCCGCCGAGATAAACCAATAGGATTTTTCGTCATAATATAGTTGAAGCCGTTTGAATTGTCGATATAAACGTAGTCAAACTAAACGTAAATAAAAAAAAAAAGTATAAACGGTAGAACCGAATTATACTGCCCTAAATCAGTAGAATTTGAAATCCACTCTGTGAAAGAGTGGAGAAAAATCTCAGTTCTGGTCTTTACAAAATCAAAGCCCAAAACTGATAATATTTGTAAAAAATTGTTTTCACATGTTAAACGCTTGTCATGGATTCTCGTATTCATCCTTCATAAACAATATGCTTTAATTCCACTTTCATCCCCCAATTGAACAACTTATATAATCAAAACAGTATACCGCTCCTTAGGTTCCCGGCACCAAACGCCGGACACAGTCGATGAACGCATTCGAGACTCCCTTCCTCCTCGGCAGTACGGTGGAGGGCGAAGCGGACGAGGTCACCCACGCAGAGAAAACCGCAGGGACGAGCGCCGGCGCATGACTGACGACGAGGAGATTGTGTTGGACTCCCAAGACGTCTCCAGCATCGACAGAGGTGAGTGAGACTAGAAGTGTAGTAGTGCAGGCCACAGGACAGACCAAGGTGTGTATACTAACATAAGCAGAATGAAAGGTTGTAGATATTGTAGATGTAGATGGTAAATAATAGCATGAATCTTAAATTATACAGAGTTTGTGCGACTTATTTTATATTGCTGTACAGTTTTGCTTGAATAATGTGTAGTATACGAATGTTGTACATACATATATCGTCATTCAACTATATACAAAAGACTGAAGGTACATTCACAATCAAATTTGAACCCAGCACAATTTCATGTTAGTTTAAAATTGTAAACTAAGCAGTGACATCCCATGTATACCTTGTTCCATTTAAGCCATTGTAATTTCGGCTACTTAAAATTGACGCTGATGTGAGCACCATCTACTGAATGGCTCAAATGGAACAGAGTATATCCGTTCAAGCTTTCATTTCAAGTGAATTCCCATGCACAATGTGATCGCCGTATTTCTCCAAACAGAGAAATACTGTTTTGAATAGGGGTTTTCAAGTTCTTTTCGTTTTTTAATAAATGTTTTTTTTTTAAATATATACATATAGACTCATTTAGTGATGACGTAGAGGCGGTTTCCAAACAAGAAAATGGCTGCCGACTTAGTAACCGTTGCTATGTTATTTAAAATTAACTGCGAAACTAACGTGGTGGGAGTATTCCAGAGATTTCCCTTTCGTCTTTTTTTAAATTTTAGGCTCTTTAAAAGGCACAGATGAAAGAAATGTAATTGTTATTAGTACTTGTTACGTCTTGTAAGTTGTACCGTACATATTTTAAGGTTTTATATTAAATTTGTTTCATCACGGTAATAATGGTGTGTTTCACAGCAAATGCAATCAGTATAGCGAACATGGAACTTGCAAGTTTTTTAAAAAAATTAGTTAGGTTACTATTTATTTACAATTCAAGTAATAGCTATTAACATACCTAGGAATTTTGTGCACATCATAACTTCCGCAGATGTCAATTTGAAATCCGAGCTCGTAGAGCGAGGATTTTAAGACATCTAAGGCTTGTTATGATAATAACACCCGTGTTTTGTTCAATAGTTTATCGGTTTCAGTAATTTAAGACATTATTGGTAAATATAATTTTTTGACATATGTCAATATGACAAATATTCAAATTATGTGCTTTATTCCTCATGTTTATTACTTTAGAATAAAGTAGACCGTATTTATCACATTTTCATTTTATTTTCATTTTGTAGACCGTTGTTGATAAGTAAGTATGGTAATGATATTACCATACAGATGCAGTTATTACTTAGTTACCAGCCTACTTTTGTACATGTAAATAATGTAATAATATCCTGAAACCGGTAAAATTTATAACTGAGCCATTTCAATACCAAACAAACTTATAGGTTATAATCGCCAAACGTCAAATCCTGGTTTAGCCTAGCAACCGCCTTAGCAACGAAGACGCCATGTTCTTGTTTGGAAAACCTTCGTGACGTCACACTATTAGGTCTATTTTGATATTAGTTCAATAAAACTCAGAAAATTAACGATTATATTCACCTTCATATTACTTATAGATCAACATTTATTTTCAATAAGTATTCTTTAAAAGCCATAGTCTAGGATACCGCTATTGGCAAAAGCCAACGCAGTGGGGACACGGCTTAAGAAGCAGTGATTTCAATTAATTAAATTAAAATAAAAGTTAAACTCAATTCCGTTTATATTTGAGTCATCCTCCTTGTACCATTAGTAGTCTGCATTTGATGATATATGTATACATAAAGCTTATAAACCTACGATCCTTGTTTCTACATTTTTAAACAAAATGTTAAGTGTAAATATATTACGAAAAAGGTTCCTTGCTGAAGCCAGCCCCACACTACTCGCAAGTATTGACAAATATCTTTAATGACGAGTGGTGTGGGATTAAAATTCGTCGTACTTGGCTATGCTCGTACTCACTCGTACTGGCACTCGGCGTTTCCCATCCGTTGTCGGTAATCTAGACACGAGTCTAAGGATAATTACCCTCGCCAATGCTTGCCTGTCATACTTGCTGAAGCTTCTACATCACTCGCGGAACCTCCTATTTCTTCGTTAGAGTTCGTGTTCTATCGCTATATTTCGTATTTCAACACCATCTTCTTTTGCGCCTCTGTTTTTTATTTAGTAAAATATATCCCCCCTTTTAAAATAGCATATGCCGCACTAGCGAGAGTATGTCGTCTGTTTGGCTGTCCATCATGATACTGACAAATTTAAAATTGGCGGGAAATTAAATGACTGCTTGCAAAATATTCCCAAGTATTACCGAGGAAGCACAATTGCAAGTATACCCGAGTGATTTGGGAGGTCGAACTCGGCATTCGTGCATGCCCTTGAATGCAGATACTTTTACAAGTACATAAGCCGAGTAGTGTGGGGCCGGCTTAATATGTGTTATTACATATTGTGTGTTATGGGAGAGGGCTTGTGCTTGCTTGCATGGTTGTGGCCCGTGTAGAGTAGCTGGTGACCCGTGGCTTGTGTAGACTCAGTGTCGAGCGTGGAGGGCATCGGGACGGCGGGCGCGGGGGCGGCTCAACGCAGGCGACGGCGACGCCGGGCACGGCCTAGGAGCAGCACGCCAAGCTCTAGGGCTACAATCGACGGTAAGTTACTGTGAAATAAATACTCTACAGCTCGCTACAGACTGCGTGTATTCGCGATCCTTGATGCGCGTTGACATGATTCGTCAAAGCCTACACACTATACGGTGTATTATAAATTCACGTTCAGTACACAGTTTTCTGCTCTGAAAAAATGGAGAGCAACGACGATCTGGCAATAGCTAGTGATTTTTTTTGTTATGGTGCAAAAGAAGAAGAAATCAAAACCGAAACAAGTCACATTGTGGACAAATCACTCCTAGCGCGCACTAAAGAATTGGCATGCATCAAACGCGAACTTTGTTGAATCAGCAATTCGTGTTAATGCGCGGCCTTTGGTATTCTCCAATTTACCGCCTCCAAGAGCGAATCGCTGCGAACACACGAACCACGTTGTTTACGAATCTATTTTGAACGAACAAGTCCCTATAAACTATTCACAAATTGCCCGCGCACCACGAATCGCGAATACACGCATAGTCTGTAGCGAGCGTACGAATGAATCGAACGAATGATTGGGATATTTATTATATAAGTTTGTATGTATATTATATTACTTGGTCTATATCTATTGGCTACATATTTATATTATAATAGTACGTCTGATGTTACATACGCCGTAAGTATATTATTCAATAATTCATTACATGTTTTATTTTACTATATACTATAAAGTAGATACAGTTTTGAATTTTATTATACGTATATAAATATCATTTTGGTATGCATGAAGTTACATATTTTATTAGAATTTATACAAATTTGAATTTTTGTATTAGTTACAGAAGTTAATTTTATCCTGTTTAGGTATAGCAGTCCTACTTCATCTTTAGGACAAAATTCGTATGTTGAATAAAATAATAAATTAAATAGAAAACGTTGAATACTCTAAAATAATTATCTATAATTATAAAATTACAAAATCTGCACAAATGCTGAGATATTTCTATAAAATTCTTGATTACTTTAAAATACAGACTTTAAACTTACAAAACCGGAATATTATATTCAAGTTACTCAATAAGCAAAGATAGTGTGATCCAACTGTCGGGTCATAATAGTTCGGCCGTCATTTAATATTAGCTTAGTTCGTTTTTATTCTAGTTTTTATAAGTAATAACAGTTTTAATTATATTAGAAATTATATCCACAAGTCTTGCATATTCTTCTGATATAATATTAGCACATATGTCTCGTTTGCTTACCTAGCATTTGCTAGATTTGCTTACTTCATTGAACGCATCTATTATTTTTATTTTGTATTAATATACTTTATACTAAAATTTATATACCGGATGTAGAAATGAAGTGGCGCATAGCGATTTCAATGTTATTTTTTGAATAGTGCTATATCTGTTTACCTATTCATTTTAGAGCAAAAAGGTAAGAATATAGGTTGTTCAGAAATTAAAGAGGCATCCTATAAAGGCAACTTACTTACATAAACATTCATATTTCACAAGATATTAAATAAAATTTAATGTTCTATTAGAAAAATTATTAAAGTGCCCTGAAAAATGAAACAAGTAACATGAATAAAATATTCACTGGACATTAATTTGTTGTATAATTTCTTTTAGGTATCAGTTTGTTCGGAATTTATACAACAAATATGAAAGTGAATATTTTATTTAAACTGTTATTCACGAAAGATGACTATTCAAGGTCATTTATTCGAAGAAAGAATACACATCACTTTATAGCAGTAGTTTTGCAACATTTTGTATTGGAAAGAGAAAGATGATTGTCTATTTTATTTATGTGGAGTAACAGATATACGTAAATAGTGGCATTACTTTTCAACACACTGAAAATAATAATGACGTATGTCGTAGAGTTACAGATAACTAATAATGTACTACACTGCCCTGTGTGCTAATATTTACCCAGTGGCGTTGACGTTTAAATCAAATTATTATTCCTTGGTTTATAAAATAAGTTTATGTTTTTGTATTTTGCAAAACCATAAGTGAAGAACATAAATTTTTCAGAAAGGCATTATTTAGAAAGAAACATAATTTTCAAATAAATGACTCTTTTTTTTCAGTTAAAATTAGAGATGTGCCGACTAGTCGGTAAAGCCGACTATCCGGCCACTATCGTAGTCGGTGACTATTCGGCAAAGAGCGCCGACTATCCGGCTTCTTCTTACCTTGATTGTTTATTAATATTTTTATTTTATAATCAGTCTTACACATTTTGAAATGTAAAGCAAAGCAACCTTTCCTTTGGTAATCAATCAGTTTCTAAAATTACTTGCTTGTAAAGAAAACAAATCTTTGATATTTATCAAACAAAATTAGTATCTTAATTAACAAACAAAACAACATAATATTAATATCTTCTTATCTTCAATTAACATTTAATTTTTAATTATTTCTTCTTATTTATCTGGGGAACCGGGTTCGATCCCGACCGATGCCAAATATTTACAATTTTAAATGGCACAAAATTGACCCCTGTGGTGCACTCTCCACGCCAGCAGTGAGTGCCCGTGAGGTGACACCTGGTAAGCGCCCGCACGGTGCAAATATTTCATCATTACCGCATCTGTGTACAAAGCAGATTGGCACACCCAGCAATGGGTAATAAGCCGTGATGATATATTTATTTATTTATTTATTTTCTTATTTAAATAAAAGAGTAGGAATTTTTTTATTAACAATCTAAGTAATATTAAAGCCAGATTGCATGTACAGGGTGTAAATCGAAAAGTGAAACAGGAGATTAACATGGGAAATCAATTTTTCTTTGCGCAAACGTTACCTAATTATTTTATGCAAAATTACTTCAAATAAAAGTTGTAGAGATTTAAATGCAGCATCTTAATCATGTGAAACGATTATTTTATCTCTTTATATAAACGTAAAAATTAATTACAAAGTTACAGTTTTTATGAGTTTTTTGTCTAAGCAGCCATGGATTTATGACAAAAAACATCATATTTGTTTTTTTTGTCATATATCCATGGCTGCTTAGACAAAATGTTCATAAAAACTGTAATTTTGTAATTGATTTTTACGTTTATATGAAGAGATAAAATAATCGTTTCACATGATTTAGATGCTGCATTTAAATCTCTATAACTTTTATTTAAAATATTTTTGGATAAAATAATTAGGTAACGTTTGCGCAAACAAAAATTGATTTCCCATGTTAAAATCCTATGTTTCAC
This sequence comes from Harpalus rubripes, assembly GCA_963082715.1. Lineage (NCBI taxonomy): Eukaryota > Metazoa > Arthropoda > Insecta > Coleoptera > Carabidae > Harpalus > Harpalus rubripes. Next base: position 13,192,665 of record OY720455.1, on the reverse strand, counting down.
TTTTCGATTTACACCCTGTACATGATGTACAGTAAAAATATATCAAAAAATTCTAAACATTAACTGCTTCATAAAAACAAAAAAAAGACAGTAACGTACTTATATGATTTATAATTGTACATAACCTAATCAAATCAAAGCGTCACGGAAATCCCCGAAACCCTGGTCGGCTTGGCCGACTAGTCGGCCGATTAGTCGGCCTCTTTACAACCGACTAATCGGCTAGTCGGCCAAAGTCATAATCGGCACATCTCTGGTTAAAATGTGTCCATAAATATTTAATGTTGCACGCCTATGCATACGAAATACAATGAAGTTATCTGCAAGTAATATTATATCAGGCGGCTCATAAATGACCTTGAATAATCATCTTTCGTGAATAATAGTTTAGGTTACTTATTTCATTTTTCAACGCACTCTAAAGATTTTTAAAAAATAACATTAAATTTTATTTAATTAATATCTCGTGAAATATGAATGATTATGTAAGTAAGTTGCCTTTTTAGGATGCCTTTTTAATTTCTGAACAACTTATATTCTTACGCTTTTTGCGCTAAAATGAATAGGTAAAGAGATATAGCAGTATTAAAAAAATAACATTGAAATCGCTATGCGCTACTTTTCATTTCTACACCTGGTATAATACTTATTTCTTCAAAATCCGATGGCTTGGAAAACCCTATTATGCCATCAATAGCATGTAGTTTACTCACACCCTTTTCAGATATACAACTGCAGATCACAGCAGACGCTGGGAACTTAACTTATTTTACCAAACAATCATTATGATAAACCTCTAAAAATGTACGCGAAACTATTTTTTTTTTATAAAAAAAGTTTGCTATCAATTCAAATTTTTCTTTGTTTTAGTGTAAAGAGCGTTTAATAGACACATCTATATAATTCTGTTGAGTGTATTTAGAATGTGTTTTTGTGTCAGGAACGAACAGCAGCATCGTAGCGACAGGCAACGGCGAAGCAATCCCCCCTAGTAAAGACACCTCCGACGCTCCGAAGGTCCAGCGCGAGTCGAAGCCCCGCCAAAAGCCCCCAGCAGCCCGGCGCCAGGAACCCAAGCCCAAAGAGACTCTGGTGAACGGCACGACCGCCTAGAGCGGCCACCCCACACCCACAGTGCCCAGTGCTAGTGAGTGCTAGACTCTGTCAAAGGTTCAGGTATGCGTGCGTGCGTTGCCGTTGGCGTTGGCGTTGATGTTGTGTTGCATATCTTCACCCCTGAAAAGGAGAATGAGATACAAACAAGTCTCGAGTCACAACACTGGACTAGACGGACTGACCTGGTTCTGTGAACGCAGGGACGTTCAGCACATACATTACTTCAACCAAGGGGAGAATCAAACACTATTTTTACCGAAAACACCACTACTCTAATCGTAGATTGCCAAATTTATTACTTGTAATATACACAATTTACCATTCAACATAAAACGAGTACACTTTTCAAAATTAAATATTGTGACAAATAGTTTAATCTACAATATTTTAATAAAATACTAAATATATTTTTTTCAGTTACAGTCACATGGTTTATAGGCTACTAAAAATTTGTAGAAATAATAACACATTTTATATTGCAAGTAATTTATTGACTCGAGTATTTACAGTTGTCAATAAATATATCTATTCAAAATGGCCGCCTGTGGCTTTAACGCAAGCCTAAACACGATCTGGCCATTCTGCTATAGCGGTAGTTTCCTCACTGCTTTCTCCAAATTTCTTTAGCATGTCCAAATTTCGGTGGGGTTTAACGCATGCCTGCTCTTATAACACTTTGTAGTTCAAAGGGTTGAGGTCTGGACTGGCAGAGGGCCAGTTTTCGGTCGCAGTGAAGGCTGGAACATTGGCCTGCAGCCAGCCCTGCGTCCTGGCCTTGTGTACCGGGGCTGAACCCTGCTGGAAACCCAGTGTTTGCTAGGAAAGAGTATGTCGTTCAGGGGTTTCACAACTTCTAGAACGTTCTCGAGTCAATAAATTACTTGCAATACAAAATGTATTATTTTTATAAATTTTAGCAGCCTATAAACCATATGACAGTATTTACGGCAGGGCTGTATATAATTAGTTTCATTACGGTAACATACCCGGGAGTGAGTAATACGTTTATTTATTTACATAAAAAAAATGGGAAATTTTTGCAGCATCTGTAAAAAGAGATTACTGATTATTGTGCTTGAAATGACACAATATTAGCGATTTAGACAAGTTAAAAAATAATTTAAACTGTATAATATAAAATAGAAAATTGTATCAAAATTACCAAATACATATTTTAGATTGAATATCATAGAACATGTTTTTATACAATTGCTCTATTTAACTTTAAGATTATGCATGTATTTAATTATTTTTATTTTATATTATATGCATCATATTTTTGCATTTAAGGAAATAATATTATTTACATTTTAGTTGTATCAACACTTTTTTATATTTTATATGTTTGTACATTTTTGGTATACTCCTGTTAGTAAATAATATTTCTTACTTTTAATTTTGTAAAAATGTAATACAATGTAAAATAAGGATTATTAATTATTAAATACATCCATAAAATTAACTAATTATGGTTTTAAAAATCAAAAAGTGTAGCATGTTCTGTTTCCTATTAAAATATTGCGTAATTTTGATACAATTTTCTGTTGGCACTGTACATTTTAAATTGTATTAAATCTTATTCAATATATCGCAAAGTATATCATCCAAAAAATAGTATTTTTCCAAAATTGTTGAATGAATTGATTCGCAAATATTTAATTTTGGAAGTGAGCTATTTTGCGCTTGTATAATTTAAAGTAGGGTAGCTACTAAATTTACTTTAAATACGTAAAATATACAAAAATATTTTTTTACTGCTAATATATTATGAAAATATATTACGAGTGTCCCATACGAAACTAGCATTTTATGTATATTATTATGTATCGCTTCAAGTTTTATATAGGGCATAAAGTACTTTAAGATAAAGTATGTAATTAACTCGGTACCGTTAGTGGTGTTTCTGTTAAAAATACAATCTCCCTCAACGTGTGGCCCATATGTTGTGTACCCCTCCCTTCCCAAAACTCACGATTTAAATTTGACATTTTATAAATTTGTACTCGTATGAATCTCCGATGGATTTAGTCGTGAAATTGTGATAGCGAAGCCTGTCCCTTCGTACGATTGCTCAAGAAAATTTTCTTTGCAAGGGGCAGTATTTGCTATTGCTTCCTGTCCATTCCTGTCCCGGACTTCGCATACTTTTACTAACACTTTTATTTCTTTTCTTTACTCTTAGTGTTGTGTGAATGATACATAAACGCTTCTTTGGGAAACTGAAGAGTATTTTTTGTTACTAAATTCGAATAGAACGGTTAGGTTATTATTTTGGTTACGTTATTTATGTATTTATTATTATATTGTTAAAAGTACTGCATGGAAATGCAAGAACTTTTAAAGTATTATTTCAACTGTACTAAGATGAGATATCAAACTGAAATAAACATTTTGTCTTTTTTACTAACGCGAGTATTTCATTGACCTTTGTGTGTTTTATTCTTTCATGAATGAAATACTCGCCGATTCATAAATTATTGATATCAGACAAGAAAAAACATTTATTTTTATTTTAATAATACAGGGACAACAAAATTTATCAAAAATATTTATAAAATAATACAAAATGCATCATAATTATTTCTCATTTCTTTCATATTTGAAAATAATTGTAAAACATTTTTTATGCACTTTACCCCAATTTGTATTCTAAAAGGCAATAATGTATTAGACTTTTTCTAAAAATAACTTGTGTGGTGCACTCACAACAACAGCTGTGAGTGCTTATGAGGTGACGTCTGAACGCCTTCTACCCTATACTGGATGTAACAGCTAAACAATCTACTTAAAACAATGTCTATATTATTAAAGATACAATAAAATACTGTCAAAAAGTTTATTTTTTAAATGGGATGGTACATATATACCGGGTGTTACTTTATTTCCCGAACATAGGTAATTCAATGTTAAAAATTTAATTTGGTGATATCAACCTATTCATTTTAGAAAAAAAGTAATGAAGAAAAATATTTAGAATGAAAAAGTGCATCGATACGTACCAAGTTTGTTGTTCAATTGCCCCTTATGTACGAGTTAAATCAATTTACCGGCTATCTCTTTTTATCGCTGCAAATAGTAAGAAAATGGCGCGAACAACTGCCAGTCGGGCTGTCAAACGAAACGTCAAAAATATTGCAGTCATTAAAATACCTGTATTCTCAGTGAAAATTTGCATCGGTAGGCATTTTAACTTCAATAAAAGCTTTTGTAACTTATTTCGATAAGATTTTTTAAAGTTATCTGAGATATTCTCACAATTTACGTCTAAATTTTTTCGAAACAAACGCCATAGATCTCAGTTGTTCTTACTATGCGTAGATCCCCATTGCGCATATCTTCTATCTCTTTAAATTGAAAAAGTCCATTAACAGAGTGCCATGAAAAATAATACAATAATCATTTGTTTGTTGTTTCTGACAGATGTGACATTTCTTTTGATTTTTATTATTATTAGAATAATAGGAAGACAATCTAGAAGTAAAAATTAATCACACATCCTTATGATAATAATAAAATCAAATGAAATGTCAAATCTCAGATATGTCAGAAACATCAAACATGAATTATTGTTTTATTTTTCGTGGCACTCTGATAATTGCCTTAAGGGCCGGTATTTCCGTCTCCGGATAAAGTTCAGGATAACTATCCGTCAGATAAATGATAAAATATCGCATCGAAATAAAAGCATAAATGATGTAAATTATATTGAATGCCATTTTTTATACGATACTGTTCATTTATCCGACAGATAAGTTATCCAGCAGTTTATCCGAAGATGAAAACACCGGCCCTAAATCGAGTAAATGAACAACAAATTTTGTACTCATCGATGCACGTTTTCATTCTGAACATTTTTCCTCATTACACTTTTTTTCTAAATAGGTAAAGAGATATCGCCAAATGAAAAATTTAACATTGAATTTCCTATGTTCGGGAAATAAAGTAGACACCCGGTATATTTAGGACCATTCAATAGAGTTTTTTTTTTCTGAACCAAGTAATCATTTTATATCCTTACATATCAAAAATATTGATAAAAATTGAATTGAAAATTAAATAAATTTGTAAACCGCTATTTTTGTCAATTTGAATTATTTGGGAAATCAAATAGAACTCTATTTATAAAGTTGTTGGCAAATATTTTGTGGAAATAGTTTCGTTTTAAACTTAATTGTTTTTGATATATAGCCTAGTAAAATATACCTATATAATTTTTTTAATTTTATTGAAGTGGGAGAAAAGAACATATCGATACAAACAAACCCCCTCCCGTTGTCTTTCCAATCAGTCAGGTAATGCGAATGGGTTGACAGTTCTTTGTTTGTATTGCCGTAACCTTAGCAACCATTAATTCTAATTAGTGCCGCTAGATGTGCTATATGCAAATTGCATTTGTGTCTAGAATTTTTCTCAATATTTTTGTTATCTAAAGATATAAAATGATTACATGGCTGAATTCAGAAAAAATCTATCGAATGGGCCTAAAAATATATACCATGCCATTTAAAAAATATATGTATAACTTTGTGGTTAAATTTGAGAATCACTGGTTTTAAAAGAATATTTTCTTCTCTAATCGGATGTCCCCTTTGGTCTTCTATTAGAGATTGCTAGTATTTTATTGTATCTTTAGTAATATAGAAATTATTTGAGATAGCTCGTTTAATTGTTACAATCTGTATATGTATGTCGTTACCAGATTGTAAAAACCGCCGTTTTATAAAACGGCTGATTGTTTTATAAGACTTTTTATAAAACCTTGAACTGCTTTGACCACATTATAATATGAACATTTGGACATTTTCGCTTGCATTTTTTCTAAATATACCTCATTGTTGTTATTGTTATTATATTTTGTAAAATATACAAGCTATATAAGCTATTCGCCGTTTTATAAAACGCCTGGACGACTAATCAGATAGACAAATCGCAAAAATACTTGAAAATATTATTTTCAAATATAAATAACTGAAAAATAATATTTATTCGTTTGTTATTGTTGATGTAAAGAAAAATTTTCGTTAAATTTTGTTGTTCTTCACTTCAATTTTGTATGTATGGGAGTAGAATAGAACCTTATTTTAAATGGGATCAGACAAAAATTACAGAATTCTTTTACAAAGTTAACTTTTGATTTACTGGTCCTGTGTCTAAATTATTTTTGAAATGGCGTTGACAACAATTAATTATTGTATAGATAACTTATACCATACGTGGTCATATGTTTCACTTACTTAAGGATTCAATATTAGACTATATTTAAATCGGCACATCACTCCTAAAAATATTCATTCTAAATTACAGATATGCTTCGCTTAACGTACACGCAATACGTATTAAAAAATTATGCGTTTTGGACGTAGTGCGAACAATCCAAAATTAATATTTGCTTCAATTTATGTTTTAATTTTTTAAAACCATTTGAGATTTATAGGTTATGTGATGGGATGTTATACGGCGCATGTCTGTATTTCCTATGTTGATTTGTGTTTGATTCGGTAATATTTTTGGGAGTAGGTGCCTTTATGCTAGTTTTAAACACTTTACATAAGGATGAAGATTTAATATACTATATATATTCAGTCTACAGCTGAATAAGGACATGAATTGTGGACAACATTATGCTTTAGCTGCAGAGTTTATAGTTGTAGTGTACTGCACAGTGCCTGTAAGTGTTACATTTAGTTTCAATCAAAAATTACAAAAGCATAATGATACAAACTATGATATGTAAACTTTAGGGCGAGCAAGAAACCAAAAGTATAATAATTTTTGTTTATACATGCAGCTAAATAATTTACACAAATATATTTCAAGAATTTGAGATCATGCAATTCAAAATTTAAAAAAAAATCGTATGTAAATATAATTATAATTACCGTAAGACTAACTAACTACTAATGTATTTCAAAAAAGAAACATATTTTAATTAAAGCTGGCGCGCGTTAAGTTCATTTTAGATGTTGACGAAGTCTTCCTCGTTATAAAAATAGCGTATTATAATTACTATTACATTTCGACTTGTCCAAATACGATTTTAAGTTTTGTTGTTTCAAGGTCAGTCTTAACTTAACACGCGGCAAGCTTATAGTCCTCAAAATGCAAATACACCCATTTTCTCCAATATTTACATTTAAACTTTACCATTTCTGGGCCATGTCCCAAAAATGGGTGGAAATACGAGTCTGGAGACTTCGCCATTTGATTCTACGGACAAAATTACATAGTTATACCAATTTTCATAAAATTAGTCCCATTAGTTCAGTTACAAAGCCAAAAAATTGAAATCTCTGAAAATGGTTAAAATAGCAATTTTTGGTCATTTTCAGTTATTTTGTTCTAGATATTGTATCCATTGGTCAAATATTTTGAAAATTAGTATACTCATGTAATTTTTCCAGTAGAATCAAATGGCGAAGTCGCCAGGTTCGTATGTGCACACATTTTTGGGTTATTGTCCAAATATGAAATTTTTGAAGTCAAGTTTGATCGCAAATTAATAATAGATGGAGTCTAAGGTTAAATATAACTAAAACTATTATAATTACCCCTTAACCTTAAAATTAATATTAATTAAAAACTAAATACGTATTTCGAAAACTTTCCCTTGTTGTACTACTGATGATGAGAACTTAGTTCTCCAAATACGTATTTAGTTTTTATTAAAATAAATTTTAAGGTTAAGGGGTAATTATAATAGTTTTAGTTGATCGCAAATATCTCAGGAACTAAGAGATATTTATTTGCGATTTGAAAATTTGAGATCATCGCGTTGCATCTAAAAATATAAAAAGTAGATTTTTTTGAAATTTTGGATATTTACCCAAATGTGTATATGAGTTTTGGGGGCATAACTTAAAAATAGATAGATATACAGACTTTCTCAACTCAATGTGTGGTTTATAATTTTCTTGAAGTATATTTGTATAAATTAATTTATATACCTACAAAACGTGTTTTACAATACACAATATATGAAACGAAATTTGCATAAAAATTGTATATAATTTCTTTTGCAACAAATTATTTAATATTTACAACATTATTAACATTTTTTAAAGAAAAAAATAGTAAATAAAGAACTTTGTTTATTAAAATATACAATTTTTGCTAAAATATGTTTTATATTTTATAAGTTTATACTTTTGTACCTTGTATTATATTATTTTGTATACAGAATATAAATAAATAGTTGACCAGTACGTTACAGATGGCGTCTACGCATCAAAAAGGTAAAAAAAATCATAAACATATGTACCCTGAAATATTATATTAGTTAAAACATATTTTCTTGGTACATACAAAATAAAATTTATTCTATTTCAATTTCAAGAATAAAATTTAATATTGGAAATAATGTAGTAATCGGGACTGCCGAAAATATATGTGAAGTTGAACTACCGTGATTTCTTGCTTCCGTACTTATTTTAGGCAAAAGATCATCAAATAAAAATTGTAGAACATAAAACTCTGCATCTGTATCAATAAGTCAAATTAACGTGCTTTGTAACTGCTACAAATCAACCCAAAATAACGGTAGCCTTAAAATTGAAACATTTTATTTTCACCAGAAGAAATCTGTAAATAATACATGTCTTAATTTTGCTTATTGATTCGGTTGCAGGTTTTTATGCTTTACAAATTTTATTTGAAGCTTTTTTACTTAAATTAATTACGTTAACGGAAAATTATGAAAGTATAATTTTACAATGTCCTATGTTTTGATGTATTGGTCAACCATTTAATGATATTCTGTAAATTGTGTATTGTAAATCGCGTTTTAAAAGTACATCCTCGCCCTTGTATTCTTTGTTACTGTCATTGTGCAGCGTCTATATTTAATAATCCAAGGCTTTTTGATGCATATTTGTGAATTATATTCCTGGAAGAATTTTGTTGCTCGGAATGAAGATAACATTATGTATACTCATTTATAGAATTTGCGTTACTAGCCAATCGCACATTTGTATAAACTGACTGAGAATCAAGATATCCCCAGAAGCGACGCATTGTGTATATCGTATATCGGATAAGATACAAGATCCGGATGCGTCCGGATCCATGTGAGACATGATAAAAGCTTTACTTACGGCAGTAAAGTTGCGATGTCTGTGAGTGCCCAATCCCCGAACTGTTAGTGACCCGAACGGTGGTTAGGTTTGAATGAATTTGACATAGCAATACTACTGTCTCTTCCTTTCATCTTTGCTGTTTGGGATACAATTTGTATTACTTAAATGTGTGCATTATTTAAGAATAAACTTTTCTGTATATAATCATACATACAGCGATATTTTTAACCCTGTTTTTATTCCTATTCCTTTCTTAATTTGTTCTCCTACAGGTAATTAAAAAATAGGGCCAAATGTCTATTTCTAAATGTTTTGTTTTTGCTTATTATTAATTTTAGAATTATAGTTTAAATTTAAATTACAAAGTTTGTGTTTCCATTTTTATTGCACCGTGACATCATTTTTCAATGCGCCACTTAATGAAATTCTTATGAAGTAGAGATGGGGAGCTGGAGCTACCATGTTGTCAATTAAAATGATCGGGACATGTATTTATTTACGAAAAAAAATAAAATATTTATCAACCCAAAAACTTTAATTATTTTGGAAGAACGGAAAATAATCGCACACGCATTATTAAATACATTATTTATTTCCTGGTGCATGTTTCAACTACAACAGTCTTAAATTATTTTGACTTTTATTATAACGAAATTATTAGTAAAGACAAAACAATTTAAAAAAGGACAGTATTCTTGTTTGTAACTTTTTTAACAAACTGGTAACTATGCAATTAACTATCACTTTATGTGGTGTTTATGTCGCGTCTATTGGCAACTGATATGTCCTACGGTCCTATAGAGGCGCTGTGCGTTTATTTAAGATGGGCGACTTAGTTGGTAATTTTAGGAATTTTCCTGCGGTGTGATTGGCTGCCTTTATCAATTCGGAGGGTTCGCAAGTTTGCCGCTTGGTGGCTACGGGTTAATTTCAGTCTCTAATAGAACATATTATAACCACGTTTCTGTTTCCCATCTACCCCGTCAAAACGCTTTACGTGAATTTGTTTAATCCCAATGCGCAAACAACCTACTGCGTACTACATATATGCCATTTTTATCTATTTCTCTCTTGTGGAAGAGGTTCAACCAAAAGTAAAATCATCGTTGCTGTTTAATTTTTTTTTATTATATAGAGATGTTCAATTTAAGTGTACCACAATTGCTATCTCGAGAACTATAAGATATATAAAGTTGGTGAAATTAGCAATAAATACCATTTTGCAAGACTATTGCAATGGGGTATTCTATTTTTTTTCTGAACCTTTTTTTATATTTGTATTGTTTATTTAATATAAGTGAGATATAAAATTTTAAAGATTTCCTAAACATTTGAATTTTACCGGATGTGACGTAATTATAGAAATAGAAAGTATCTAATAACATAAAACTAACAAAAACAAGTCAGTTGACAACGCGTCAACGGTAGAAAAAAATATTTCTTGTAATGGTGCAGTTTTATCATATACCTACACCTTCTGACTAATCAGTCCTTAGCGCCAAAACAAATTGAAGAAAGCTCTAGAAAAATTAAATTTTGTTTTTTTTACATTACCCTGTTATTTTTAAAGCATAATCCACATTCACAATGTTATGACATTTTTTACCTTAAATTTTTCTTCATTAGACAGGTCTATTTAAGTTCCTTAAACCTTACTGCAATACAATAAAAACTATATAAACATTGTTTTCTATTTATTCTATAATATTTTATACCGGTGAGTTGTGCAGACCAGCTTGGATGCGCAGTAGCCTTGCCTTCAAATTGTGGTGGGGACTTCAATCCCTTGCCAGCAGCCCTGACCTGTCTCTTTCTAGTGTGTTCTCTCGCTGCGCACTACTCATCCTCATTATTGACGATTTAGCGGTCAAGCTGTCAGAAGTTCAAGAACAATTACGAAAAAGAAATGTGTACAACATACGGTAAGTAAAATTATTTATTTGATACTGAATGAATATGAACACAATGGGGGTTTCCACCTTAATCAAAATAGTGAATAATAACACTATTACACTAAAATATATCCTAAAACATTTATGAAAACACTAACTAAATGGTTAAATACGTAATTGTACCTACATTGCAAATAATAGATGAAAATAATGTGCCTTTTCGAATTTTTTATATGTTAAAATATTTTAAAATTAAAGCTTTTTTACTTTTATATTTTGTAAAATTTTAAAAAATACCGGAGAAAAAATATTAAACTTTTGCAATATTTTCTTCCCGCCATTACGGCGTACATAACATCAACTATGTGTGAATTAGGTCTCGACATACGTGCACAAAACGTGCTTCATAGAAAGAGTCAGAAGCAAAATACGGCCACATGTTTATGTGTACATTACATTTGACAATTTAATTTCTATGTTTATCGTATTTTCTAGGTTTTACATATTTAAAATAAAATAATTTGATTTTTTGCGTTGGACATTGAATTTGATGTGTCAGTTCCAAATATAGAAGACATACATTCATGTTTTCGTTGTAAACTAGCCCTCGTAGCGGGCGATTTAACTAACGATAAATTTAATATCGTTTGTACAAAGAAAAATACGCTATATTTTACTACTTTTATTGCATTAATAGTAATTTTGCATGTATAGTATTGCAGTAACGTGGAAAAATTACATTTTTACATGACTATACCTTGTTCCATTTAAGCCATTCAGTATTGCGGAGCATAGGGAATAGTTTTTACATCTCTGATTGGCTGAAATTAAAGACAAGAGAAAAGTTTATCCAATGTAATTTCGGGTACTTCAGATTTGCGCTGTTGCCAGTGCCATCTACTGAATGGCTTGAATGGAACACCATAAACTCCCCCATTGTTATTAGGTTGTATTATTAGAGAAATAGTGAAGTCCAAACTCATCATTTTACATTGTATTACAAATAAAAATAATTGTGGCGTATAAAGACAGCAATTATTGGCATTATTTTTTTATTTAGCTGGCGCCGGTTGCAGGTTGCAGGTATGGGAATCTGCGCCGGGAACTAAAGCACTGCCTAAATTTTGTATTTTCTATTAATTTTACAAACTGTTTAAGAAAGTAGACACGGTGGTGACGCCTGGTAAACGCCAACACGGTACGAATATGTCATCATCATTACCAATATCTGCGCACAAAGCAGTTTCATATACACCAAACAATGGGTAGTAGTATATCAATGTTTTTTTAAAATATTTATTATTTATTTATTTTGATATTTTTCTTAATTTGTGGAAATGTATATATTGCATCGAAGATATATTTACATATTACATATATTATGTACTGTTTCATTTTCTTAAAAAAAGTTAATAAATGTGCGTACCGGGATCTTTTTTTCAACAAAAAAGCACTGCATTTTCTAATATTTGTTAATGTATAGAGAAAGAATTAAATTGATGTTCTAGATTTAAAGTCTAGACTATTATAGTACCATTAGTGTATCTATAATAATTGTACAATAAAATAGATTCTAATGCTTTCATCTTTCTATTTCGTAACAATATAAACAGGTTCACAATATGCAAATCTAATTTGTCATGGATCGTGATCGAGATGATCTACTTTTTAAAAATCTATGGGTCAGTCACGAATAGAACGGTCATTTAAATATGACCATTTCGGTATAGGGAAGTGTAAGGTATAATAAAAAATAGCACAGTAATAAATAATAGAAACGTGTTATTTTACAGAAATTAAACTTGTTTCAGACAATTTTTACTAACCTCTGCAACTTGTACCTTCGAATTTTTTAACTGATTTTTGTCGTATACATTAATACGTTCATTAGTACTGCTCAAAAGAGAATCAACGACCTCATTTTCAACAAACAAATAATTATAAAACCTATGCATATGGTCAGAAACTCTACAAATTTCTTTCTACTAGTATAAATATAGATTTTAAACAGTGGTGTATATACAGGCTGAGTCTTTGAAATGACCGTCCTCGATATCTTCCTTGTTGTTAAAAATAGAGCACAAATTTATTAACATAATTTATTCGTCTACTCAAGGAGTATAACCTAAAATTATTTTCACATATACAGGCTGTTGCATTACGGCTCGACGAGAACGGTTTCTCTTTTTTTAAATGGAACACCTATATATTTTCATATATTTTGAATTGTATTTTATTCACCTATACGCACATATAATTTTTTTAATTTTCCTCGGCGTTGTCAAGTTATTCCGTTTTTTCTATAAAAATGACCTAATACACACATTGCTTTATAAAGGCCTACTAAAGTTATTTTAATAGTAAAAATTAAGAAACTATACTCTATGTTCAATTTTTTCATATAATTAAAAAAAATATAATTATACAGAGTGTTCAATAAAGCGAATCAAATTTACTCAATTTCAAATGACTATAACTCGTCATTTTCAAATGGAACATCCTGTATTTTATTATTGGTTGGGTTTCTTTTATGTTATCTTCATCCTATACCTAAAATCAATAATTTCGGAGTTTTCACCATTTTTGTATAAATTTATTTAAATTAAATCTAGTATACTATGGAAATTGTCTTTTTATTAAGAAACAAATGCAGTAATGGACAGCAGTTTGCATTAGCCGATAAATAAAACTGTTTATATAATTTATTCATATGAATTTTTCGCAAGAAGAACTATCAATACCTATTCGCACAAATATTAATAATAAACAGTTTTATTTATTGGCTAATGCAGACTACTGCCCATTATTGTAATTGTTTCTTAATAAAAACACAATTTCCGTAGTATACTAGATTTAATTTAAATAAATTCAGACAAAAATGGTGAATAACTCCGAAATTATTGGTTTTAGGCATAGGATACCCTTAATAACACAGAAACAGAACATAAAAAGAAATCCAACCAAATAATAAAATATAGAGTGTTCCATTTGAAAATGACGAGTTATAGTCATTTGAAATTGAGTAAATTTGATTCGCTTTATTGAACACCCTGTATAATTATATTTAATTAAAAATATATGCGAACATTGAGTATAGTTATAGTTGTACAGAAATTTTTTTTCTTAATTTTTACTATTAAAATAACTTTAGTAGGCTTTTATAAAGCAATGCGTGTATTAGGTCATTTTTAGAGAAAAAAACGGAATAACTTGACAACGCCGAGGAAAATTTAAAAAAAAATATATGTGCGTATAGGTAAATAAAATACAATTCAAAATGTATGAAAATATATAGGGTGTTCGATTTAAAAAAAGAGAAACAATTCTCGCCGAGCCGTAATGCAACAGCCTATATATGTGAAAATAATGTGACAACCCTGTTACCGTTTTTTTTTTCAACTTTGGTGTATGCCATTGTTGCCCGTCAATTATTGACCGTTTCTTTTAAAGAACGAATCCTGCAAGTATCGCTGGTTCACTTGTATTACCCGATTATATGCTAGCAATTGTTATTTTCATTTGTCTTGTTATTATTACATATGATTTTATTGTCAATAACCGAACTCTGTCTCCACTAAGCTATCCGAGCCCTTTTGGCGTTCAAGCCACTCTTTTCAGCGACGCTATAAGAGCGTCTTTCACCAGATTTACCACATCTCCTGTCCTGTGCTATCGACCGATCGATTGGCGCCCGAGAAACCCGTTTTGACAGCAAGGAGAACTACAGAGAACGTCAAGTAATGTTGACAGGCCGCCCGTTGTGGCCATTACATCCTTGAGTAGACGAATAAATTCTGTTAATAAATTTATGCTCTATTTCTAACGACAAGGGAGATATCGAAGACGGTCATTTCAAAGACTTACCCTGTATATGAGGAAGGTATTATAATGATAAAAGGCGCTATATTATATACGAGTAACATTAAATATATTCAACAATTTATACTGACTGAAATATTACGAGTATAAATTAACACTGCTCTTTTTTAAGTTTTTAAATAAATCAATCATCCCATTTAAATCTATGTTTTTGGAAAACTCGCTCAATATTTACTATTGCCAAATCAGACAACATCGTCTCAGTCATTTGTAGACCTTAAATATGACTTTTTCTATTTCAGTCGACTAAAGCTTCGTTCAGCAGTTGCGCTGTTTATCGGATGGGTCAAAAATATTTTATATAAAGTATAAAGTATTCAAATTTTTGAAAGTATCAGTCATATGATTGACAGATAAAATTTAGAATATGATTTATTTTAAGTGTTTCTTTTTTGAAGTGAAATTTTTTTTGTACAGACTACTGAACTGCTTTTATTCTTTGACAGTGCTGCTTATTTAGTTTACATCGTCTTTGTAAGTTAAAGCCAAATCCATACCGCCTTTTGAACTCTCTTCTTAATAAACGTTTTATGGTTGAAGACATGAAAAGGTTGAGGACACCTGATAAAAGTCTTCAAATATATCAATAAATTGAGGTCTGTAGATGGTCCTGTAATACTACATGATAAACTATTTTAAAACTCGGTCGGTCTTCAATCGGCTCATCTATTGCTTGTTCGTCAAAGTGTTTATTTTTGTCTTCTGACTCACGATTTTTCATATGCTACTGAAATTTCACATTTTTCTGCTAGTGATTTAGCTTTATCCTCAATAATAAAAAATGCTTCACACATAGTAAATTTCCTAATAGATTTTGAACGCTTTTAACCATTGCCCCTGCAGTAGCTAAATAAGTTTAAGTAAACTTTTTGTGGATATTTTTAAAATTCTGACGCTTATTTTTAAACATAGCTACTAGATTAGAGAAAAAGGTGCCGAAGACATGAGGCTGAGGCACCGGGTTTTGAAACCCATTAAACCCCCTTAATACGAGGTCTGTTAGAAAAGTATCCGATCATATTTTTTTTGCAAAAACCTCATGGATATGAATCAAGCGCGCTTGCCGACCTTGAACCTTCGTGCGCAAGCGTGAATTTTTCCCCGCCTGTTGATAGCGTCTGTTTATGTTTTGTCTGTGGTTACTGGCAAGCAGCATTTGAGTGAGATAGTGTGTAGTGCTCTCGTCTGTTTTTCATTGCAAGGAAAATGATGTATCGACTGAAGCAGCGCTATTGCATCAAATTTTGCCTGAAACTGGGCGACAGCCAGGTGGAAACCATTCGGAAGAGTCAGACGGCTTTCGGTGACGATGCTTTGGGTATCACACAGATTAAGGAGTGGTACAACCGGTTTAAAGACGGCCGCACATCGGTAGAGAGCGAACCACGCTCCGGTCGGCCATCAACATGCCGAAATGACCAAGTCATTGCCAAAGTGATGCTGTGCGGCGCAAGATACCGGAATTGTGGTCAACAGGAAATTGGCGCCTCCATCACGACAATGCTGCAGCACATTCCTCGCACTTGATTCAGACTTTTTGGCAAAGAACAAGACTCCTGTGGTTCAACAGGCTCCTTACTCTCCTGATATGGCCCCCTGCGACTGGTTGTTCCCCAAACTCAAGAGGCCATTGAAAGAAACGCGATTTCAGACAAGAGAGGATATTATGGCTGCAAAGACAGCCGAGCTAAACTCCATTCCGAAAGAGGCTTTCTCGGAATGCTTCCAACAATGGCGGCACCGCTGGGAGAAGTGTGTGGAGTCCCAAGGAGACTACTTTGAAGGTGATTAGGTTTCCGACGCTCCAGGTATGCCAGTTTTTTCCGCGGCCAAAAGTCGGATACTTTTCTAACAGACCTCGTAGTATATTTTTTACGTATACATTTTATAAAACGTCTAGACGACCAGCTTAGTTAGCTTTTATATTTCTAAAGCTGTAAAGTAAACTATTAAGTTGTTGTAAATTGTAAAATGTCTCTGTACATGTTCAGAATGAAATGCTCTTGTAATGAAGAAAGTAGGATTAAAAGAGAGCACTAAAAGAATTCAAAGAATTTCCTGTTCCCAAATTAAAGGAAAGGAAAATTGCTATGAAAGCATTCTATATTGTATACTTTTAAAGACCA
This sequence comes from Harpalus rubripes, assembly GCA_963082715.1. NCBI lineage: Eukaryota > Metazoa > Arthropoda > Insecta > Coleoptera > Carabidae > Harpalus > Harpalus rubripes. The sequence continues at coordinate 13,175,580 of OY720455.1, read as the reverse complement.
TATGTTACTTCATATTCTATATATATACCGCTTAATTGATTTAATCTAATAGAATTGTTCAACTACAAATCTGTTGACAGCTTGAGAATTGAGAATTGACATGGTTTTATTTCATTCATTATTCATTGTTGGTATTCTTTTCATTCGAGTGACATAAATACTTTTATGTTTAGTAATGTGCGTATTCAAGTTGACATAAAAATATAGGGTATGTTCAAGGCATCTCAAAAATCTGATGTGGCCAGCACATAACCTTTCGCCAGATATTTTACCTGGTTGTACGCATAAAACGAAAAATATTTTTAAATACAAATACATATATTCATGTCTCACTACAAAATAATTCTCACATATATTTGCAAAATCTATGGGATATTTTAATATAAATTATGTACAATACATACATTTTCTTTATATTCAATATCCTGAAATTTTCTTTTTCTACTTTACTTTTCTTTTTCTTTATATTCGTCATTTTTTCGCAAATTCCTGTTATATTCTTTTTTACGTATATTCTTTTGCGTTTTGACTTTTTTTTATTTTCATAATCTTCATAATCATGTACAAATATTTTTGACAGTGGCATACCAATATTTTTGACAGTGAGATTTATGTGTCAATTACAAACATTTGAATTTTTTGCCTTGTAGTAGTTTGATCCGAGATTTTTTACATCAAATTATTTTATATGCATTTCTTTATCTCTAAATCTATAGAAGATATAATAATGAACAAGGACGCACACAGGTTATTTTTTTTAGGGGCGGTGGCTGACCACTCAGGAATAAAAGTTCGCTTTAATGCTATTTTTTAAAATTCGAGACTCTGGGTTAATTTTTGGTGAAAAGTAAAGTCAGATTTGGTGGTTTTTACTTCCCTGTACATAGTAAAGGAAGTACCTATTGTAATCGCGAAAAATTTCGGTTTTCAGATTTCAACGGAAATGTCCATTTTAACCATCCATGAATCCATTTTGACTAATTTGTTGTACGTTGTTAACAGTTTTTCTTGAATAAAATGGTTTTATTTTGATTTTAGAATTAAATGCTTCAAATAATAGTTTTTGAGAATTAAATTCTGCGTCTAGCACAACCAATATTTATATTAGCCCTTTGTATAAGCGAGATATTATATACTTTTTGGTTTTTGTAATAAAGCTTATTGCTATGGATTAGGACAAAAAAGTACAAAAAATTAATGTTAGTCAAATTACGTCAAATACGTGCAATTTTATAATTGGGTCTATATTTCATGGTGGTTTTGCGTACATGGAAGTCGTGTGGTGTGCACATCAGATTTTTTATTATTTGTTTAAACTCTATTTAGCAGTTTTCCATATGTATTTATAGTTTTTATATAATAGTTGCCAAATTTTAGGCCCTACTGGACCGCCCCCCTGTGTGCGTCCCTGATAATGAATTTCTTTTTATTGAATAAAGAATTTAACGTTCTTTAATATAAGTATTTACATAAATTTTCAATAAATAATATTTAGGTGATTTTTTTCTTGTAACTACTAGTTCCGGTTGTCCAATTGTTACCAAAACAATCAACTCTTCCCATTATTGTTAGATTGAGGAATCCGTAGTTAAAAATGTCTTAAGACTTATAGTATTTGAGAAATCGTGAATCCAACATCCACACACACACACATCCACACACACATACGGACATCATCGTAAAAATGTTATAATCGGATTCTAGGGACTTTAAAACGAACTTATTTACTAAAATCTGGATATGCGATTTTTAGCATGCATACAATACCTCCCTTAGCGAGAGGTAAAAATTAAGGATAGCAAAATTTTCAGGAAGGGATATTTGAATTTGAATAAATTTACATACATGATGTTTAAATTATAATGACAAACTTCAGGAATTGTAAAGGTCAAAAAGAATCACTTTTTTCACTACTTTTGTTCAATTGGATGGTTTTGGGGCGGATTTCGTCCCTGGAGATACAAAGGGCCCTTCGCTGAGGGCAATCGGTATAGTATAAGTTATAAATTAATTATTTTTAAGAATAAAGTTTTATTTTTTGTTATTCCTTTTCTTTTAAATATTTATTCTTGCCTTAAGTATTTGATTATCAAAGATAATACATACAGTATCCGTAAGACTATAGCTTTAATCAATTTTAGGTATCATACTAATCTAAAACCCAATTTATTTAAATTTTGTAAATCCGACATGAAAAGCATTGCTACTTATTATGCAGAAAAATATGAACAAATAATATAGTTATTTTATGGGGTAAACATTGAAAATATTCATAATTGTTTGACAAAAAAGTCTTCGTACAAAACCAGAACATTAAAATTATAAAACACTTAAGTGTATATGTTTTATAAAGAAATGTATTTTATTGGGGTTTCTTTCGTTTTTATTAAATTAAATAACGAGCCACTGAATATACAAAATTTTTGGTCCCCGATAGTGTAACACGAGGGGGGTCTCTCCTAATTACTCCTTACTCCAACTATGACACACTGACTGACTGGTGGAGGTGGACGCCTCGGATGATTGGCGTCCACTACTTTGTGATAAGGAAGAACAGACATACACTTACACTTTACTCTTGATGAACACTACGTTATTTACGGACATGGACATTACTAACACAATTATTGATTAACTATTAAAAAACTTTTTAACTAAAATTTTATTTACAATTAAACTAATACAACTAAGCCTAACATGTTACATTCCGTTTAGCACGCGCCCCAATACTAAAAACACTACATATCCAAACCAACAACTAACGTCTTCCTGACTCGACGAACTAGTCTAGACTCTTACATGTTAATCCATGAGTAATGTCGACTATTCTAAAACACAGCGCTATCTTCAGGACAGGATTATCTTAGGGGTACAGGGTGCATAGGCTAGGGCATTCAAAGTCACGCACGTATACATAATAATTTCTAAACGTAATAATAAACAAATAAACGTCGTGACTATCATAATATGATAAGAATTTCTAAACTGAATTTTGACTTAAATAGATAAACAGAGTTAAGATATGATTATTGAAATTAAAATTTAGAAAAGTTTATAAAAAGTTATTTATCTGTTATTGCTCTTACCCTCGTCTTATTATACAATAGCGTTATATTGTCATTCTTCTTGTAGTTAATTTTTTAATACTACTTTAGTTTTAATGTTATATATTCTTGTTTCTTTCAAGAGGGGGAGTTTTCGAATTTTGATTTTTTTCTTCTCGCCATTATGGCGTACAATGCGTACATAACATCAAGAGACAGTAGCAAAACACGGCCAACTGTTTATGTTTACATTAGATACTTGACAATTTAATTCCTGTGTTTATCATATTTTCTAGGTTTTACGTTTACATATTTAATAGTTATTTATGTACCAAAGAGAGTAAAGTATATCTTTTTTTCATGAGAAGGAAAATTTGCCGAACAAGCCGAAGGCGAGTGCGCAAATCCTTCGAGTGAAAAAAAGATATAATTTAGTCACGAGTTGCATACAATTTTTTTTTACGTCTGCAATGAAATGTACATCTGCTCTTTGATTGTTCAGAATATCAAATAAAATCTACAGAATTAAGTGATGTTTAACCATGTTTTGTTGTAATTTTTAATATTCAGGTCTTGTACATTTTCACAAATAAAACTATATTATTAACGCAATTGTATTTTTTTATTATTTAATATGTTTCACCGAGTACCAACAGCCTCTTCCATTGAATTAATTTATATTATTGACAAAGTTTAGTTTCACAAATTTAAATTATTAGTTAATACATGTAAAAACTGTCGGCTCTCAAACGCCATCTGCTATTTTCTTACGTGAAATGTAGTATAGTATAGTGATGTGTCAATTAGGTACCAGTGATTTTACCTTAGTACATTTAGAACCGTTTTCAAAATAAATTTTATTTACACTTTAACACTTTAAATTAAAATTAAAGTTGTGTTCGTTTTCATAACATAACTTTAGCACGTTAGCAATATTCAATTTCGCATTTGTCGTTTCGTTTCGATACGATATTATCAATTTAAGGAACACTTAAAATTTATGCGTCAGCGATGCAACCGGGCATTAAAGTAATTTTAATTAAAGTCTTAAAGTGAGCCTGATTATGAAAACGGCCCTTAATAATAAAGTTTAAATTTATTTTGTGACATCAATTGATTGCAAATTGTCATTAATTAATTAAAAAATATATAAGGAATACTATTCAAAATTAGTAACGGTCGTATTATTACTGCAAAAAATAATAGCAGGTTTCGCAGTAATAACTGATAATCTTATTCACAATTAACTGTATCAAAATTTAATTCGCAATGTTGTATACAAATAAAAATTCTTGTCTCTGAACTACTTTAGCTTCGAAGTAACTGATTATTTCATAAAGAATAACAGACATTAACTGTCATTCCGTAAATATCAATTAAGAAAGGATAATGCAGTAAATGGAAAAATTAAAAGGTAAAATCTGTATCATTTCGAGAGATCGTGTGTTCAAATTCTGCATCCAGTAGATATTAAAATACGTCTGTGTGTGTGAATCATTCGGAATGCACTGTTATCTGTAACACTGTAACTCTTCACAGGAACCTATACATTCAATTATAATTCAATTATTATTGAAGCATGGAACTCCAGATGTGCTCCGATAGGAGAAAAGAGAAATGCTGAATTTATTAAAGAAACAAGGAATTTCAAAAAAGAAGACTCATATGTTGAATCTGTTAATTAAAAAATAAAATCTGCAGAAAATTCCTTACAATAATTTTTTTATTTTTTCTGAATAATCCCAAATAGACACCGCACAGAAACAACAGCTGTATGTATTTTGTACATATTTCATACAGAAAGTTCCTTGCATACTATACTATTTCTTTTTATACATTCCCTTCTCGGTAGTGTTGACGAGCTATAGTATATGAGGACAGTAACGGCGAGTCGGAAAGTTACTGGTATACCGGGATAGCTTTGGTGAAAGAGAATATTCGGTAGTGTTGAAGAGTATTGGGAAGCTAAGTATACGAAGACAGTAACGGCAAGGGGAAGTGGATACTCGGCAGTGGTGGTGAAGAAGGGTCCTATACCATAATTTTTTTAAAAAAAAATTCTGTAAGAACAGTGTGAAATAAGAATTTTAGTGCACACGCGACTTGAAAAATTTAACGTAATAAGCGAGATATGAATTTTTAAAGTTAAAAATTTTTTGCGTGATGTAACTGGTACTTCCAGTTGTCGACAAATTGTTAATTCTAGAGAGAACAGATTTTTTCATGTTTACATAGCTGAAATATTTTTATATAAAAACTTATACGCTATATTCACGAAGAAATTATTATTAAGCATAAATAACATAAATAATAAGCATTTTTTTTCTTAATAAATTATAGAACCTTGAAACAGTTTGACAATATTATGACACAAAGAATGACGGCGGCGCTACTGTTTGCTTGTTTTGATTAGTTAATATTATTATTAATTTAATTAATACATGTTACAAATTAATTTAAATATAATTACATTATTATTGTTAATATTACAAGATATTATAATTAAACAAATTCATGAAACAAAAAATTGTAATTTTTTTTTGTTAGGTGACAATTTATAATCTTTCAAAGGTGACCGCAGCAGACGCGCCAATCTCGTTTTTAAAATCAGGCGACCCTGGTTTTAGGGTTCTTATATACCAAATAACACCCTAGAGCGTGTTATGAGTTGTTGCTATGGCAATGTCAATAAATTGATATTCATACTGAAACAAAGCCCAAAAAACAAGCAAAAGCGTTCATAGCCTACCTACTCCGCAAATTTTATTAAAACGTGCTCATCCGTAATCCGTAAAATATTAAAAATTATAGTCGGACGTTAAACGTTGAACGCACCACGGGAGTTAAACGGACAATAATGCCTTCCGTCGACGTACACATCTCGGGCCAAAGGCCCTCGAAAAGTACACTGTTGACCTCAGGCGTTATTGTCCTTTTAACACGCTTGATACGTTAGTTACTATAACGTCAATAATCTACGACAGATGTTTGCACTTTTGTTTAATTTTTTGTTCCATGGCATCAATGATTTTTGTAAAAATATTGTTTTCGATTATTTTTACGGTTCCAGAAATTGAAAAATTGTAAACCGTAGCATATTCGCATGCAGTATTTTTTTCTGTAGCAAACATCTAAATAAAATTTTGCTGTAAAATAATTAGGGGAGCAAATAACTATATATTACGATTTTACCATTGAAACCCGTATGCTGCGTCGTGTATGTCATTATTTTCATTTTGCAGACAGTTGTTGATATGTCATTATGGTAAATATATTACTGTGCAGACACAGTTATTACTTAGTTACTAGCCTATTTTTGTAGATGTAAACACCCCTGTAGATATAAAAAATAATTGTCACTCTGTAGAAACCTATGTTCAACGTAAGTTTAAATATGCTGAAATATAGAATTACAGATAACCTCTGTACAAGAGAAATAGAACATTATTATCTAGCACAGTAATAACAAAAATATATGATTAATATTCTATACAAATTTATTAAAGAATCCACGATAAACATATCTTCTTGTCATTTGAACAACAAAACTGAAAAATTATAATCTTCCTTAATAGTCATTATTAATGTGTACCTGTCTATCTGTTTTTAATACGCATATATTAATTTTCTCAGAAGTAAAAGGCTTCTTCAGTGACGTGTCATTAAAAACTTTACACTTCTACTTTGTAGTTCTTATCTGTCAATTGATAAATTGGCATAAATTTATTATGTAGAAATAATTTATTTCGTACTTAATTAAAAGATATCGCACTTCTGTAACGGTAGTTTAATTGTCAATCAATTTTTCTTAGAAAGGTACTATAAATATTGCTATCATATTTCTATTTCTTAGAAATTTATTCTACATATTAGTTTTCTAAAGCATTTAAATAATAAGAATTGCATTAATAATGAAAAGGTGTCAAAATGAACTGACTGAATTACTGACTACATAGAGTGTCCATACTTACGAACAATACTACCTATTGAACATTTATCGGAGCCGCTTACGTTTGTTATTTATAGATTCGTCGAATCTTGTTCTAAATATTTGAAAGCTCCTGTATAATTAATTTAATTTTAATGACATGTTTATTAATTCAGAAAATATTATTGCAGCTGTCGGATATATTTTATAATCTAGTTAAAGTTATTTCAATATTATTATTAATGAAACATATTGATTTGAGTTTTATAGCATATGAATTAAATAAATTTAGAATAGTAGAATACATAATATACAGCGTGGTGCCTCGAACACCGGAACATAGGGATTTAACATGTAAAATCAGACTTTCGTAATTTCCTGCTAATTATTTAAGGCAAAATCTGATGTGGCCAACACCAAACCTCCCGCTATTTGATTTTTTTTAATGCCTGAGTGTCTGGTCACGAATCTGGGGAACCGGGTTCGATCCCGACCGACGCTAATAAATCGAATTTTAAATGGCACAAAATTGACCCCTGTGGTGCACTCTCTACGCCAACAATGAGTCCCCGTGATGTGACGCCGGGTAAACCACCCTGTGTACAAATATGTCATCATCATTACCGATATCTGCGTAGAAAGCAGATTGGCACACCAAACAATGGGTAATATGCCGTGATGATATATATGTATTTATTTATTAATATAAATATACATACTTATATATTTAGTTATTGCGGAAACTGTATTAAGACCCATTCCATATAACATATTACCGATATCTGCGAACAAAGCAGATTGGCACACCCAGCAATGGGTAATATGCCGTAATGATATATTTATTTATTTATTTTATTTACTACTTTCTTTTTAAAACGTTACTATTATTAATTTGGAATGATTAGTTCTTTGGCAGTGACATTTATCTGTCAGTTGCATACATTTGATATCAGCTGTGTAACCAAGGAGTTTTGCTTGTTTAAAGCGTAGGCTCCGGGATTAATTATAGATAATTTTACAAATTTATCCATAAAATATATAGAAAAAGTATTTATGCATATCTGTAGAAAATTTAATAATGTTTAATTTTTATAATAACACAAATCTTGAAAAAATAACATTTGAAGGTATTTTTCGAAAAAAATCTATTTTGAGCTTCAAGTAAAGTGTCATTTCGGGTATCTGATATACACCAAAATCTAATGGTCTCTTCCCATATTAGAATAAGGTAGAAATACAAGGTTTCAAAATTTTCTGAATGATAGTATTTGAGTTAGAGTGGAGGATCCACACACATACAACATACGCACACAACACACACACACACACACACACACACGCACACACACACACACACACACACACACATCATCGTGAAAATGTTAAAATTGGATTCTACGAACCTTAAAACGTGGTCATTTACCAAAATCTCGATATGCGATTTTTAGCACGATCCCTATACCTCCCTTACCAATGGTAGCGGGAGGTAAAAAGCTTCAAATAAAAGTTATAGAACATACATCTGGACCAATAAGTAAAATTATTTTTATTTACTTTGTAAAGGCAGAAATTAGCTATGAAAATGTCGAAAATCACCTGCAAAATAGCAATAGCCACGGAATTCAGACAAAAATTATCAAGTGTCTAACGGTTTATCTGTCAAGTTAGGTTAATTTATTTTTAATATTATTTTTAATTTCTGTTCAACTGAACAATTATCAATTTAAATTAATAGATAATTATTCACTGAAACAAAAATTAGAGATAATACCTAATAAAAATAAATTAACCTAATTTGACAAATAAACAGTTAGATATTTGTACAAATGCGAGAGAAAAATCAGCTGACGCCGGGGTTCGAACCCCGGCGTCAGCTGATTTTTCTCTCGCATTTGTACAATTATCTTGGTAGTAATTCCTTAATTACACGCTTCTATAGCATTACTTTTCAAGTTAGATATTTGTTAATTATTTTATTTCAATTCCATGGGTATCGCTATTTTTCAAGTGATTTTCGACATTCGCAGCTAATTTCTGCCGTTACAAAGCAATTAAAATTAATTTTGCCCATTGATTCAGATGTAGAATTTTATGCTCTACAACTTTTATTTGAAGCTTTTTTACCTAAAATTATTAATTGATTTTACAAGTTAAATCCCTGTGTGCCGGTGTTCTAGTCACCACCCTGTATACATATTTCAGAATATAAAATATACGTATGCAAATTTATTTGAATACTGGAAACATATATCACAAATATGCAAATTAGTGGTCTATATAAGTATTTCCTTCTAGCGAATTAATAAATGAAATATTAATTTAAATATTAATAAATAATTCCTATATGTTAGGTGATACTTATAAATTAAAAAATAATGAGATGATAAGTCATTAATTTATGATGTTAGAAAAAAGCTTAATGATACTTTTTTAGATTAAGCCATATTTATTATTAAATATTTTCAAAATTTAAATTTATAAACAAATATATCATCACAGCTTAGTACTAAGAAGCTTGTCAAATTTTGAAAAACCAAAGCGTTTTTGAGCTGGCCTAGTAATGTCTGATACTTAATTCAAAAACAACCAATAGCCTTTGTATATTGATACACTATTATTCACGAAAGATGACTATTCAAGGTCATTTGTTCGAAGAAAGAATACACATCACTTTACAGCAGTAGCTTAGCAACATTTTGTACTAGAAAGAGAAAGATTATTTGACCTATGCCTATTTAATTTATGTGGTGTGACAGTTATACGTAAATAGTGGCATTACTTTCTAACTCACTATAAATAATAATGACATATGTCGTAGAATTATCTACTACACTGCCCTCTGTGCTAATATTTTGTGGCGTTGACGTTTAAATCAAATTATTATTCCTTGGTTTATAAGTTAAGTCTGTTTTTATATTTTGCAAAAACATAAGTGAAGAACATAATTCTTTCAGAAAGGCATTAATTAGAAGAAACATAATTTTCAAATCAATTACTCTTAGTTTTTCAGTTAAAATGTGTCCATAAATATTTCATGTTGCACGCTTATGCATACGAAATGCAATGAAGTTATCTGCAAGTAATAATAGTTGAATAGTTGAAGTGCATAATAGTTTATCCCGAAAATCGCACCTTGCATGGAGATCTCGAGAACTATAGAGATACAAAGTTTGAGGTGTATCGTAATATATAAAAAATCTGATGTGGTCAGCATATGACCTCCTGCCAATTCCATGTTTGAAATAGCTTTAAGTATCACTACCGGTTGATCCTTTGTAAACAAAATCTAATTTGTTGTTCCAATAAATAAGTCTGTAATATGAAATTTTGAATTTATTGTTTTTCCTCGAAAATCTGTTACGAGCTCCAAATTAAGAACCACTTCCGGTTTATCATATATAGCTAGAATCTAATTTGTTGTTTCAAATTATATACGAGTTTTAAGTACCAAACTTGAGAAGTTCTGGATCATATTTTAATATATTTTTTTCAAGAATATTTGTTTAGAGTTTCCAGTAAAGTACCACTTCCAGTTTATCAATTTTAGCAAAAAACTAATATGTTATAAAGGTCTTAAATACCAAATTTGTAAAGTTTTGGAATATATTTTTCACGAAAATCTAATCAGAGCTTTAAGTAAAGTATCATTTCCGGTTTATCAATTTTATCAAAAAAATGTTATTTCCCTTGCTATAAAAGTCTTAAATATGTGGGGCGTTGGGATGCTTTACTTAGTCAAATTGCTCAGGATGGTTTTAATAATATTTCGTAACAGTACACTTCTCAACTAGATATAACATCACATAATGAAATATAATGGCTGACCCTCTCCTTCTACCAACTTCATCTCGTTCCCAACTATTCCACTAATGTTGGCAGGAGAATTTTTATAAATATGCCTACAAATACTAAAATTGATGATTTATATTTTAATATAGTTTTCCATTTAAAACTGTTATTAGTTTCAAGTAAAGTACTACTTCTGGTTGTCCAATTTTATCCAAAATCTAATCAACTATATGAATGCAGAAAACTTAAATACAGAAAATAGAAATTTTTGGAAGTTTGATATGAGTTATCGTGGAAGAAAAAAATCGTCACCCACACACACACACACACACACACACATACAAACATACACACACACACAAACACACACACACGCACGCACGCACGCACACACACAGACACACTGACCACTGGTGAGGACCAGCTATACGTCATACGTCAAATTCTGAACTTTAAAAATTCATATCTCGCTTATTACGTCAAATTTTTAAGTCGCGTTTGCACTAAAATTTTTAATCATCCCGTACTTCCAGAATTAAAAAAAAATCTGATGTGGCCAGCACATAACCTCTCGCCAGATATTTTACCTGGTTGTACGTATTAAACGAAAAATATTTTTAAATACAAATACATATATTCATGTCTCACTACAAAATAATTCTCACATATATTTGCAAAATATATGGGATATTTTAAATAAATTATGTAAAATACATACATTTTCTTTATATTCAATATCCTGAAATTTTCTTTTTCTACTTTCCTTTTCTTTTTCTTTATATTCATCATTTTTTCGCAAATTCCTTTTATATTCGTTTTGATGTATATTCTTTTGCGTTGTTGATTTTTTTTTATTTTCATAATCTTCATAATGATGTACAAATATTTTTGACAGTAGCATACAAATATTTTTGACAGTGACATTTATGTGTCAATTACAAACATTTCTTTATCTCTAAATCTATAGAAGATATAATACTGAATTTATATTTATCGAATAAAGAATTTAACGTTCTTTAATATAAGTATTTAAATAAATTTTCGATAAATAATATTTAGATGATTTTTTCTTGTAACTACTACTTCCGGTTGTCCAATTGTTACCAAAACTTAATCAACTCTTCCCATTATTGTTAAATTGAGGAATCCGTAGTTAAAAATGTTTTAAGTCTTATAGAATTTGAGAAATCGTGGATCCAACATCCACACACACATCCACACACACATACATACACGGATATCATCGTAAAAATGTTATAATCGGATTCTAGGGACTTTAAATCGTGCTTATTCACTAAAATCTGGATATGCGATTTTTAGCATGAATTCAATACCTCTCTTAGCGAGAGGTAAAATTGGTTTAGGACCCCATTTTATTTTCATTGGTGTAATTTCTAATATGGCGTCCATATAAAAATTAAAACTTTGAAATCATGATTTAAAATCTAAGAGTTATAAAAAATGTCCTAAAGAGGTGTAAATAAAAATTCAGTGATCTATGTTCTTATTCTAAAAACACCATTCGTGTGTTTTAACATTTCTTTAGGCGTGATGATATATTTTTATTTATTTTACTATTTCATTTCCTTTTAATGGACTATGAATTTTCAAATATTTGCTAAAAATATTTGAGTATGTCTTTGGAATAAATTTGCTTGAGAGTGTCAAGCAACTGAACTTTTATTTACTTACAGATGTCGCAAGACTCGTTATAAGTATGTGAATGGGACACGGATTCAGATTATTTACTTTTATGAATGACATATTTTCATCCTTTTAAATTGTCAAACAAAAAAAAAGCTAACCGTATTTCATAACACTATATTTTGTTCAATTTTCTAATATCTCATATTATGTGGTATTTTATAATACAGTAAGTGTACTATAAAAAATTAATTGCTTTATTTGGTATGTTATTAAAATTTTTCAGCGTGTAAAAGTTTTATATCAAATTAGGTAGGTATATGCTTATATGCACGCAATTGCTTTGCCTTAGGAGGTGTAAATAAACTCATCCCATTTCGTCATAGACGAATAGTTGAATGTAGGACGTAGGTAATTGAAATTCATTACTTTTAAATATATGTACCTATATACTGTAACGTGAGAGTACCTACAACATTTGGTCAGCGAACCCCCGACCGGCGCTTGCGAACCGACGTCTATGAATAAAAGTGTTCTAGTAGGTAGGACGAGCCTAGGTAGGCGATCGATAACATTAATGTGGCGCGCGTAAGGAGACTACTGTGTAAACAAGAGGGGAGATAACTGAAATTACGGCGTCTTGTTATGACGTGGAGAGTCTTCTAGAAAATATTAGAACAACTGTATAAGCGACGTACGTGTCTACGAAGTAGACAGTTTATTAAACGATAAATAAATATTAAAAAGTTAATTAAAAGATAATAACTATACTTAAATAAATATTTAATACTAATTTAAGACTAAGAATATAATTAATTACTTACACATTAAGATTATTTATTTAAACAATTAACACGACTATTTATTTTCATGCTATTTATGTCACTATTCAACTAACTCCCACAGCGTCTGAATACTCAACTGCCAGGGCAGAATTCACTCCTTCTAAACCTCTTTCTGAACTCTCTTCAACTTCGCTAGTTGACTTACTTCCGATCCAGTATCATCAACTGTCCGTATGCCACAACTCTTCAACACCAATGCCAAGTATCCACTTCCACTCACCATGTAATAATGTAGCTTCACAATACTCCTCAATACTACCGAGTATTCACTTCCACACCTATCCCGGTATACTAGTAACTTCCCAAGTACAACACTATAGGGCGGAAGCAGACACGTGACTCGAGCGTCCTTGACGTGCTAGGAATCAGCTGATTTGTGTGCGCTTGTCATTTTGACAAGAACAATGTCACTTTGACAAGACCAATGTTTTGATTTATTTAAATTTTGAACTGTTGAGAAGTTATTATTTTTAATTTCATGTGTTTTACTGTCTGAAAATTGTACATTAATAACATGTTAGCAGTTCAAAACCAAAATAAGTCAAAACATTGGTCTTGTCAATGTGACACTATTCTTGTCAAAACGACATGCGCATACAAATCAGCTGATTCCAAGTACGTCAAAACGCGATTTTGAATTGCTTTAATGTTATTATTTTACAATTTTTAAGCAGTAAAACATGTGAAATAAAAATAAAAATCAAAATAAATCAAAACATTGGCCTTGTCAACGTGTTGTTCTTGTCAAAATGACATGCGCACACAAATCAGCTGATTTCAAGCACGTCAAGGTCGCTCGAGTCACGTGTCTGCTCGCGCCCTATACTGCATACAGCTTGACCAGTGAGTCGTGACCAGCCAACTTGGATGCGCAGTAGCCTTCCCTTCATATTGTGGTGGGGACTTCAATCCTTTGCCAGCAGCCCTGCCTCCTGCCTCTTTCTAGTGCGTTCTCTCTCTCTCATCCCCACAGGTCACGACTCAGCGGTTCCGATCACATAACTAAAGTTACTATGTATCTAACTAACGGGCAGAGCTCCGTCGCTTTTATATAGCTGCCCATTACCCAGCGCGGCGGTGATCCCACGTTACAGTACAATTTTACATAATATACGTCAAAAATTTATAATAGTATTCAGCTTTAAATGCATAAAACCTATTACTCGCTTGAATATTTCTCCCTGTCACCTGATGGTAAATCATCTCTTGCAGTCGCGCCGCTATATTCTTCGTATTCTCCTCACTAAGGGAGATCATTGGTTTGTTCATATTTTGATGAATTAATAATTAGTGGCTTGGGGTGTAATGTAACAATAATAAAAGACTAATTAAAAGATAAATAATTTGTACGAACTTATCAGTATTGGTTTAGCGACAGTGACGACAGTGACAGAGAACTCGTACTTAGTACAGGTTAGTATTGTGTATTGAAAAGTCGCGTGGTAACATTGTGGTAATATGTTTTTTATTTTTAACCCTAGCCTTGTGTGTACTGCTTACAATAGACCCGTTTAATGTGATATCACGATGTCACGAAGTTTTCCAAAGAAGAAAGGATAAATTTGTTTGGTATTGAAATGGTTCAGAAACATGTTATAAAGTTTTGTTCTGTTGTAAATAAATACAAACCTAAGTTTATCTACGTATACTTCAGGTTTGGGTCTTTTGAAAATTTAAAAAACTTTAAGTTCAACGTTCGCTGTAATGATTGAAGTTAGCTGCGAAACAGACTACTATGTTCAAACAAATTTAAAATAAAACCTTAAAATATGCAGTGTACTTACAAGACGTAACAAGTACTAACAACAATTATATTTCTTTCATCGGTGCCCTTTAAAAATTCTAAAATTTGAAGAAACTGAAATCTCTCACTACTAGTTTTGCGGTCAATTTTAAATAACATAGTGTACCGTTTTTATTTATTTTAATTTGTTTATTTAACTTTTTTATTTAAATCACGTTCAACTGTCCACCTACCGACCTCCACAACGTTTATATACTTAACTGACTCAACAGCGTCTGTATATTCAACTGCTCGGACGAATTCACACCTTTCAGCTCACTATCTGTCTATTTATGTAACTCTCTCTTACTTCCACCGCCTCAGTATCACCGACTGTCCGTATGCCACAATTCTTCAACACCACTGCCGAGTATCCACTTTCACTCGCCATTACTGTCCCTGTATACCTAGCTTCCCAATACTCTTTAACACTACCGAGTATTCTCTTTCACAGCTATCCCGGTATACCAGAACTTCCCGAGTACCTACTCGACACAATCTACATACGCTCACTACGATACTGCTGTGCTTCTCACTAACACTTTACTCTAACACTCCATGTGAAGTCTCTATGACTCTCCCTATGTAACTAACTAACTCCCGACCATAGCTGCGTCCCTTTTATACAGCTGCCATTAACTTCCAGAGAGCTCTAGAATGTTCGACCGCATAATAACAATGAACACAAAAGGTTCAGTCGATTGCATCATCACAATACTGTAACACGAGAAGGGTGCGGATCTAGATGATGATAATACTGCTGATTGTTTCTTGTTGCTTACTCCTAACGATGATGCACTGACTCTTACTGACTGGTGATAAGGAAGAGCTCGTTACAAGGACGAACACACATACACTTACACTTTACACTGATGAACACTACGGACATGACAAATACTTGTGATTTAACTGACTAAACTTTATTTACATGATTATTATAACTTATTATTAACTATGGATTAAACTAAACATAACTAACAAAACTAATAAGTTACATTCTGTAACCCAGCGGGCGGGCGTCGCCCAAAAACTAAAAGACACTACATTCCGTCAACTAACGTCTTCCCGACGCGACGAACTCATCTAGCCTCTTCTACATGTTTACTCTCACGAGTATCTAAACCGACTATCTTTAAAATAAAACGCTATCTTCAGGACAGGATTATCTTAGGGGTACGGGGTCTAGAGCATCCAAAGCACGCACGTATACATAATAATTTCCAGACTTAATTATCAACAAATAAATGTCGTGACTATCATAATACAATATGAATTTCTAAACTGAATTTTGACTTAAATAGATAAACAGAGTTAAAATATGAGTATTGAAACTATAATTTAGAAAAGTTTAAAAAAAGTTATTTATCTATTATTGCTCTTACGCTCGCCTTGTCACAGTACTTAGACGCTTGTTCAGCGTAGCAGCGGGGCTCACACGTTACAATAGCAACCGTTACAAAAGCGGCAGTCATTTTTTTGTTTGGAAACCTGGCCTACGTCATCACTAAACGGGTCTATATGTACAGTCATTTAAAATATATGTGGCATATGTAGGTATCATGAAATGATGGTACATTCCGTATTAGTAATAAAAAGGTCTATTTTACAGAATGAAATAGGCAGTTTTTAGGATGTGAATTTTTAAAGTTATGGTCAATTTTAATAACTTAAATTTTTACAATAAACTGGTCATTGTTCTCTGAAATAACATTTATACAATTACATATACTCGTAGCTAAAACTTCGGAACACGTCACATTACCTACATATATGTGAATGTCCAGCTGTTGCCGCAAGGAGACTAAACCATCTAGCTGAAAGGCTCACGGATTCTCGTGTTCACCCTGTATAGGTGTATAGTATACTTTTATTCGTATGAACTGCTGTGACAAGAGGCTTCCAAATTACAATATATAAAATAATATGCTGCTTTGCTAAGTGTTTCATTCACCAGGAGAATGTAGCAGCTATTTCCGCAATTTTTTAAAATCAATCTTAAGTAATTAATACTAGAGTTCACAATATAAAAAATTTATAATTTAATTATGTTTATATGTTATTTATAATTACTATCTACTTTATTAAACATACATATTTATATTATTTGTAAATGAATAAAAATAACTGTTAATAGTAACAATATTTTCCATTTATTTTAGTTAATAAACGATTATAATAATTAATTGCCCATGCAAAATTATATTTGCAATTAACAGAGGTTTTAAACCTGTATTCCAGTGCTATCAAAACAAATATTCATACTTATTCGTTATATTTATACCCAAACCTTTACGAAATACGAATAATGGAAGACAAAAAACGTATTTTAAATTTTTGACACCAATTACTAATACTATAGCCGCAATGCACTATATTTTTCAGCGATCGTGACGATAGGGTCCTCCACCATAACAGAAATATATATATATATATATATATATATATATATATATATATATATATATATATATATATATATATATATATATATATATATATATATATATATATATATATATATATATATATATATATATTATATTATATTATATTATATTGAAAGTAGACAAGACAAAATCAGGATTGAGACGAAAAAAGTTTTAAAAAAATCTGATTTGGCCAGCACATTACCTTCTGTCAGCTCTATGTATTTTATACAAATTCCATATAGATAGTTCCTTGCAAAAGATTCTTATTTCCAGTACATTATCTTCCCTCAGTTCTATATATTTTGTACAAAATCCATACAGAAAGTATCTAAGAATTGATTCTATATTTATAGTGAAATTATAACACAAATATACTATGTCAATTGCACTTGACACTGACATCTGTCTATCAGAATTTTTTAAATTATATTAGCTGTTTCCAGTGTTATTTTGTAACTCAATATTCATTGAATATGAAGTATAAAATGTAATCCAATCGTATAGGGAATAAAATATTCTTTAATTATATAATAACATTAAATGTAAAAATTTATTTTTAACAACATTTTTTCAAGAAAAACTGTTAAAATCTTCAAATGAGGGTACTTCCGGTCGACCAATTATAACCAAAATCTAATCAGCTCTTCATATGAATATAACGAAGAGGAATACGGAAGAATTATAATTTTTAGAATTGTAATGTTGGAGTTATCGACGGAGTAAAAATCGTCACACACACACACAGACATACAGACATCATCGCAAAAATTGTATTCTAGGGACTCTAAAACATGCTTATTCATTAAAATCTCACAATCGAATTATTCACAAAAAACAATACCTTTCTTACCTAAAGGTATGACGGAGGGTAAAAATGATTAGTTTTTGAAATATTTGAGATTTTAAGATTTTATCTACGTCACTACTATTGCTATCTTTTTCGCGCAGCCTAGTATAGAAACTGGTGCGAGAAAGATAGCTATAGGTTTCGTTAAAAATGCAGTTAAACTAAAAACAATGATGACTTTTTAATTAAAATTTAATTAATTTAAAAATTAAACGAACTTTTATTTAAAATAATAATAAAATTAGAGTGGAGGACCCCATTGTGTTCACAAAGCATAGCAAATTTTTTATGTTTTAATTATTAAGCGCACTAGTGTGGGAATTGGCTATTTCTTGAATTCATTTTGAGTTTCAGAACCACTATTTCCTTCAAGATTAAAAAAAATCTATCGAGTTTCGAATAACTGGATATGTTATTCACATATCAATTTTTTTACCGATTTTTTAAAACATACTTATAAAAATAAATGGAGATAATTAATTCTAAAAATATAATCGAAAAATTCTTTAGTGTTTAGTCGATAACTGTCAACTGTCACTATTAACTATTACATTTCATAAAACACAGATATTTATATCATTATCTCTTAATTTTTAAGATAATGATGAAAAACTTTTGAGAACTTTATTATCTGTTCGTATCTTCATATATTTACAAAATGTTAATTAATTAAGCAATTTAAAGTTATGAGCATGAAACGAATAAGCAGTGAGTCACCATTCAAAAGTTTCAAGTATGGGAACTGGAAAAACATGCTTATAGATTTTAAGCGGTACATTTGAAGATTATTTATAATATATTATGGTTCAAGAAATATTTGTCATTTAAAATAATATAACGATATTTGGAAGATATAAATCTTCACCACGAATTTGATGATTTGTATTTTATATGTTTATGTTACAAAGATTGGAATTTTTTAAAATTTTGCTAGTTATTGGTTTTCGATTGAGCTATTTATTTTATTGGCACTACGGTCTGACTGAACAATGAACAAACAAACCATTGCCATTTTTAAAGTTCTGACTTCTGTCATTTGTGTTTTGTATCTGAGTTTTACATAAATCAATGTATTCGGAATAAATAAGCACGTTTTAGGGTCCCTAGAATACGATTTTACTATTTTTACGATGATGTCTGTGTGTATGTATGTGTGGATGGATGTATATACATATGTATGTATGTGTGTGTGTGACGATTTTTTCGGATCGCATAAATTTAATACCATCTTTCCAAAAATTATAATTTTTGCGTATTCCTTTTCCTTACATCTATATGAAGAGCTGTTTAGATTTTGGTTACAATTAGTCGACCGGAAATACCCTAGTTTGAAGATATTAACAGTTTTCTTGAAAAAACGCTGTTAAATATATTTTTTTCACATTTAATGTTATTATAAATATTAAAGAAGATTTGATTACATTTTATACATCGTATTCAATGGATATAGAGTAATAAATTTATAAAAAAAATAAATTTCATAAAGCAGCAAGGTGTGCTATAACCATGGAAACATCTACTATATTGTAATGTGCAGCGCCCGCTGTCGCCGCCACTGTCACCGCCGTTGTCCCCGCCGCTGTCGCAGGGACGAGCGAGTGTCTATTTTTAGCGATGACGCAACAGATTAGTCGGAACCTGCTTAATTACGCGGTTGATGTAACCTATTGTGTTTGAGTTTTTATCTGGAATAGTGTTCTAGTAAGTTCTCGAATACAAATGCCGGAGTACATAAGCACTGTTAGCGAAGGCATTGGGCAGTCTGATATAAATAAGCGTAGCGTGCTAAATTGTTGGTGATATAAACAGATAGTCGACGAGTGGTGAACATAAATAAATATAGTTGTATAAATAAATAAGTGAGCTATATATTGTTTAAATAAATAATCTTAGTGTTTAAGTGTCTTATAATATTCTTAGTCATAATTAGTGTTTATTATTTGTTTAATCGTAGTGTTTGTTATATTTATCATCTTTTAATTATATTTAATATCTATTTATCGTTATAATAAACTTTTGTTTTAATTAATAATAATTGTCTAATATTTACACTTCACTCAAATAAATAAAAACGTTACAATATTAAGAAAATTCTGATTGACAAATGTCAGTGTCAAGTACATTTGACATTTTGTTTGTGTTATAATTTTACTGGAAATATATAATCTCTTACAAAAAACTTTCTGTGTGAAATTTGTACAAACACATAGTACTGAAGGTAATGTACTGGAAATATGGAATCTTTTACAAGAAAATCTCTGTGTTGAATTTTTACAATAGAGCTGACGGAAGGTGCTGGCCACATCAGATTTTTATATAAAAGAAAATAGTTTTAGGAAACTGCACTAGTAGCAGATTTTGGCAGCAATTAATAGGAAATGATGTAAGTTCATGTTTGGTGTGTGTATTTGGGTTAGAGTGCGTGCGTGTCCTTGGCATTCCGGTGACGAGTCCGAGTCCGGTACGAATGCGACTGACTGTGCTGGCCTCACAACTGTCCGCGACTAAACTGACCTGATTAGGAAAGTGAAGCTGAAGTTGAGTAGCTAACGCACATCCGGAAAACCAGCACCAGAATATATTCACGAACATATTGCCGAAATCATACATATTAACTACTATCAAAATTTCCGTGCGATATTTCTGTAAAATAATTCCTTCAAGATATTCAATTCGTGCTTTTCAACTTTGAATTTTTACATGGAGCGGTATATTTGGCTAGGATACAAATAATTTTCTACTTCTACGATATCTACACATTACTTATACATAATTATAATAATTTATTTACGGTTTTCCCTCTTCTTATTTTTTCCAACGTTTTTTCCGAACCAGCTTCGTTTAACATGATGTGATATAGATCACGCGAGCACAGTCATTGCGTCGCAAAGATTTTTACATAATTAGCGGGAAATGTTACTTTATTTATTTGTTTAACAAAGCAAAAAATAGCATCGTAGGTAGTGAATCTGCATTTTTGCCTTGTTGAATATATGATTTTTTCGCCGATTGTTTTGAATTAATTTTCTTCTTCAGCTTTTCCCTATTTTATTAGGAGTCCTTTCTCACTCAAGTCTTCTGCGTCCTAGTTCTACTACCTTTTCTCTGACCTTCCTTATACTCCCGACACTGAAAGTTCTAATCCTGAAGGCTAGCTTCTCTATCCATGACTACGTTTATCTCGACATTTGAACCCGCTTGAATTTAGTCCATTTTCAATCTTCGAAATAAACGATCGAGATCAATATTTGTAGCCGCTTGAAAATGTCAAGTCAAGCCTATAAAATATCAGGCTTGGACTTACGAAGCGGCTTGACTTCTGTCGAAATAAACAGTGAAGCTTCAAATAATGTAACTACGCATGCGCACATCCGCAATATGTTGCAGTGTTACTAAATTCATATCATTTGTTGGTTAATTGCATTTTACCTCATTTTATTAATGTCGTGACATAATACTTTGTAAAATTGTCGAAAAGTGAAATATTTGGAGTGATGAAGAAATATTTTTTTAAAATGTTTTGAAAGAGAAGACATATAACAACATGACAATTTTTAGATTTTGGGGATATATATATATATATATATATATATATATATATATATATATATATATGTATATATATCCAGGATGAAATTAGATCATATACCTCTCCCTGTCTATCTGCATAATCGAGTATTTACCTATCTTTTTTTAGTCGATACGAATTTAAAGAAGATTGAAAATAACTCAATCCTATTTTCAATCCGCTGAGATATACCAATAGGATTTTTCAGGTCATAATAGCCGCTTGAATTATCGAGATAAACGTAGTCCATGACGGGGTAGCCCTAACTGTCTTGGCACATTGCTCAGAGCGAGGCTACATGTCACTTGCAATATTAATTTTATATTTATTTTCATTGTCGTTGTTATCATTTTCAGTGAAGTGGTGTAATTGGCTTCCGGCGAGTCTCCAGTGTTTTAACAGTTTTAGTTTTATTCAGTATGAGTTTTTTATATGCTTTATGCAGGTTTGATTCGACTGAGTTACGGTTCTAGTCATACCGTATTCCGAGAAGTTTCGTACTACTACTAAAAGTATCTATGTTTAGAAAAATCAGACCGTCATTAAAAATGGTATATTTCCTGTTGAAAAAATCTACCAATTTGTATGTGTGCTAAGCGCACAAATTTTTTAAGATTCTATAGTCCAAATGACTGTCGCTCACTTAACCATCGTCTATTTGAATATTTGCATTCATATTTTATGTGTCGCAACGCAAGCTATAAAAATCTGATTACATTACCTTCCGTCAGTTCTATGCATTTTGTATAAATGTCATATAGAAAGTTCTTTGCAAAAGATTCCATTTCTTGTACATTACCTTAAGGCAGAGTTGTGTGTATTTTATACAAATTCTATTCTAGAAAGTTTCTTTTCCAGTAAAATTATAACACAAACATACTGTCAATTGCACTTGACACTGACACCTTTCAGTCATATTTTTTTAATATAACAGCTGGCTAATTATAAGATATTTAATTTCTTTATAATTTTTTAGCTCTATATCCAATTAATATGAAGTATAAAAAGCATTCAAATTATATAGAGAATAAATATTATTTAATATTTATAATAACATTAAATGATATTTGATATCGTTTTTTTCAAGAAAAACTGTTAAAAATTTCAAATTAGGGTACTTCCGGTTGACCATACAACCAAAACCTAAACAGCTTTTCAAATGGATGTAACGAAGATGTATACGAAAAAATTGAAATTTTTGGAATTGTAGTATTATAGTTATTGCAAGCGAAAAATTTGTCACACAGAGACTCACACACACACACGCGCACGCGCACGCACGCACACACACACACGCACACACACACGTACACACGCGCGCGCACACACACACACGTCATCGTAAAAATAATAAAAGCATATTCTAGGGACCCTAAAACGTGCTTATTCAGCAAAAACTTACCACCGAATTTTTTGACCAAAGACAATACCTTCCTTACCTAAAGGTGACGGAAGGTAAAAAGGTGGCGGAACGGTAATATAGACTACAGGTTTGTCTTGGAAAATCTTAGCAATTATATAGCATATGTATTAATGTTTCTTCATGTTTATTGATGCAGAGACTCCAAATGCGGTATTCTTCTTTTATCCAGTATTTCTTGGATTCCGCTCCAAATCTAACTAATAATTTTTATCTCTTCTGTCTTTATTTATTAGATATTGTGGCATTCCTATAGGTCTGATGTTTTTATGTACATATTTTGTTGTAAGTTATTTCTTAGTTATTTCCTAAATTTTCTTCTCTCTTTTTTTCAACAAAGCTGCAATATATTATAAAAGTATATGAGTAAAAAATGTGGCAATATATTTATTTACATAAATAACATAACGTAGATATACGAACTAATAAGCTCAATGTTCTTCAAACTAAAATACTCGAAAATCGTATATGTTTTCTTTTGTTTTGGAATCATTAACTTGTTTCTTTGCCCTCAAAAGTGGGCGCAATTTGGCTTTTATTGCCCGAGGGCCTATAAAGATGCCAGGCAACAGCTATTGAAACATCAAAATCGTGGTATATGGATAAATATCAGACAACACAACAAATTCGATAAATCACATTTTTTGAACAACGCCACTAGTAAAACTTTCGTATTCTTTTTCGTATCCTACGTCGTTTGAATTTTGTGCAGTTTGAAATTCATTCAAAATTTCTTTGCAATAATCGATATGTCATTTTCATTTGACATTAAATTAAAATTGTTGACTTGAATTTGATACTTTCAATGTAAACATAGATTATGTAATATTTTATCAAATAATACAAAAATGTATTTCCATAAAAAAAAAATCTGATGTGGCCACCACACGACTTCCTTGTACGCAAGACCAATATGAAGATGTAGTGTGTGAAGACTCAATTATATAATTGCACGTTTTTGACGTATCCATATCAAGCTTCATTACAAAAACCAAAAAGTATATAAGTTTTAAATTTACATATCTCGCTTATACAAAGAACTAATTTAATATTACTTGATGTGCTAGACGCATAATTTAATTCTCTAAAACTCTTATTTGAAGCATTTATTTCTAAAATCAAAATGAAACCATTTTATTCAAGAAAAACTGTTAACAACTTCAGGTAATATATCACTTCCGGTTAGCCTGTTTTAATCAAAATCTGCTATGTTATTCCAATTGATATAAAAATCTTATATACCAAATTTGAAAAGTTTTGGATTATATTTTAATATAGTTTTTCATTAAAATCTATTATAGGCTTCAAATAAAGTACCATTTCTGGAAATTATGTAATGACTAAAAAGAGAGGTGCACAACTAGATGTTATAGAAGTCCGAAATACAAAATTTCAACTTTCTACGGCTTTCCGTTTTTGAGTTATGCGAGATACGTACGTACGTACGTACAGACGTCACGACGAAATTAGTCAGAATGGATTCAGGGATGGTTTTTACTTTGTATAAAGAAGTATAAACGCCAACCTATCTCTACAACACTTTAGGTATTGGGACTTAACTTTCAATTATGCATTGATTCTTCGTCCCGCATAACACGGTTTCATCCTACACGACTTTTTCTATTCTAGAGTATTACAAAAAAACTCTTTGTGTGGCTAACCATTTGAATCGCCAATTTATCAATACAGACTATACTTTCCTCGTATGATATACTCATGGCGTATCCCGTTATTGAGAATGTGGGCCAATGGACTGCGCCTGAATCCAATCCTGCTCATTCACAACTCCTAACTACGTAGCCGAGAGGAAGGCCCAATATAGTCACTCTCTTAATTCTCTTCATTGTTCGACATTGATTGTTTCTTTGATTCTTTGTCAGTTAGCCACAAGATTGCGAAATGAATTGTATGGAATTGAGACATGTTTTGGTTGATTGGATTGGGCAATGTGTAGAGATAGTGATTTGTTTGGAAGTGGGGGCAGAAATTCTAGTAAACTACTATTAATTATTTATTGTTAATTTCTGAATGATGTGCTCTTTAATTACTTATTCGATGTTCCGATCGATATTACAAAACATGGGGATTATTTGGAATGGTAAGGGTCAGTTTACAACTGCCGGTTAAATAATAGATAACGACTTATTTCATAGAAAAATATCACATTAGGATTTAACATAAAAATTTGACAATTTTTTTTTGAGGAATAATGGTTGGTTTATGATGGATTTAATTTATAAATTTAAATTTACAAATTTAGATTTGAAATTTACGATGCTGGTTTATAGTGAATTTAATGATATGAAATATGCCCAATCAACTTATATTGGTTCATGTGGTATGACACAAATGGGGTGACAGTTATATGATATTTATCACTTTTATCATAATCAATCTGTATTGTTCTACATATAATATTAATAATATATCTATATTTTCAGAATCCATTTGTCAAATCAAAATTAAAATGTTTCAGCTGTCACTTGAAACTGTCATTTTCCCCACCAAAATCATTGTTTGAAATACTGTGAAATGATTGGACGCATTTACAAATTTACTTTTAGAATATAAAACATGGTGATTGGATGATTCATCCGTGATGATCATTCAAAGTGACCTGTGAAAATTCGGCTCTATCTACCTAGCCACGAAACAAAAGAGAAGCGATTGTAATTTTTTGAAATTTGTCTATTTACCTACCACATTTGCTTCAATTTTTTTATTTTTCGCATTTACAATATTTCATTTTGAATCAACCGTAAGGAAACCGACAAATGTCACAGTAATTCGGTAAATAAATTCAAATACAACAGCTAGTCTTTTGTTTCATTCATGGTTAGGCAGATAACATTCTAAATCATCTTGGTAAATACGACTGGTATGAAAATAGGTGTTATTAAAATGAACTTTTAACTTTTTAAGTTTATTTACAAGAATATTATTAAAAATATATTTATTTTATTATGTGTAACAGCTTTGTTCGTAGACATATGACATATAGGATGGTGACTTGACCACCCAAACTTAGGACTTTAACATGTAGAATCGTTCATCGTTCGTCATATCCTGCTTCCCTAATTATTTTAGGTAAAAAAATGAATAAAAGTTGTAAAGCATGAAATTCTGCATCAGATTCAATAATCAAAATTAATTTTGCATGTTTTTTAACGGGAGGAATTACGTATGAAAATCACCTGAAAAATAGCGATAGCCATGGAATTGAGACAAAATAATTAACAAATAAGTCTAACGGTTTATCTGTGAAATTAGATTAATGTATTTTTGTTAAACTCTATCTGTTTTAACTATGCAATGGTGTGAAGATCTTGTTTTCTGATTGGATAATAACAAACTGCTCCTATCTTCGCACCACTGCATGTAGTTAAAACTGATAGAGTATAGGTATTTTTTCTAATTTCTGTTCCAGTATTCAGTTATCTATAAATTTAAATTGATAAATATTCACTTCAGCAGCAATTACAAATAATACAAATCTGGTGTGACCAACGCAATACCTCCCGGCATGTACCGCCCGAGTGACAAAAAAGATTAAGCTAATCCTTATTTTTGGATTAGTGGACATTACTCTAATTTTGGCAGTTTATTTCTTAAAATTTAGTCCAATCTAATCCAAGTACCTACCTACCTTTTTTGATAATAAAGTGAAGATTAAATTTTAAATACCGGGATAAAATAGAATTCACTAATCCAAAAATGAGAATTAGCTTAAACTTTTTTGCGAATCGTTAATTTTGATTAACCTAAATACATACCTATATATTTACATATGCTGTATTAATTTCCTTTCCTATTGTTCTATTTACTTTTTTCTTTTTAAAACGTTACTATTATTAATTTGAAATGATTAGTTCTTTGACAGTGACATTTATCTGAATAACTGCGCAACCAAGGAGTTTTGTTTGTGTAAAGCGTAGGTCCGGGATTTAAATTATAGATAATTTTGTAAATTTATCCATAAAATAAATAGAAAAAGTATTAATGCAAATCTGTAGAAAATTTAATAATCTTTAATTTTTATAATGACATTATTGTCGAAAAAGTAACATTTAAAGGTATTTTTCGAAGAAAAACTATTTTGAGCTTCTTGTAAAGTGCCATTTCCGGTTATCCGATTTACACCAAAATCTAATGGGCTCTTTTCAGTTCAGAAAAAGTTCGAAATACAAGGTTTCAAAATTTTCTGAATGACAGTATTTGAGTTTGAGTGGAGGATCCACGCACACATACATACACACAGACATCATCGTGAAAATGTTAAGATTGGATTCTAGGGACCTTAAAACGTGGTCATTCACCAAAATCTCGATATGCGATTTTTAGCACGATCCCTATACCTCCCTTACCAAGGATGGCGGGAGGTAAAAAAATAAAGTAACTTAACTTGCCAGATAAATCATTTGTTAATGTTGTTTCAATTCCACGGCTATCGCTAATGGCAACAAACCATATTTAATTGTTTAATATCAAAATGACTAAACCATCACTAGACAGGCAAATCAATCGAGAATTATATATTCTATTTTTTTAAGAGAGGAAGCTAAACGCTGTTGTAAATTGTATTTCGGGTTGCACACAAACGGACTTTGAAAGTAACTCTCCCGTGATTAATCCTGTATATGGTATTAGACAAAAATAAAGCGACTCTGTATAACCCAAAAGAAAAAAAATCTCTGTATTTTAAATATGCAAATAATTTTCAAAAAAATTCATTCAGATTAAGATTCTGTGATTGTTCGCGAGTTTAGACACAAATCGCCTCTTTTATAATTTTTGTCCCTATATATAATCTAAACAAAATTGTAATAAATAAAAATAGAGGGCGCAATTTACAATTTTCGCCTGGACCGCTCAAAAGTCTCGGGCCGGCAAATGTCTAAATACATCTCTAAATATCCTTACATTCTTATTGCTTTTAAGAAACCAATTCATATCTCATTTTCCTTTTTGGAACATGCGGCAAGAAATTAAAGCAGAAGAATGCAAAAAGAAAAGTATATCAGGTGTAAGACCGTTGTATACATAAACAGATCATCGCCTCAAGTCCAAATTTCTTGGTGTAAAAAACGTATCCACACAACAAGCCATTTAACTCAAATATTATAATTTGAAATAAAAAAAAGGTAAAAACACTCAACATTTAATATTTCATCGAAGAGACTACTGTTTTAAAGTGGTCTCATAATTTAAAACAAATTAAAGAAAGATTTAAAGAGTGATTATTGTAAATTAAAACGTCAAACATAAAGGGATGATTAGGTATGGTTTGGTTTTTTGTGGTGATTAAAATACAATTTTTCATATTAGCCATCAAAATATTAAACGGAAATTTATGATCTACATAAGATTTATTTATAAATAAAAGTATCGCATATAAAAAATATAATTAAAAAAATCTGATGTGGCCAACACATGGCCTCCCGTCAATTCCATGTTTGAAATAGCAATGAGTTTTTAAGTAAAGTATCACTTCCGGTTGATCGTTTGTAAACAAAATCTAATTTGTTGTTCCAATAAATAGAAAAGTATGTAATACCAAATTTTATATTATATTTTATATGTATTTCCTCGAAATCTATTAAGAGCTCCAAATTAAGTACCACTTCCGGTTTATCATATAGGTATAGTTAAAATATAATGTTGTTCCAAATTATACGCGAGTTTTCAATATCAAATTTGAGAAGTTTTGAATCATGTTTTAATATATTTTTTCACGAAAATCTGTTCGGAGCTAATAAAGAAAGAACCACTTCCGGTTTATCATTTTTATCCAAAATCTAATATCTTGCTTCCTCTTATATGAAAGTCTTAAATACTAAATTTGACAAGTTTTGAAGTATACCATAATATATTTTTCATGAAAATCTGTTCAAAGCTTCAAATAAAGTATCACTTTTGGTTTATTAATTTTAGCCAAAATCTAATATGTTGTTCCTCTTGATACAAAAGTCTTAAATACTAAAATTGAAAAGTTTTGGATTATATTTTAATATAGTTTTTCATTAAAAACTGTTATAAGCTTCATGTTCATCAACTCTTTATATGACTGCAGAAAGCTTAAATACGGAAAATAGAAATATTTGGAAATTTATGATGAGTTATCGTGAACGAAAAAATCGACACACACACACGCACGCACGCACCCACGCACGCACACACACACACAGAGAGAGAGAGAGAGAGAGAGAGAGAGAGAGAGAGAGGCATCATCGTAAAATAGTAAAAAAAAACGTGTTGTGGGGACCTTAATTCGTGCTTGTTTACTGAAAACTCACCATCGAATTTATGGACCGATAACATTATCTCCCTTACCTACAGTATGACGGGTGGTAAAAATGATGTATTTTTATAGTTTCAAACAGGTGATTGTCTTTGAAATATTGGTTGATATTACTTCGAAGCAAAATATATCATCTAATATATAAACGAAGACGGATTTGCGAAAAATTCACGGACCCCAGCGGGATTCAAACCCACGGCCTCCCAATTTCTAGTCGGGTGCTCTGCCAACTGAGCTACAGGATCCCACTGAAGTTCGTGAATTTTTCACATGTCACAAGCACGTTGGATACGAGAACGGCCTTCCACATGAAGTAACGTTACCCGCACAACAGCGAGACAACACCCGTGGTAGTGAATAGGCACTACAGTATTATATATGAGAGAAGACTGTTTTGAGTGTAACGCAACAGTGAAATTTCTGTAACTTATAGTTACCATCAAATATATTAAATATATAAACGAAGACGGATTTGTGAAAAATTCACGGACCCCAGCGGGA
The DNA here is from genome assembly GCA_963082715.1 of Harpalus rubripes. Taxonomy (NCBI): domain Eukaryota; kingdom Metazoa; phylum Arthropoda; class Insecta; order Coleoptera; family Carabidae; genus Harpalus; species Harpalus rubripes. The sequence goes on along the minus strand of OY720455.1, from coordinate 13,145,484 downwards.
TTCGAACCCACGGCCTATGTGACATGTGAAAAATTCACGAACTTCAGTGGGATCCTGTATCTCAGTTGGCAGAGCACCCGACTAGAAATTGGGAGGCCGTGGGTTCGAATCCCGCTGGGGTCCGTGAATTTTTCACAAATCCGTCTTCGTTTATATATTTAATATATTTGATGGTAACTATAAGTTACAGAAATTTCACTGTTGCATTACACTCAAAACAGTCTTCTCTCATATATCATCTAATGCCCACACATCAAAAATATAGGTACAGTAAAATTATTGAAAGATGTACAATCATGGTAATCTACGAATTGTATGAATAAGATTTTGTTCTTTCAAATTCAGTAGTGTCGTTTATTAAGTTTTTGTGGGGGTACATAAGATATTACTGTTATTTTATTATTATAAAAATATATGTTAAAGTAAAAGCATTCAAAATTTAAAACTAAGTCAACTGGTAAGTTTATTAACAAATGTAAAACCAATATATAAAAATTAAGATACTAACACAGTGTCAGTGACACTGACAAAAAATAATGTTATTTGTACGGCTATGAAGCATGGTAATAGTATATCTAAATTAATAAATAAACTTAACTTACAGCGTAAGTATTGTCAACAACGAGCAATGGAATGTATTAACTTGGTCGAAACAATATGAATTTTTGAAAGACAAGCGTGTTATATCCATTCTTATCGCACTTCTTGTGAGAGAGATAAATATATGCCAATTAGTTAATTAGTTCATGATATAGATGACTTTGACCGGATATCTTTCAATAATTTTACTGTACAATTTTTTAAAATTATGCTCACATTTTTAAATTTTATTTTGTGTACTTAATAGCTATATAATAAATAACTTAACTCGGCATAAATTTCTACTTCAGACAAAACATAAACAAAGCTTATTGGGACCCGCAGAATCCGTTGGCGGCGCTGTAAGCACACCTGTCATGGAGGCCAGTAGGACATGTCAGATTTGTTTACATTTTGAATGAGCGCTTTCTGACCCATAATATTGATAAAAGTTCAAATCAACACAATTTTTAAGTTTGTTCAGTTGAATCCTTTATCAAGAAACATAGTTGAAGGGCAACAATTCGTAAATCCGGATATAATTACTATGGTTGTGGCGTAATTTGACTTATGGCAATTCTGACTTGAAACTGCAATCTACAGATTTTATTTATCAATACTGTCGATAATTGTTTTAAAACTACATACCTGCAAAATTTTATTATAATTTCTTTTTGTGAAATGCAAAGAAAAGGCATATTTATAATAATTATATGTCAATTTGACATGAGATATTGTCAATAATATTATCTTAAGAAATCAAAGATTTTCTTCTTGAATCTTATTTAAGAAATGAAAACAAATTAGAAAACGGCGAATCTCGATGTACTGTATTCTTCTTTATTGTCTTTTCTCCTTAAAATTACATTTCAAGATCAATTTTGACATCTTGACTTTTGAATAGAATAACCATCAGGCATACGTTTCTCAGTTCATAGCCAACTCCGAGTTAGGAATTTTATTGAACACACTGTATAATACGAGTACATTATTCCATTTTATAGTTTATTACTTAAATAAAACAAACTATAAATTAATAAATTGATCAGTAAATCATATATACAAGTAAGACATGAAATTTTATGACATTTGATATACATACAAAAACTTACGAGATGCATGTACAGTAATAAATTACTTCAGTAATTAAATAAAATAATAACTAATTATGGTATCCTATAAAATAAACATAATTAAATTATTTGACAATTAAATTAATTATAATTGGAAAATGTAAACATAATGTAAAATTTTATTTTACCTCTCTAATTTCTCGGGATTTCTCGAGAAATGCATAAAATAATTTGCGATTCTGGAGAAATTGAAAGCTTCGAGAAATGTGAAACCCCCTACTTCGGAACAAGAAGGAACAGTGTAGCATCTTTTTGCTTTGGATATTTAAGAAAATTTCTATCTCCCTTAACAATGGGGGTATTTGCTGATGCTGGTTCATTCTCGTGTGATCACCCTGTTCAAATAAATATTGTAACGTTTATTTATTTGGGTGAAGTGTAAATATCAGAAAAATATTAATAATTAAAATAAAAGTTTATTGAACGATAAATAAATAAGAAAAAGATAATAAAAATAACGAACACTAGGAATAAACAAATGTATATATAAAGACTAAGAATATTATTTAGTACTTAAATACTAAAATTATTTATGTAAACTATTAACACAACGCACTATTTATTTACACTATATTTATATCACTAACTATTTATTTCACCCTACGTGTATAAGTAGACTTGTTGTCGACTCGACTGGATTCCTACAGAGCCGCTTCGCCTTTATATAGTATTTTATCTAGAAAACTTCGGGAACGTTCGAGTACAAGGTCACGCCGCGCACACGCCAGCCGCTCGTGGGCACGCAACCCTTAAGTCACCGACAGGTTTAAACTCGTTCGTTCAACATTATGTTGTCATTTTTGGTAAATTTGGTAGTAGTATTGGGTCGAATTCAACACTTTTTTTAACTAAAGAAGCTAATCTAAAAATAACAAAATAAAGTGAGACATGTACAGACATTAGGGTGGATTGCATGAAAGTGGGTTAACTCTCGAGTTACGCTAACCCAGGGTTACATACACAAACAGAGAGATTTCAGCCTATTTGACAGCTAACCTCGGGTCAAAAAATAACTCACCGATTTGTACGGGTTAACCCACAAATAGCAAAATGCATTTGGCCGATAGTTGTCACTTCATGCATCATTTTTAACACAAAATTACTTTTTTACCTCCCGCTACCCTTGGTAAGGGTGGTATAGGGATCGTGCTAAAATCGCATATCAAGATTTTGATAAATGACCACGTTTTAAGGTCCCTAGAATCCAATTTTAACATTTTCATGATGATGTCAGTGTGTATGTGTGTGTGGATCCTCCACTCTAACTCAAATACCATCATTCAGAAAATTTTGAAACCTTGTATTTCGAACTTTTTCTGTAATGGAAAGAGCCCATTAGATTTTGGTGAAAATCGGATAAACGGAAACGGCACTTTACTAGAAGCTCAAAACAGTTTTTCCTCGAAAATTACCTTTAAATGTTATTTTTTTCCAGATTAATGTTATTATAAAAATTAAAGATAATTTTTCTATAGACTTGCATTAATACTTTTTCTATATATTTTATGGATAAATTTATAAAATTATCTATAATTTAAATTTCAGAATCTACTCTTTAAACAAACAAAATGCAGTTAGTCAAATGTATGTAACTGACAGATAAATGTCACTATCAAAGAACTAATCATTTCAAAATATTAGTAACGTTTTAAAATGAAAAAAGTAAATAGAACAATACAAAAGGAATTCAATACAGTCTCCAGCATAAGTAAATATGTAAGGATGTATTTAGATTCATAAAAATTAACGATTCGCAAAAATGTTTAAGCTAATCCTCATTTTTGGATTAGTGAATTCTATCCCGGTATTTAAAATTTAATCTTCATTTTAATATAGCACCGGTGGCTCAATGGTTAGAGCAACGCCTCATGTCATGAGTGCCCTCGGGGCTCTGGGTTCGAATCCCACTAAGGCATGGCATGGGTGTGTGTGAATGTGAACCCACTCTGTAATTGGGATTTAATTCTGTTGAGGAGTTTAAAAAAAAGGTAGTTACTTGGATTAGATTAGACTATATTTTAAGAAATAAACTGTCAAAATTAGAGTAAAATTCGCTAATCCAAAAATAAGGATTAACTTAATCTTTTTTGTGACTCGGGCTGTAAATGGCGGGAGGTATTGTGTTGGCCACACCTGATATTTCGTATTAAATTTAAATATGACGCGTGAAATGACAGCTGTCAGCCATATGCATTTTGATATTTGTGGGTTAACCCGTGCAAATTGACCCGAGATTAGCTGTCAAATAGGCTGGAAACTCTCTGTTTGTGTCTGTATCCCTGAAGTGGGTTAACCCTCGAGTTACCCTAACCCACTTTCATGCAATCCACCCTTAATGTATGAATAAGAAAAAGATGAAAACTATTAAAGGGTTACTAGAATGTAAATAATAAATAAATAAATAAATAAATAAATAAATAAATAAATAAATAAATAAATAAATAAATAAATAAATAAATAAATAAATAAATAAATAAATAAATAAATAAATAAATAAATAAATACATAAATAAATAAATAAATAAATAAATAAATAAATAAATAAATAAATAAATAAATAAATAAATAAATACATAAATAAATAAATAAATAAATAAATAAATAAATAAATAAATAAATAAATAAATAAATAAATAAATAAATAAATAAATAAATAAATAAATAAATAAATAAATAAATAAATAAATAAATACATAAATAAATAAATAAATAAATAAATAAATAAATAAATAAATAAATAAATAAATAAATAAATAAATAAATAAATAAATAAATAAATAAATAAATAAATAAATAAATAAATAAATAAATAAATAAATAAATAAATAAATAAATAAATAAATAAATACATAAATAAATAAATAAATAAATAAATAAATAAATAAATAAATAAATAAATAAATAAATAAATAAATAAATAAATAAATAAATAAATAAATAAATAAATAAATAAATAAATAAATAAATAAATAAATAAATAAATAAATAAATAAATAAATAAATAAATAAATAAATAAATAAATAAATAAATAAATAAATAAATAAATAAATAAATAAATAAATAAATAAATAAATAAATAAATAAATAAATAAATAAATAAATAAATAAATAAATAAATAAATAAATAAATAAATAAATAAATAAATAAATAAATAAATAAATAAATAAATAAATAAATAAATAAATAAATAAATAAATAAATAAATAAATAAATAAATAAATAAATAAATAAATAAATAAATAAATAAATAAATAAATAAATAAATAAATAAATAAATAAATAAATAAATAAATAAATAAATAAATAAATAAATAAATAAATAAATAAATAAATAAATAAATAAATAAATAAATAAATAAATAAATAAATAAATAAATAAATAAATAAATAAATAAATAAATAAATAAATAAATAAATAAATAAATAAATAAATAAATAAATAAATAAATAAATAAATAAATAAATAAATAAATAAATAAATAAATAAATAAATAAATAAATAAATAAATAAATAAATAAATAAATAAATAAATAAATAAATAAATAAATAAATAAATAAATAAATAAATAAATAAATAAATAAATAAATAAATAAATAAATAAATAAATAAATAAATAAATAAATAAATAAATAAATAAATAAATAAATAAATAAATAAATAAATAAATAAATAAATAAATAAATAAATAAATAAATAAATAAATAAATAAATAAATAAATAAATAAATAAATAAATAAATAAATAAATAAATAAATAAATAAATAAATAAATAAATAAATAAATAAATAAATAAATAAATAAATAAATAAATAAATAAATAAATAAATAAATAAATAAATAAATAAATAAATAAATAAATAAATAAATAAATAAATAAATAAATAAATAAATAAATAAATAAATAAATAAATAAATAAATAAATAAATAAATAAATAAATAAATAAATAAATAAATAAATAAATAAATAAATAAATAAATAAATAAATAAATAAATAAATAAATAAATAAATAAATAAATAAATAAATAAATAAATAAATAAATAAATAAATAAATAAATAAATAAATAAATAAATAAATAAATAAATAAATAAATAAATAAATAAATAAATAAATAAATAAATAAATAAATAAATAAATAAATAAATAAATAAATAAATAAATAAATAAATAAATAAATAAATAAATAAATAAATAAATAAATAAATAAATAAATAAATAAATAAATAAATAAATAAATAAATAAATAAATAAATAAATAAATAAATAAATAAATAAATAAATAAATAAATAAATAAATAAATAAATAAATAAATAAATAAATAAATAAATAAATAAATAAATAAATAAATAAATAAATAAATAAATAAATAAATAAATAAATAAATAAATAAATAAATAAATAAATAAATAAATAAATAAATAAATAAATAAATAAATAAATAAATAAATAAATAAATAAATAAATAAATAAATAAATAAATAAATAAATAAATAAATAAATAAATAAATAAATAAATAAATAAATAAATAAATAAATAAATAAATAAATAAATAAATAAATAAATAAATAAATATATCATCACGGCTTATTACCCATTTCTGGGTGTGCCAATCTGCTTTGTACACAGATACCGGTAGTGATGAAATATTTGCACCGTGCTGTGTTTAAAATAGATTCTATGTAGGTATATCAGAAAAATAAATGTTGGTTTGATAAAAATATTTTTAAGGGTGAGCCTGTTTTTGAGACATCAGTGTTTATCTTCTCTGATTACCCTAGGAAGTGCAGTGTCTATCCATCTATCTGTCTATGAATGAATGTGTGATTACGGTAACTGAGTTCGTCTCGTATGAATCCCAACCGGATCTGCGCGAGGTCGCTTGTATGTGTGACTTGACTAGAGCTAGACTAGTCTATCTACAGTCTAGATACTCGGTATAGATACAGACAAGTTCACGGGTTATCAGAACAGTGACAGATGCACACGATACAATGTTACAGGAGGCAACTGCAACAATCGTAAACGATGATGATTAACCATTTACCATTCACAATTTAGGTTAATTGTCAGTTTTACAAGCACTTATAAATAACTATATTGTTAATACGTTTGTATGGATGCTAATTCCATTCATAGATATTGCAGAAGGCATACTTTAATCTTTCTGTAATACCAAATGATATTTTAAATTACTACGCTAATTTGTGACTTAATTGGATTTTTGTGAATTAAATATTTTATAAATAAATATGTCATGACCGCATATTACCCATTGGTGGATGTGCCAAGTGCCAAGTGCCAATCACTTTGTACACAGATATCAGTAACGATAATGACATATTCGTACCGTGCGGGTATTCATTGTTGGTGTGGAGAGTGCACCTCAAGGATCATTTTTGTGTCATTTAAAATTCGAAACAGTTTTCGGTCAGGATAGAACCCGGGTCCCTAGATTCACGATCAGACAATTTGGCACATGGCCGCGAGACCCCATTGTTTTAATTAACGTGTGTTTGAGATTAATGAACTCCTACCTAAGCTTGCACTATTTCTATTGTTGCTTTAATTCAGATGATGATTGGAAATGAACATGTTTCCGATCAACTGTCGGTAGTTGGGGGACCCACCTCGTAGAAATTTTTATCATTCTTAACTCATTGGTTGGAGTTTTGTTCATCGGAAATGCCCACAGCTTCTATCATTTTCCGATCTGCGGACTCCATTGTGGCGACTGTAGAAAAAATCTTTTGTGTGTTTCGAATGCAAATGGACACTTTTTTATTTCATGAGAATGCCGCGCTCTTGCGACGCGTGTCAGCAACCTCTCAATTGACAATGTCCCATTTTGCGCTCTTAATACACAAATAGCTCAAAAAGTGATCTTCTCCGTGCCTGTTTTGCGTGCGAAAAGTGGTTCATTTCTTAATAGTACGACAGGCCATGAGCACGGCTCTTTTACTTGGTGCACGTATTTGTATAAATAGTTAGACGTGGGTATTCATAGAATGACACTTTATTTCCGACTGTTTTGTTAGTTTTACAATATACAATCGGTTGCTAGCGTCCGTCATCCATAATGCCTAGATAACTACATTTTTAATTATATGGCAGAAAAATTAATACATATTGGGATTTTCAAGTATCAAGAGATGGCGCTGATCGCATTAAACACTGGTACACTTTTTGTTGACGTGTGTCAAAGTAGTATTTCTGTCAATTGTATTTCTTTAGTTTTCGTATTATTTTCTCATTTATTAGTATTTTTTATTTATAATTCAAGTACGTATAATAGAGTTTTTGTAGTCATATAGTTGTAGTTTCATGTAAATGTCAAATGTGTACCACTGTTTGCAGTTCTAATATTTGCCGCTAGTTAGCGTTTTCTTATTTAAAAATCCCAATATCATTTAATTACATATTACATAGTTCAAAAAGGTTCTGATAATAATTATCGCACAAACTGTCAATATAATCTAATGAAATATTGTATGGTATGACTAGCGAATGAAAGTTGACTGTTGTATTATTTTATAGATGTGGTTTTTTTTGAAACCCTAGAGAAGAATAGAATTGTACGAAATATTCAGGTATGAAATTTTTGCATGAACCCATTTAAATACTGGAATAGGAAAGCACAGAAATACATTATCATATCTGGCGGAATATAGATGGCCGACTTGGGTAACTGAATATCAAAACAGGGGCGCTTTTAAAATATTTTAAACATTTTTCGTTTATGTTGTTTATAACCAAATATTTAGATCTTTTAACTATTTAGTTTGGCAATTCTATGAAATAAGATTATTGTTAATTTCCTCTAACAGTAATTCCGACTCGAGGGTTGCTTACACCTGAGACGAACGAACTAGAATTTGCTGTATCAAATTTTTTAAATATATCCCTGAATCCTGTTGCTAAGGTCATTTTAAATGCCTCCTAGTATTGATTTCAATTCTAATCTTCTGTAATGGAATACACAAGGGTCAACTTCCTTTCAAATCAAATATAGGGAAATGTTTTCAAAAGAAACCACATCTATTAAATATTCTAAACGTCAATTTTCATTCGCTAGTCATACTATACACACAGGGGTATTCCGGTGTTATGGAATTTATGCAAAATAGTAACTTTTTATGGTTTATATACAGTAAAAAAAAATACAATAAAATATGTTTAGGGCAAAGTTTTTATTCATAATTGGATGTTAGAAAATTGAAATTCTTTACATACATATCTAGAAACGTCCTTGAAAACTGTGACATCATTTCGATATGCTTTTGCGTGGTTTTGCTCATTTCAGATTGAGTATATGCCGTTAGAAACACAGATGGCACTACTAGTTACTACGAGTATTTCATATTTTATTCTTGTTTGTGTCCCTCTGATATTTGTTTGTTTACCTACGTTTTCTTCTTTAAAAGTTATAAATAGGCAAATAGCTGTCTATGAACACGTGTGTTTAGGCACTGAAGATCGCTGCTTATCATAAGGCGCGCTATGATAAAATAATTTAATTTCGATGAATTTTTAAAAATTCTTACTCAAAATTATATATTCATAATCCCACAATTTAAAAAAAAATGCCGGAATACACCATTATTGAACATAAGCTTTACAAAAACTATAAATTGTATTGCACAATACTGTGATTAACACAAAAAAGAAGAGTATAATACTCGTATTAACGCATACCAGTTAGCTAACACAGTAATACCTTCTTAGGCAACTGTTCTGTCTATCCAAATCTTAGCCCAAGCCTATGTGATCCAGTTTATGATCAGATACAAGTTGCCAGTTGGCTGTTTTTTGTGCGCACTTTTTAATAGCGCTGTAATACTTCCGATAATTGAATTATTGGTCCAAATAGATTTGACACACACCTCACAACTTCAAATTTTATTGTCTTCAACGGGTATATCATTCTAGGTTAATTGTTATCATAGGAATGTTAATTGATTCAACAGTGAGAATTATAATCAGCAAAATAGTTAACAAATGTAATTAGATTAGTAAAATCCTGGTTTTTATTCGGACATTGAAATTCGATCATTTATTTACTTAACATTATTGCAACTACTAGGTTAAGAACTGGAGGGCAGGTTTTGAAGGCTCGCGTTCTGATGAACCAGGGCTGACAAAACGACGCGTCTTTCGTTCGTGCTTTCGTCTTGTGAGTACATAATAACAATAATGGATACTAGGCTACAAATGGTTGCGTCTACTTCCTTATTGTGACGTTTTTAATTTATTTGGGTGAAGTGTAAATATTAGACAATTATTACTATTTACAATAAAGGTTTATTAAACTATAACTAACTAACTTGACATTGACATTGACAAGCCAATTGTATTACTATGTGAATCTTATGGCAAATAAAAATTATTATTATTATTACTATTATTAAATGTCATTAAATAATGACGATTACTAATATTGAAAAATTTTTAAAAACTGATTAAGACTAAATCTATAATTAACTAGATAACACTAACACTATTTATTCATTTAACCAATTAACACTACTATTTATTTCCACGATAGTACTAATTATTTATTTGCACTATTTATATCACTTTCTTATTTATATCACGTTCAACTGTCCGCCTACCGACCTCCACAGCGTCCATATACTTAACTGACTCAACAGCGTCTGTATATTCAACTGCTCGGACAGAAGTCACCTCTTTCACCACACTATCTGTTTATTTATGTAACTAACAGTCTAACTTCCATAGCTTCAGTACCACCGTTTGTCCGTATGCCACAATTCTTCACCACTACTGCCGAGTATCCACTACCAATTGCCGTTACTGTCCTCGTATACCTAGCTTCCCAATACTATTCAGCACTACCGACTATTCTCTTTCACAGCTATCCCGGTATACCAGTAACTTTCTGACTCGCCGTTACTGTCCTTGTACACTATAGCTTCCCAATACTCGTCAACACTACCGAGTATTCACATCCACAGCTATCCCAGTATACCAGTAACTTCCCGAGTACCTACTCGACACCAACTGCATACGCTCACTACGATACTGCTGTGCTTCTCACTAAAACTTTACTCTCTAACACTCCATGTGAATGTCTCTATGACTCTGTATGTAACTAACTCACTAACTAAATAACTAACTAACTAAATCTCGAGCATACACTGAAAAAAATAGGTTCACATTTATAGTTTTTTTTTATTATTCCCTAATACATTTTTATTAACATTAGATAATAAAATTACTCAAGTAGAATAATTTTCTTTGCCTCAGTGGATGCAGATTTGTATGAGATTTTATTTTTTATTTTTAAGACAGGGAATAAATATTCTGTAATAGTAAAGATTGCACCCTAAAGCTATGGCGTCGTAAGCAACTTGCGACTCGTTTGTAAAGAGTTGAAATAAGTTTGTGTTGAATAATATGTTATAAACGAAAGATGCTGCCTCTTGTGTAATGTAAGTAATATTAAATACCTATGTATGTAGCACACATTATTTAATATCATGCATATACGAGTACATTTATTGTAGCAGAGGAAACCAAAATCTCGGACACACCAATTTGAAAGAAATTGTATAGTTATAAAGTACTTTCCATAATAAGGAACATAAATCAACCGATTTTATGCAATACTGGTAAATGGCAGAGAAATTGATGAAAAAAGTGTAGCGGCTATTGTTTTCTGACAATAAGAAAATTTTAAGGAATGAATATTGAAGAAATAATAAAACACTTTGAAAGTTTGTTTCTCGGTTTGTTTATAATTTATTATTAGGTTTGTTCGTTCCGCTACTCTGCGTGTACCGCAAACCGCGGCGGTGAAATTTGCTGTTCTTTTCGATTCGCGGTTCACTGTAAAGTCACTAGATTCTGTTCGTTCCGTTTTTCTAGTAACTTGCGGTAAAACGCCGCAGTAGCTGGCGGTGATAATTTTTACAGCGACTCATGACTCGGTGGTATAAAAATAATCAGCGGTAATGTTCACGTCTACATATGAAATGTCAGTATGACAATGTTTGACAAATAAAAACTAGGAAAAAAATTGTTATTTTTTCAATGCAATGTAATGTTCCAGTTTTAGAAATTGAAATACATTTGTAAAATATATAAATGTCAGTGTAATAAGGTAAATTTAAATGATAACAATAGTAAATAATTAAAATAATGGAAAATAGAATAATATATTTTTACTGAGTATCCTTTATATTTATAATAGTCTGAAGTATCTTCAAAAATAATTTAACGCAAACGGATCGAACAGAAAAATAATTTTTAGTAACTTAAATTATTATCGCGGCGATTGGCAGTGAATGGCAAAACGCAGCGATAATTACCGCCGCGTTTTCGGTAAAACGCAGCATAGCGGAACGAACAAACCTATTGTTTTGTTACTCAGATTTGTAACATAATAAACGATGTAAAATTTAAATTTCTTTATTTTAAAAATTGTACTATTATGAATTTATTAATAATAAATAGGTTTTCCGTGATCGTTTATTAATTACTGTGTTTGCAAGAAAGCAACCACCAGCCGAAAAATTTTGTGCTATGTGTATCGAACTTGAATTCAGACAGCGGACGGCAGCAGCCATGTTTTCCAAAGGACTATAACTAAATATCTAACAAATCTTTAAAGAATTTTAACTCAAAAACTTGAAGCTTTAGAAAAAGAATTATTAAGAAATATTGTTGCTCTCGACGAGTTATATTACTGGTTAAATTTAATGTACTTATTTCATTTACACTCTGTATAAACTCTAGATAAATTACTAACGTAAATTTCTTGAAAGTAAATACTCATAAGTTACGCTAGTTGCCTATATGTTATCTACATAGCCCTGATGAAAAACAGTGAAGTAACAATGATGAGCATCAGTGATTTTTTAATAGGACATTGTTTTTTTACCTCCCGGTACCCTTGGTAAGGGAGGTATAGGGATCGTGCTAAAAATCGCATATCGAGATTTTGGTAAATGACCACGTTTTAAGGTCCCTAGAATCCAATTTATATATATATATATATATATATATATATATATATATATATATGTGTGTGTGTGTGTGTGTGTGTGTGTGTGTGTGTGTGTGTGTGTGTGTGTGTGTGTGAGTGTGTGTGTGTGTGTGTGTGTGTGTGTGTGTGTGTGTGTGTGTGTGTGTGTGTGTGTGTGTGTGTGTGCGTGCACTCTAACTCAAATACTATTTTGTAAATAAATAAAATTTTGAAACCTTGTATTTCTACCTTATTCTAATATTGGAAGCTCAAAATAGATTTTCCTCGAAAAATACCTTCAAATGTCATTTTTTCAAGATTTGAGTTATTATAAAAATTAAAGATTATTAAATTTTCTACAGATTTGCATAAATACTTTTTCTATATATTTTATGGATAAATTTATAAAATTATATATAATTTTAATCCCGGAGCCTACGCTTTAAACAAGCAAAACTCCTTGGTTACACAGTTCATATCTCAAATGTATGTAACTGACAGATAAATGTCATTGTCAAATAACTAATCATTTCAAATTAATAATAGTAACGTTTTAAAAAGAAAATAGTAAATAGAACCATAGTTATATGGAATGGATCTTAATACAGTTTTCGCAATAACTAAATATGTAAGTATGTATATTTAAATTAATAAAAATTAAATAGCGGGAGGTTTGGTGTTGGCCACATCAGCTTTTTTTGTAATGAAACTAATAATTTGCGAACATTTTCTTTTTTTGAAAGCTAGCCTATATGTTTCCCCCAAAAACAGTTGTATTTGTTGAATAGAATAGCTTTTTTGTTTCATGGCTAGGTAGATAACATTCTAAATCACCTTCGTACCTTCGTACATTAATTTGAGCGATAGTGATTGATTCTATATATTTATAGTGCCATTGTTTTCTTTTCAATTTAATCTGTCAGTTTTTATTCTTGTAACCAAGACGGCATCAGAGACACTTTTACTCTATATTTTTACTTTAATTTGAAGTGAACAAGTAAGTAGTCATGTCAAGCTTCTGCATATGAATATCATTTTAATTATATTTGCAATTTTTTTCTTCTAATTGAATTAGTTTTTGGCTAGTGCTAGTAGGCGTTGACTTCTATTTCTGTCTCTGTCTATCGCATGTGCTGTGAAGTGTAGGATTTTAATTAGAATAGCACGGGCAATGAGTGAAGCAGGTTAAAGTAGCCTGCCAGTTCGTATTAATCAGATAGAGATTTTTTTACTCGTGAATGTTTAATTTTGATCGGTTGAATCGGCACCTTAGGCATAGAATATCGGCGATCATTGGCTATAGATCCGTTAGATAAATCATAGACTATGGTCCAAATATTTCCCAATGATTTAAGACGAGGGGATTGGGCTTTTAAACAGGAAATTAGAATACATAAATAATACAAAGTATAGGTATACGAAATAATTATTTGTATTATTTTTATACAATATGTTCATATATTTAAATATCAAAAAGATATAAAGATAATTTAATATTGATACATATTTTTGATTTCGGGTGGATTCCAATTCGGAGTTTCAGAAGTCAGAACCACAACCGGTCAAATAATAACCCTTTTCAATTTAAGGAGCTAGAAGATATGAGCCATGGGATCTGCACATAGTAAGCCAAAAACTGGCGGGAGTCATAGTTACGCGCTTTTCATATTAGATACATGGCCTTTTTTAAAATTTTGACGTAAAATGTGAGAAAAGTCTTTGAAAACATTAAAAAGCTTCTCAAGAGAAGTTATAAAAGCTTTATAATTGAAGCTAAAATGTCAACGATGCAAATTTTCACAGAATACATGTATTTTAGTTTAGTGACAGCAATATTTTTGACGTTTCGTTTGGGTGACCAATTGGCAGTTGCAGGCGGCATTTGGTTACTATCTGCAGAGATAGAAAGGGATAGCTGTTACAATGAAAAGGTCTATTGCAGCCTACTTTTCTTTTATATAGATGTTAATAAAACGTTTATGAAATTAGTTCTTCTCATGTGGGTACATAGGTATACACAAATAATTTTTATCGGACTAGAAATTAAAAAAGAGAAATTTATAAAAATTTAAGCCGTTTTACACGATCATAATTTTTTACATGTAAATTTTACAATAGTATGATCATAGTAATTTACATTGCAAGACCGTTACTTAGAACTTTACGGGCGAGCACTGTACCTAACGAGCGAGGGAAGCTAGCTTGTTATCCGTGCAAGCGCGTAAATTTCGGATAACAGTAGAGCATTGTACAATGTTTTATGATATACTGAATCGTAATTAACTGGAAAAAATTATTGAAACACCCTACAATACATTAAACTATTTGATCGATATAGTCTTTGAAAACATATGGCGAAATAACGAATAAAAAGAACTCTGTATATGATGGTTTCAACAGCCTGTAAATTTTCTAACGGGCGGGGCCCGTAAAAACCTTCCAAACCACTAGAGACAAAACTCTGTTATAAGAGGTTTACGATTCAGTATAATGTAAAAATTTTTAAGGTTAAGAAATTACTATACAGTTGTTTCTTTTATATAAAACAAAAAATATGGCTAATGGGGATATCACATATTCGCACGTATTTACAACTTGTGACACATTATCTGCAATTTGATGTACAACTCTTAACGTGTGATAGCGCAATGATTTTTGTGCTACTTGATTATACCTACATATTTTTTAAAATTAATTACAGTTTAATACATGTGAAAAGTTACACAAAATGAGAAAATTTGCGAATAATTTACGACAAGGTGTAGATACGTGCATATGTTTGACACCTCGTCCTTTTTAAATAAACAAGAAACGCAAAATACTAATATTTTTTTGATGTTCCTAATTGAAATTGCTATATTGAAATTTATGGGGTCTTGTGGCCGTGTGCCTTAGTGTCTGGTTGCGAATCTGGGGAACCGGGTTCGATTTCGACCGACGCCAAATATTTCGAATTATAAATGGCACAAAATTCAAATTAATATAAAACTTTACATGCATTTCTTTAAAAAAAACGTTATATAAGGGAATGAAAGTATTACCTATAATATCACTGAGTTCAGAATTAAATTCTCTAACGAATGAGCAAATAAAAAATATATGTTCTCATTTAAAATTAAAAAGTTAGGTTTACCCATTTAACCGTTTTTGTAGCTCTTATAATTCTCGAGACAGCAATGGTGGCCTATTTAAAATGAACACCTGTATGTGAATTATGATCATTAATTTCCGCAACACTAATAAAGCGCAAACAATAAATAGGTAACACTATACTTTATTTGTGTTGTACTAATGTTATCATTTAATAGAAAACAATATACTAAAGCATTATTTTAAGTCATTAGCAATTGTGATTTATATTTAAAAATGGTTCGATAATGTTTTTATTAAAACTGCCACATTTGTAATAATTATAATACATATTGTAAAGTAAGACAGACTTTCTTGGGGTTTCGTGGCAGCTTGCCTGAGTGTCAGGTCGCAAATCTGGGGAACCGGGTTCGATCCCGACCGACGCCAAATATTTCCAATTTTAAATGGCATAAAATTGACCCCTGTGGTGCCCGTGAGGTGACGCCTGGTAAGCGCCCGCACGGTGCAAATATTTCATCATTACCGATATCAGTGTACAAATAGATTGGCACACACAGCAATGGGTAATAAGCCGTGATGATATATTTATTTATATTGTAAAGTAGTACCTCTACTGTTTTCTGCTTGTGTTATAAAACCATGTTCAGCATTATTATGTGTTTAATATTTTGTATCGTAATCATGCATTGAAATCACTAGATTCTTTAATAAATATGTTTGTTTTATTTGAAAAAAAATATTTTTCTATGCGGTACATAATAATTTTATCATTAACGGATATTTTTGAAAATATATACCTACTATTTATATTATGAGTGTTGTCTATCATTAGTTGCTACAACAATTGAAAGATGAGCAGGAGACAAATTGTCCTTTTTATTTGTCCCAATTCAATAATATAATTACCAAAGTACAAGATCTATTTACGGGTACATAATTACCCTCGGAATTACCACACGCATTTATAGATTCTTCCCCTTGTACAAATTTAGTTTGTGTTGTGTCCGGCACGCATACGCATATCCGTATGACATAATCCGCCGATGATCAGTCGGTGCGTTCGGATGAGTGTGGCTGGTGATGTCGGTTCAGGAAGTGAAACTATCGGGGTCAGTAGGGAAGCGGCTGAGCTGGTGCTTGGTGTGTGTAGTCTGAGAGACTACACCGGCGGCCAGCGCGGTATACACAAGCACAAACCGTGCAGCCAACCGATGGAATGTCGGCTCACTTGACCTTGACTCGCTTACAGGACAGGACCACATCCAGGAACGAATAATCATCAGATGGAGATGTAACAAATCGATCCAACATGATTTGTTCCAAAGTGGGCATTATTGGGAAATTATGTAGTTTGTAACAGAAGGAATTTATTTTGATTGGCTAACATATAAATTTAAATCATAACTACACACTACTATAAAAAATCTGATGTGGCCAGCACATTACCTTCCGTCAGTTGTGCGTCAGTTATAGGAGGTATTTATGAAAATTTTACCGGTAACTTTTATCGGTAAACAGCTTTTTATCAGGTTATAGCTACCGGAATCGATATTTTAAGACTGCAAGTGGTAAACAGGGTAGATCCATAACCTATGAAAAAATTTGAAAATTTAAAACAGGTTAGAAATTTGACGTAGTTACCAAACTAAGCAGAGTCCTACTTTGAACACATTTCCACTTTTAACGCGCGCGCTTCGCTTTGCATCACTACCTTTTTTTGAGATTAGATTCTTCATGAATCCGGTAGATGGATCTGGTACATATTGAACAATTTTCGAAAACGGTAACTTTTTATTACTCGTGTTTTCGAACACAGTCGGTAGATGCGGTATCGACCGGTAGAATTTTCGTAAATGCGTATGTATTTTCTATAACATCCATACAGAAAGTTCCTTGCAAAGATTCTAAATCTCTTGTATGTACATTACCTTTCGACAGTTGCATGCATTTTATACAAATTCCATATAGAAAGTTTCGAGCAAAAAGATCCCATATTTCGAGTAAAATTATAACACAAATATACTACGAATATGTCAATTGCACTTGACACTGACATCTTTCAATAAGAATTTTCTTAATATAGTAGCTGTTTCTAGCATAGCTGGCTACTTTATGGAATTTAATTTCTTTATAATATTATGACTCTATATCCATTTAATATGAAGTATAAAATTCAGTCAAATCGTATAGAGAATATAATGTACTTTAATATTTATAATAACATTAAATGTGAAAAAATGATATTTAACATTGTTTTTTCAAGAAAAACTGTTAAAATCTTCAAATGAGGGTACTTCTGGTTACCCAATTATAACCAAAATCTAATCAGCTCTTCATATGGATGCAACGAAGAGGAATACGAAAGAATTATAATTTTTGGAATTGTAGTATTAGAGTTATCGTAGACGAAAATTTTGTTACACACACACACACACACACACACACACACACACATACACACATTCACACACACACACACACACACACACACACACACACACACACATACAGACAAATAGTATAATTGTATTCTAGGGACCTTAAAACGTGCTTATTCATTAAAAACTCACCACCGAATTTTTTGACCAAAGACAATACCTTCCTTACCTAAAGGTGACGGAAGGTAAAAATGTAAAAAGGTCGGTCAGTAAGGTAAAGTGCCAGACATGAATGCCAGGTAACCAGTAAAGGAACTAGGTGTCTTCATTTGTGAGTCAAAGTTCTTTGCAATGAGCTCGCTAAAAATGTAGCCAAATTATCGTTTTACGAGCTGGGACCTTCTTGTAGAGCCTACAATGTAGACTCTAGAAAAACTATATAAAGAAGGAAATCTAAACTGGGAGGAGTCAGCCATAGATTCATAATCACCATCGAATACTTCTAGAGAAGACAATAATCAATTTTAATTTCTCCAATAATTTATCTGCCATTATATCTTCATATCTATCTAACAGAAATATATACGTACATTACAATAATTTCACATCCACTCCATTCCGTGCCACCTCAGGAATTCCTCAAGGCTCGAATCTTGGTCCACTTGTTTTCATTTTATTCATTAATGACATTACAACCTGCATTGAACATTCTCACTTGTTATACGCCGATGACATTAAAATCTACAGTGATATTAACAGTACTGATGACAGTTTAAAACTGCAGTATGATATTGATAATTTACTTTCTTGGTCTCTCTCTAATAACTTCTTATTTAACACTAGTAAATGCAAAATCATGACATATACTGTAAAAAAGGAATATAGCTTAAGTAACTATAAAATAAATAACACTGTTCTGACTAGAGTTACAAAACATAGAAATTTAGGTGTCAGTTTCGATCCAAAATGTCAATTTTTCCAACACTATGAAAATATTATCAGTACTTCATACAAAAATCTTCGTTTCATTATCCGCAATTCCAAAAATTTTCACAAAATTTCTACACTTTAGTGTCTATTTATTGTTTCGTGCGAGCTAAATTGGAATATTGTTTCCTTATCTGGAACCCTCTGTATAAAAATTCAGTGAGAGCTATTGAATCTATTCAGAGAAAATTTGTTAGATATTGTTGGCATAAATTTACTGACAACCGTAACATTAACAATAATAGCTATCACTACAGCGTTGCTCTCACTGAATTTACTATGATAACGCTTGAAGATGGCCGAAATTATTTATCGTGTATTTATTTATATAAAATTATCAACAATAAAATAGATTATTCAAGTCTGTTATCATCCATTAATTTCCACGTACCTAGAACTTATAACTCTAGACAGAAGCAAATATTTACTATTCCTAAAGCGAAAACAAACTATGAGCTACAAAACCCTGTTACTTATATTTGTTCTCTCTACAATAAAATATGTTTTAGTGTAAATAATATTGACATTTTTTGTGATTTACTACAAGAATTTCGACGTAAATTACTGATTTTTTTTTCTCAATCTCATTAATCTTCTTTTCGTCATTAAATAAAATAAGGTAAATTATTAATTACATTTGTAAATATAAAATATTACAATTACTCTGTGTCTACTCGTGTATTGTATATCTTGTGCTGTTTCTCACTCTGTAATTGGAACTTTGTCCTGTTGAGTGAGTGATTTAAATAAATAAATAATAGAGACACCTCGGGCCTTAGTCAGTCACAGAAATTCATTTCACTCTCAGCGCTCAGCAAAAAGGACCATAGAACTGTGACGGGTATCTTTACTTGTCCTCTGATATACCGTCTATGTAAGATTTTCATAGCTGAAAACAGTATCTATCGACTTTGCGAAGAGGACGAAGAAACTTCAGAACACATTGAATATGAATGTCGAGCTGAGACCGAATTATACCGGGGGCTAGTACTACATGAAAATGTATCACGGTATTCCAAATACTAACGCTTTGTACCCACTTTAAATATCCTGACAAACGATTTGCTGTCTACCCCGGAAAAAAGACGATCTACCGAGCAGTCGGTCATGACCCAAAATTGTTTTAAAAAGTAATATTTTAGAATCTAGATATTCTCTGTATAGGACCTGCTTAAAATGACATTATGTATAATAAATGCCATTCATTTTCAATCGTCGGAGGGGGCACTAAAGCCTTTTATAGTTGTGAGTTTTACTTATCAAAAATTGTCTATGCCATTCCATCCGGGCTTTATTCAACTGACAATTTTTACCCTAAAAAATACAAAACAATGCAGGTCGGATATAAAATACCTAGATTCTAAAATATCATTTGTTTAAACAAATTTGGGTCATGACCTACAGCTGGGTAGATCGTCTTGTTTTTCGGGGTAGACAAAAAACGTTCTCCAGGGTATTTAAAGTGGGCTCCAAGGGTCAGTATTTGGAATACCAAGATACATTTTTCACGTAGCACAAGCCCCCGGTCTATATGTAGACTTAACCATACAGGTAAAAGTTACCTCTTGGCAAATGATGTCGGGAAACGAACGCATGGAGCAGTAATTGGCTTTATAAGAACTCTGGAACTACTTACAGAAACAACAGGCCATGTTACAATAGATGTTACAGGTCGTACTGTCAACAGTGGTTAGTGCTTAAAGCCCTCAACTTAAATAATAAAAAAAATATGGTACACTGCTTCAAACAGTTACATGATCCTCGCCAAGATCCTGCTCGATCTTAACTCAAATCTAGATATAGTTTCCTCAAGTCAATGCATCCTAGAAACTAAAAATGCAACAAGATACTTAATGTGGGATGTTATGATGTCAGCGTTGAAGCCAGACGACAGAATACAGAGCAATAGGTATCCCCCCTGATGGGAAAAGTGGGAACCTATAACTATTCACGACTTTATGAGTTAAAGTCGACCAGTTACATGATCCTCAGTACTATGTTCACCTAAGAAGCAATTTCCTCAACTCAGTGCAATATCTAACAGAACTAAAAATGCAACAAGACGCTTACTGTGGGATGCAAAGTTAAAGCCAGAAGTCAGAGCAATAGGTATCCACCCTGATTAAAATCTATTTACCACCAGGAAATGATCAAAATTGAGCCATTTGGAAACTCTAAGGGCCAGTTGCATAAAACGTTGTTAGCTAATCATGTGTTTAACTACACATTGTAACCATGGATACGTATCAGAAATACATTGGAAAAAGAGCCTTGTCAAAGTTAACAACGTGATTAAAGTTAACAATGTTTTATGCAAGTGGTCCTAAATTGCTTACGAAGTAGGAAAGTGTGGAGTGAATATGTACAATTGGGGGTATCGAGTAGAACTACTTTATATCATTGTGGTTAAGTATAAACCATTATTCACTTGCTCACTTGCGTCAATTTAGAAGAGAAATGCAAGTAAGAAGACCTAGCTAAAGCAATACCAACACCAACAACTCTAACCTGTTTTAGTTAGTTAAGACACTTCTCTGCCTACTCTGCCAGGATTTTGCGGACGGTTTTCCGCTGGTATGAAGGAGAAATTTCCGGCTCCGATCACAACTAAAATCCAGACAAAGTTTTCTTAACTCAGTGCATCCTCTAGCAGAAACCAAGACTACAAAAAGACGCTTGATGTGGGATGAGAGGTTGAAGCAATGGATATCGCTCCAGATGAGAAACTACCACCAGGAAATGATCAGAAATGGCCAATTTAAAAGATTTTAAATCGCCTACGAAGTCAAATAGAAAAATGTGGAGTAAACATGTACAACTGTCGGTACCAAGTAGAACTCACTTTATTTCATTGTGGTCAAGAACAAACAATGGTCCAGTTGCTCACGTGCGCCAACTTAGAGGAGGAATGCACGAGAAAAGATCTGGTTAAGGCAGTACCATTGCTCTGAACTGTGTAATTTTCTGGATGAATACAATTTAGTTAGGCCATTTCTTTGCCAGTGCTTGTTTGGAGACGATTTTCCATTGGCGTGAAGGTGAAATTTCCGGAGAAGCAGCGTTCTCACCGTCCTAGTTAATGCTAGGCGATGCATTTGGGATTTATATTATTATCATATTGAAGATTTTATATTAGTATATTTTGTTATTTTAATAACTTATGAAATGGTTTAGAAACAATAAATAATAATTATATATTGCAAGTTCAGTGTTTCTTTTCGGAGTTGTATCGGATCGTCAGAAATATTATTGTCTGTAACTGTTGTTCGTTTTAGTATTCCTAGCCATTATTGTATACTTTTCTGCTGAGAAATGCCCAAAAGTCTTCAATCAGTTGCGCCTCAGAAACATTTGGGGATTATATTCTCTCTCTGTTTTTTTTTTATTATAATGTTGGCTGTTAAATGCTCTGCATCATCTGGAGATTCGCTCAAGCTCCAGGTAATAAAATTTGGAGCGTAATCTTTTTCTCAATACTTTTGTTACATACCCCAAGTGATCACATAAATGTGACAGTTCTTTCTTTTTTACCTTCCGTCACCTTTAGGGAAGAAAGGTATTGTCTTTGGTCAAATAATTCGATGATGAGTTTTTAATCATTAAGCACGTTTTAGGGTCCCTAGAATACGATTTTACTATTTTTACGATGATGTCTGTATGTGTGTTTGTGTATGTGTGTTTGTGTACTTGTGTATGTGTGCATGTATGTATGTACGTATGTATGTATATGTGTGTAGGTATATCTGTGTGCAACAAAACTTTCGTCTGCGATAACTCTAATACTACAATTTCAAAAATTATAATTCTTTCATATTATTCTTCGTTACATCCATATGAAGAGCTGATTAGCTTTGGATAGAACTGGTCAACCGGAAGTACCCTAATTTGAAGATTTTAACTATGTGAAATATAATTTTTTCACATTTAATGTTATTATAAATATTAAAGAATATTAATATTTTTTTTATTCTCTATTTTAAATGGCACAAAATTGACCCCTGTGGTGCACTCTTCTCGCCAGCAATGAGTGCCCGTGAGGTGAAGCCTGGTAAATGCCCGCACGGTACAAATATGTCATCATCATTACCGAGATCTGCGTACAAAGCAGATTGGCACACCCAGCAATGGGTAATATGCCGTGATGATATATATATATATATATATATATATATATATATATATATATATATATATATATATATATATATATATATATATATTGTGGGCACCCATACATATTTCACGAACACATACGTACGCAATATTTTATATTTTTGTGTTGGACTATGCAAACCTTGGCTAACAAGGGGTGACCCAGGTAGCAGGTACTTCACCCTTAATTCTGAGAACGGTCGACCCGCCAAGGCAGCTGTACAGTGTTCAGGGCAGTTCGACGCGAGACTTCGCAGAGTGAAGACGTATGCATTTGTACTCGTTCTAACCACTATATCTTATAAACAAATAAATTGTTAGTTGTTATAACATCTTGTTTTCATTTTTTATACCTTTCCTACGTCCTCACCACAGTGGTGACCCCGACGTGATAGTGTGTTTAGTGCGTTTTACGCGATTATTTGTAACAATAATAAAGTGTGTGATTACGTGCTAAATAAAAATCGGTGCAAGGACTAAAAGGACATTACAATGGCAACACCAGCCATGGAGGAGCTGGCAGCCGCTGTACAGAAGGCTCTCGCTGTCAACAGAGTGGCTATGCGCGTACCTCCGTTTTGTGCGTCTGATCCGGAAATGTGGTTCGCGATGCTGGAGAACAACTTCTCTTCAGCTGGTATAACATCAGACAGTTCGAAATTTGATTATGTTACCGGTGCGTTAGACCCTAGATATGCTCTGGAAGTGCGTGATGTGATAGTGAATCGACCAACTAAAGACGCGTACGAGAAGATAAAAAGTGAGTTAATAAAAAGACTGAGTACGTCTCAGGAACAGAAGTCGCGGCAGTTGCTAGAACATGAAGAGATTGGTGATAGAAAACCAAGTCAGTTCTTGCGTCATCTCCGTAGTCTTGGTGGTGCTGGCGTAACCGACGTCTTATTGCGAACGTTATGGCTTAGTCGTCTTCCAGCGAATATGCAAGCTATCCTCGCTACTCAGAAGGATGTTCACTTGGACCAAGTGGCAGAGTTGGCAGACGCCATTGCGGACCAAACAAGTCCCCGATCTATTATCGCGGAAACCAGCTCAACATCTTCTGTTATGGACACCATAGCCGCGCAACTAAAAGAGTTAACCCTCTCCCTCAGAGGGGAAATAGCATCGCTGAGACAAGAAGTATGTGAACTCCGGGCTGCAGCAAACCGGCCATCAAAGTTCAAGAACTCACGGAGCCGCTCACGATCTCACTCAAAGACGCGTGACCATGGTCACGAAGGCATGTGTTGGTATCATTGGAAATACGGTGCCGCCGCACATAAATGCTCCCCGCCGTGTACGTTTAATAAGCAGGGAAACGACGGGGGCAGTCGTTAATGGAGGCGGACGACATCTGCCCTAATACATCGCGTCGAATTTTCGTCACCGACGCCTCAACCAAGCAACAATTTTTAATTGACACTGGTGCCGACCTATGTGTTTATCCACGTCACTATCTTTCTGGCCCGCGAAATAAAAGTGCTTACGATCTCGTCGCGGCAAACGGCACTCCCATCGTAACGTACGGTACGATCACTCTAAGTTTAAATTTTGGACTTAGACGTGAATTTACGTGGAAATTCGTCGTAGCGGACGTATCAAAACCTATAATCGGTGTCGACTTTTTGGCATATTATGGACTTTTAGTGGATGTGCGAAACCGAAAACTGCTAGATTCCACAACTCACTTGACCGTTTCAGGTGAACTAGCAAAGTGCGACGTACCGAGCGTACGAATAGTTACAGGCTCATCTAAATACCATGAACTTTTATCCCGATTTTTTGAAATCACCAGGCCAGGAGGCGCTCCTATTGAGATGAAACATGGCACAAAGCATTTCATCAAGACAACAGCTGGTCCACCAGTCGCACAAAAACCCAGGCGACTAGCTCCAGAACGTCTTAAGGCCGCAAGAAAGGAGTTCGACACAATGCTCCATCTTGGTATAGCCCGACCATCCAAAAGTTCGTGGGCATCGCCATTGCACATGGTTCCCAAAAAGGGTGACGAATGGAGACCTTGTGGGGACTACCGTGCTCTAAATGCTCGAACGGAACCAGATCTTTACCCGGTGCGTCACATACAAGATTTCGCGCACGCTTTAGCCGGGAAAAAGATTTTCTCAACTATCGACTTAGTTCGCGCGTTCAACCAGATTCCCGTCGCGGAGGAGGACATTGATAAAACCGCCATAATAACCCCGTTCGGTTTGTACGAATTTCTATATATGACATTTGGACTGAGAAATGCCGCGCAAACCTTCCAAAGGTTTATGGACGAAGTGCTCCGTGGTCTAGAGTTTGTGTTCGTGTATATAGATGACATTTTAGTGGCGTCGGAATCGGAGGATGAACATTTAAGACATTTAGAGATAGTTTTCCAAAGACTAAAAGACTATAGCGTAGTTCTAAATCCGGCAAAGTGTAAGTTCGGTGAACCGGAAGTGACATTTCTCGGATACAAAGTGTCTAGTGCGGGTACAAGTCCACTACCCGAAAAGGTTCAAGCTATTCAAGACTACCCGATGCCGGATACTGCAAAGAAACTGAGGCAATTTCTTGGTATGCTGAATTTCTACCGGCGTTTCATACCAAAAGCCGCGCTTTCGCAGGCTGCTTTAAATGACCTTTTGAAAGGTAATATTAAAGGGAAAACCTCAATCAACTGGACATCTGGTGCTATCAGTGCATTCAAGAAATCCAAGGACAGTTTAGCAGAAGCTGCGCTCTTGGTTCATCCTAAATTAGACACGCCGCTCGCCATCTTTACTGACGCGTCAGATTTCACTGTTGGTGCGGTGTTGCAACAATGGGAGGACGGAACTTGGAAACCGTTGGCATTCTTTTCGCAGAAACTCAGCTCCGCTCAGAAAAAGTACTCAGCATACGATAGGGAACTTCTTGCCATATACCTGGCAGTTAAACACTTTCGGTATATGGTAGAAGCGCGGGATTTCACGGTATACACCGATCATAAACCCCTTATGTACGCCTTTAAAAAGAAGGATTCACAAGTTTCACCCAGACAGTTCAGATACTTGGACTTTATCTCCCAATTTACTTCTAAAATTCTTCACGTCTCAGGAGATGACAATGTAGTGGCAGATGCCCTATCGCGCATAGAAGAAGTGAATATGACACTTGATTTAGTGGCCGTAGCTGCTTCACAAAAAGAGGATGAAGAACTCGCATCATTGCTGAAGAAAGACTCCACACTGAAACTTGTAAAAATAGAGATACCTGGCTCCAACACGGATTTATATTGCGACGTTTCAATGTCAAAAGCACGTCCTTATCTCACGAAGCCCTACCGAAGAACAGCGTTCAATATCTTACACCGCCTTTCACACCCCGGGTCGAATGCAACGGTCAAGCTTATTTCTCAACGGTATATTTGGCCGTCCATGAAGTCCGATTGTCGCCAGTGGGCGCGTAGCTGCCTAGATTGCCAGCGCTCAAAGATCACGCGACATGTTTCAACAACACCAAGTTCTTTTATACCACCATCGTCGAGATTTGAACATGTCCACCTGGACATTGTTGTTATGCCAATATCTGAAGGCAACAGATATTGTCTAACCTGCGTAGATCGGTTTTCACGATGGCCGGAAGCTATTCCACTTCAAAACCAGGAAGCCAGCACTGTTGCATCCGCCTTCTACGCAAACTGGATCGCACGATTCGGTACCCCGCTGCGAATCACAACGGACCAAGGGAGGCAGTTTGAGTCACACCTGTTCAAATATTTGAACCGTTTGACAGGTACAACTCACCTGCGGACAACTGCCTATCATCCAGCGGCAAACGGCATGGTGGAGAGGTTTCACCGTCAATTCAAGGCCGCCATTAAATGCCACGCAACTATAAGGTGGACAGAAATTTTGCCTACGGTTCTACTAGGAATTCGAGCAGCGTGGAAACAGGATCTCCAGTCAACAGCCGCTGAAATGGTTTATGGTCAACCCCTACGCCTGCCGGGAGAATTCCTAAATCCAACTACGGCAAAAACGGACCAAACGGAGTTTGTGTCCGATCTGCGCCGCCATTTTGAAGAATTGCGACCAGTCAATGGGTCGCGTCACGGGGAGAAGAAAACCTTTTTGTTTCAGGACCTGAGCACCACCGACTACGTGTTCCTTAGACATGACGGTCCCAAGACGTCATCCCTCCAGCAGCCATACACCGGCCCACACAAAGTTATCGAACGTGGTAACAAGGGGTTCGTGGTCGATTTCAACGGACGTTCGGTAAAAGTATCCATTGACCGAGTAAAACCAGCATACGTCCTGCAAGACCGGGAATACCAAGAAGATGTCCATTGCCAAGATGATCATGAGGAAATCATCATTCAGTCACCAGCCCCCGTTCAACCCAAGCCGACACCTCCTTCAAGATATCAAAGCGTGCCGACCACCACTAGATGTGGGCGACGTGTTCGATTTCCAGACCACTTCCAAGCTGGTCTATCGTGATCAAGATCACTGGCAGGGGGGTCCTGTGGGCACCCATACATATTTCACGAACACATACGTACGCAATATTTTATATTTTTGTGTTGGACTATGCAAACCTTGGCTAACAAGGGGTGACCCAGGTAGCAGGTACTTCACCCTTAATTCTGAGAACGGTCGACCCGCCAAGGCAGCTGTACAGTGTTCAGGGCAGTTCGACGCGAGACTTCGCAGAGTGAAGACGTATGCATTTGTACTCGTTCTAACCACTATATCTTATAAACAAATAAATTGTTAGTTGTTATAACATCTTGTTTTCATTTTTTATACCTTTCCTACGTCCTCACCACAATATATATATATATATATATATATATATATATATATATATATATATATATATATATATATATTTATTTATTTCTCTATCACTATAAGATCTATAGATCACGTAGAACGGATGAAGATAATGTGCTGGCCACATCAGATTTTTTTAAAATGTCACGTTGCAGTCAATTTTCAAGTAACCATTGCAAATAATTTCTTATTTTTACCCTAAAGTGATCACACAAAAGTGGCAGCTCTATCTTTTTTAAAAAATGTCCCTGGGTGCGGCCCTGCGCGATGCGCACTTGCAGAACTCATTACTGAAATCATGACGGGTTATTGTCGGCATCTCGCACTGATGTGGTCGAGTGTGTGTGTGAGAGACACACGTGGTCATGTGAACTGCGATCTCCAGCACATGTGAATGGAAAGCAAAAAGGGAATGCCGTACAGGTGGCAAGGGCCACACAACAACACCAACGGAGATGGCAGATCAGGAATGGACAGAGAAAGGAGAAATGTATAAGAGGAGAGGAATGAAATAAGAAGAGTTATGATGAAATGGGTGAAAACGGATGTGATAATAATGATGAAATGTTATGTATTCTGGGGCTCGGTTTTAATTCTTTTGAAGAAATAAGATTGTCTTTATCAATGATGTCACGCTAGGCTTTATGGTTTTCTTTTTATAGGTTTTTATAGATAAGGTGGAGTATGACAGAACTTGGTTATACTTTTTGTGTCAGTTTAAGTCGTAATCGATCAATTGGTCTCTTCACTATAGCTCTAAGGTATATAAATTTTAATCGGAGATTGTAAAATTGGCCCCCAATAAAAACATGTTTAGCAATGTTGGAAAATGTATTAAGTTTTTTTCGCATTCGTGTATTATCAATTTTTTTTCCACGACAGCAATGAGTGCCCGTGTGGTAACGCATGGTAAATATCCGCACGGTACGAATATGTCATCATCATTACCGATATCTGCTTATAAAGCAGATTGGTACACCTAGCAATGTGTAATACACCGTGATAAACATTTTCTTCTACAAAATTTTACCTGTATAATTCAAATTTATTTTGTAATAGTGACGTTAATTTTTTTGTCAACTGGAAATATATAAAAACCAGGGATTTGTTAACTACTGGATGGAGCAAGTAAATCTTCAAATGTACCCGGCCAGATCGACAGAGCTAGTGATTAGTGATACATAATTCCGATTTGTTGTTTTTATTTCCGTTATTTGTCATTCTTTTGTCTCACAGGTTTGACAGTTTTTAGGTTATTATTGTTATCCTCATTGAAATTTAATTATTTAATTGTCAAATTTATATTCTTATATGTATTCTAATTTAGCATCGTATTCGTATTTATTTTACGTTTCACGATTAAATATATTTAAATGAAATTTTTGACGTGAATTTGACAGATTTGAATTTGACAGTGATTTGAATATCAATTTCACTTGTCCAAAGTGGAATTATCTATATTTTTCTCATTCACACTTCCTTTGTTCTCTCTTAATCTGGCCGGGTACACAAGAAATACATACATATATCGGTACTCGCTTGCTCTATCCAGTAGTTAGCAAATCTATGGGACGTCGTTTGGCTTTTTATTCAACATGATATTCATATTTCTAATTGTTAATAGGACGTCGAACCATATTTTTAAATATTTATATTTTAATATGTTTCTTATATTTTTCACGTTTTAAATATATCACAAACATATTTTTAAATAAATAAAATATCATTGGGATTCATTTCATTTATTTAAAATGTTCTCAAGCATATTTGTAAATCAAATATAAACCCGCGAACAATTAAAAATAAGGTTGAATTTCCAATATGTATTTGAAAATATTGTTAGTGTGCTCGTGATTTATCTTTTTAAAAACATATTTTTAATTCACAATGCAAACTCAGATTTATTTGAATTAAAAATTTGTTTGTGATATTTTTAATTCTCTGTCTCTCTCGTACTCATAGCGTTATATGGAAGAAATAGAAAGAGACAGAGAATTAAAAATATGTATCAGTAAGTTTGTAACCATACTTCTAATTCGAAACATATTTGAAATTCAAACATATTTTTAAATGAGCATTTAAAATTATGTTTCGAGTTCTAAAATGTATTTAAAAATATGTTTTATTTAATTTTTAAACGATTTAAATGCAGTTTGCTATTTAAAAATATAACATTTAATTTGTAATTTTTGTAAAAGGAAGTGACTTAAAAATATGTTTAAGATTTCTAATGCTTCTCGAATCGCAAACATATTTACAATGATACAAAATAAATTCAAAAAAAATTTCAAATAATTATTTAAAAATATGGTTAAATTTATTCTGAACCATTGTAAATATGTTTGCGATTCGAGAAGCAATAGATATCTTAAACATATTTTTAAGTCACTTCCTTTTACAAAAGTTAAAAATACAAATCCCTGATAAAAACTGATTTATTTTAAAATCGGATTCTAAGGACCTTAGGACAAAAATCTTGATATGTGATTTTTAACATGAGCCCTATCCCTTATTAAGGGTAGTGGGAGATAAAAGAAGACAAATTTTGTAAAGAAATAAATATTGTAAAATGCTACTAACTTAAATTGCTATAAACAATATTTATATAAATTTTTCAATTTCTAAATATTCATTGTTATATGATTTGAATTTTGAAATACCTGCTAAAGCCTGTTTTAAATTTGTCAATTTTTATGTCAATTATCAATTGAACTTATAATTTTACAATAAATTTACTAATTTCTAGCAATTGTTTACATTATTTATCATTTTTTTTCATATAAGTGATTCCTGCTACCTAAATGAGGGAATCCCTTGATTTCATATTTAGTGTTCATTGTTCATTAGACCTTTGTCTGTTACTGATTTAAGTTTGCATTGCAATTTAAAGCTAAGATGACTTCCAAAAGAAAACAAGTTACTTTATCGATTAAAGAAAAGATCGAGATTATTAAGAGTTTAGAGGCGGGTACCACAGTGACCAGTTTATCGATAAATACAATGTGTGAAAATTATAGAAAGACAAATAAACGAGGTTACTGCGCTAATAAACCAAATTCTGAAGATGTCACACGCCAAGAAGCTGTTGAATGGGCTATCGGACATGAAGAATCTTGGGAATCTACAAATGATATGGATATTTTGGAACAGTCAGAATGAATCAAGCTCCGACGAAGAAGTAAAAGTGATACCAGGACATGTAAAGCACAAACAGGCAGTCAGAAGTTTTGAAACGTGTTTGAAGTGGGCTGAAGAAAATGATGAATCGGAACACCACATTCTAATTCTATCGGAAATGAAAAACGAGCCAAAAGGCAGAAGAAGCGAACATTAAACAGAGCAAAATCACCGAATTTTTCACAGTTTCTTAGATTTACTATTGACTTTAATATAGATTTATGTAATATGTCTATATGTACTTTATTTTGTTATTCATATGTAGTACGTACAGTTGTTTTTTAATTTTATGTTTGAAAATAAAGCATTTTTCTTACAACCGTGCGTGAAAAGTACTTTTCACGCACTAGTGCTTAAAAAGTAAATAATCGTTGCTAGGCAACAGTAAAATTCGGTTAATTTGGTCAAGTATATAATTAGGTAGTAAATAATAATAAAAGTAACAAAATTTATTAAGAAATATGAATATACACTGTAAATGAAGCAAACCTAATATTTTTATAACAGATTGAGTACTAATCTAATTTTTAAGAACATTAACATTTTTTGACATGTATTCTAACCTAACCTAATTTTTAATATTAATATTAAATGTACAATTTGTACATTATAAAAGACTAATCACCGTCAGTCTGAGATTCTTCCAAGTGTTTAAGTTACATTTTGTACAGTGAGAAAGAGAAAGAGAAAGAGTACTAACAGTATTTGAAGCTCCTGGATGCCTGTACACTCAGTATTATGAGAAACTTCAATACCATTTCGGTTGTAGGAAAAATGTTGTATGCAACAAGTGTGTAAAATAGTATTTTGTCTCGTGCTACAATTTCCGCATTCGGCTGCGCTTCATGCGTAAAACATAGCACTCCACCAAAAAAGTACTACTTTACACACTTGTTACATAAATAACTATTTTATTGTGAGAATGTGGAAATTCGTAGAGAATTAAGAAAATGGATATTTTCTCTGAGTAAATTTATATCGAAGTCCTTAATCAGATTTACATAAATCCTAAATCTTGACTGTTTATTTGTTTATGCCAGAACAATTTAAAGCGTTCAAGTATTTTCGAATTTACTGTACATTTAATTAAATTTATTACTGACATTTTGATAATCCGAATCAACCTGTGCAATTATTAGTTCGGATTAAATAGGTCCAACTGTAATTAAATTGACCGTTCGCGTGTTACTAAAATTTCTAAAAAGCATTAAAAAATTGAAGGAAAAATAGAACCTGTTCTGTTTCCAGTTTATTTAGCGGCTTGTTAACTTAAAATTGGCGCAAAAATTGAAAAGTGTAATACAAGTGTTTTAAGCTCAATTTCTAAAACTTGGCCAAGTTCTTGAAATTGAAGAAAACATTGACAGAAAATGAATAGTTATCTGTTTCTAATTATTGTTATTTATTGTAAGGAAGTTAATCATACCACATTATGATTTTATTAACATGAAATTACATGTGCGATAACTCTTGATAATGATATAAATGTAGACGTTAATGTATTTATTTTTTACAACTTAATTGCGAAAAAATGATATTTAAAATATATGTAAAAAAACTATTTACAGTTTAAAATAAAGTGCCACTTTTGGATATCCAATTGACACCAAAATCTAACGGATTCTTTTTATATTACTACAGAATAGGAATACATGATTTCATAAATTTTTGATTGATATTAGGTTTAGATCTATTAGTTTCGCTACTTTCGTCTACACCGTCTACGGTTTACTGTGTGTATGGAGGGGGCAGTAAACTATAAAGTATGGAGACGAACATACCTAATATTGTCTTTAAAATGTCTAGATCCATACTTATACCTTGAAACGTGTTTATTTGCCAAAGTCTCGATATGCGAATTTTAACACGATCCCTATCCTGAGGAGACAAGTATTCTAAAGAATTAAATATTCTTACTTTTACTAACTTAAATTGCTATAACAATATTTAAACTTACTTTTGGTTTTTAAAATATTTATGCCCGATTTCTCCACAGTAACTTAAGTTGTTGATTTGACGTGCTTGGAATCAGCTGATTTGTGTGCGCATGTCATTTTGACAACAACAATGTCACTTTGACAAGACCAATGTTTTGACTTATTTTGATTTTCAACAGCTAAAATGTTATTATTATACAATTTTCAGGCAGTAAATATAAATAAATATATATCATCACGACATATTACCCATTGCTGGGTGTGCCAATCTGCTTTGTACGCAGATTTCGGTAATGATGATGACATATTTGCACCGTGCGGGCGTTTACCAGGCAGTAAAACACATGTAATTAAAAATAATAACTTTTCAAAAGTTCAAAATTTAAATAATTCAAAATATTGGTCTTCAACGTGACATTGTTCTTGTCAAAATGACATGCGTACACAAATCAGCTGATTCCAAGCACGTCAAGGTCACCCGAGTCACGTGTCTGCTCGCGCCCTATTGAAGTGCTACTTAATTGAAAATAGGTTTTATATCCCAATTGCGTTGCACCAGCAAATTTAAATACGAACTTAACTTGTCACAAATTACATTGGCAACAGCGTAAAATATGTCAAAGCTGTCGTTGTTTTTGTCAGTGTTAATATGCTTGTATTCGTTTCAACAGTATTCGATACGGATTTACCAGATTTCCCTAAATTTGACGACGTTAACTTCGTGGATAATGTGGACGAAGTTGATTTTGTCGATATTGTTGCAAATGCTAGAATCCCGCGACAAATATATAACAAAATTTATTTGTTCCAATTATATGACGACAAAGATTTTCTGTCAATATTTTTTATAGGTGGACCAACGCCAGTTCTATAAACAAAAGCCCTTTCCTTCGTTGATGTCTTCTTGGCATCAGCCTTCATATTGCCCACTTTTTTCGTAGGCTTGCCACATCTCTGTATACATTTAATAAATTTAGAATAAATGTTGCGGCAATTAAATTTCAAGTATTGTCCTTTTGTATATTTGACACCGCATTAGTTTGTTTTTTATTTTCGATGATTTCTTTATATTGATCCACAACTTCTAATAGCAATTTTTTTCTTCTTTGCTGTAATTTGTAGGTTTCTTGTCCATATTGCAGAAGACTTGCACCGTAACTCCACAAAACAAAATCTGATGTGGCCAGCGCAAAACCTCTCGCCATATATTTTACCTGGTTGTACGCATAAAACGAAAAATATTTTTAAATACAAATACAAATATTCATGTCTCACTACAAAATAATTCTCACATATATTTGCAAAATCTATGGGATATTTTAATATAAATTATGTACAATTGGGATTTTCAAGTATCAAGAGATGGCGATGATCGCATTAAAGAATGGTACACTTTTTGTTGACATTTGTCAGCGTAGCATTACTGTCAATTGTGTTTCTTTAGTGTTCGTATTATTTTTTCATTTATTAGTATTTTTTATTTAAAATTCAAGTATGTATAATAGAGTTTTTATAGTCATATAGTTGTAGTTTCATATAAATGTCAAATGTGTACCACTGTTTGTAGTTCTAATATTCGCCGCTAGTTAGCGTTTTCTTATTTGAAAATCCCAATACATACATTTGCTTTATATTCAATATCCTGAAATTTTCTTTTTCTACTTTTCTTTTCTTTTTCTTTATGTTCGTCATTTTTTCGTAAATTCCTTTTATATTCTTTTTTACGTATATTCTTTTGCTTTGTTGACTTTTTTTTATTTTCATAATCTTCATAATAATGTACAAATATTTTTGACAGTGATACAAATATTTTTGACAGTGACATTTATGTGTCAATTACAAACATTTAAATTTCTTGCCTTGAAGTAGTTTGATCTGAGAATTTTTACATCAAATTATTTTATATGCATTTCTTTATCTCTAAATCTTTTGAAGATATAATAATGAGTTTATATTTATCGAATAAAGAATTTAACGTTCTTTAATATAAGTATTTACATAAATTTTCAATAAATAATATTTAGATGAATTTTGTCTTGTAACTACTACTTCCGGTTATCCAATTGTTACCCAAACTTAATCAACTCTTCCCATTATTGTTAGATTGAGGAATCCGTAGTTAAAAATGTCTTAAGTCTTATAGTATTTGAGAAATCGTGAATCAACATCCACACATCAACACACACACACACATCCACACACACACACACACACACACACACACACACACACACACACACACACACACACACACACACACGTACGGACATCATCATAAAAATGTTATAATCGGATTCTAGGGACCTCAAAACGTGCTTATTCACTAAAATCTGATATGCGATTATACAATACCTCTTTTAGCGAGAGGTAAAAACAAATTTATCGTGAACTGATATGACAACTGACATATATTACACATAAGTCAACGTTTTCTTAGACTTACATTAAAGTGCTACTTACGTCTCACATTTTGACATTTTTTGCGTGGTCCAACAGTTTACGGTGGAACTTAGGAATAAATCACGACTTAAGACTTAAGTTGCTCTGGAGAAACCGGGCATTAATCTTATATTATTTTAGTATACATAAACAACATTTTGTAACTTTAAAGTCTACTAGAATTGGGTAAGAAAAGAAATTTATAACTCAACTTTTCAAACTAGATAGACAAAGAAATGTCAAGCATAAATTCAAGGCGATGAATTATCCAATACCAAACCAGTAGAGAAAATTGGAGGAAATATCAATTCTAGTAGAATTTGAAATCTATGCCTAATAAAAATCTGATTATAAGGCCCTTAAAACATTTTGTAAAAATTTAAAAAAATTATTTTTAACACGATTCCTATACCACCTTTAATTATCTGTTTCTAATTGTTGTATATTGTAAGGAAATGAATTTAATCATATCACATTATGATTTTATTAGCATGAAATTATATGTGCGATAACGAGAACATCAATAAATTGTCCGGAATTTGAACTTGAAAATTTAATTATGTAATTCTATACGACCTGAATTTATTTATGGCTAGTGTTACATTTGGCCACAAATGGATAGGACCGTGAACTTACAAAAAACTATGCACATAAAACTTAATTATTGTTAAAATGCGGTCACTACAAAATATAGGAATTATGTGCCACGGAAGATACCATTATTATTTAATGATCATATAGGCACACTTATGGAAAAGAATAAAAAGAATGCTATGTTAGATAAGATAGTACAAGTTACAAAATATAAGTTGAGCTTCCTTTTCTTCTGTACGTGAATATCGAATCGTTAAATAAAAAAAAAATTGTAGTCAAAGAATATAAAATAAAATTTGTACAGAAATAAGACACGTGTTACTGCACTGTTGCCTTAAGTATGAAGCTTTGACTATAATTATTATTAACTAAACATAAAGTAACACAACTAAACTAAACAAATTACTAACACGTTACATGTTACTTTGTAACTCAACGAGCTAGCGTAACGCACGTGCCCAAAACTAAAACACAGGTTACAGGGAATCTAACACTGACTCTTTATGTCTTATCGACATAGGTAACTAATACATACGCCCGGTTGCACAAACGTTCATCAACGCATTGTTCGATTAACGGTTCATCAAATTGAACAAATTCGAATCAGTTTCCTTCTTCTTATGACATTTAAATCATTGCTGTCAAAAAATCGCGTTGCATTTATTCGTTTTGATGAACCGCTAACCGAACAACGCGTTGATTAACGTTTCTGCAACCAGGCAATACTATCTCAAAAACAAAGCGCTATCTTAAGGACAAGATTATCTTAGGGGTGCAGGGTGCATAGGCTAGGGCATCTAAAGTCATGCACGTATGCTTAATAATTTCAAGACATAATTATCCATATAACTGTCAAAGATCGGGGACATCCAGACTAAAACCGGCGGGAAAAATAGTACGTATTTCTAAAAAGAATTTTGACCAACAAAGATAACAAGTTGAAATATTATTCCTGAAACTATAAAAATTATGTAACGTTTTTATTTATTTGGGTGAAGTGTAAATATTAGACAATTATTATTAATTAAAATAAGTATTTATTAAACTATAATGAAAATTACTATTACTTACTAATATTAAACAATTATGAAAA
Source organism: Harpalus rubripes (assembly GCA_963082715.1). Lineage (NCBI taxonomy): Eukaryota > Metazoa > Arthropoda > Insecta > Coleoptera > Carabidae > Harpalus > Harpalus rubripes. Next base: position 13,108,122 of record OY720455.1, on the reverse strand, counting down.
ACTAATTAAGACTAAAAATATAATTAACTAGATAACACTAACACTATTTATTTAATAAATTAACAATACTATTTATTTCTACGATATAACTAATTATTTATTTCACTACGCGTCCCCATCTTACACTGCCGGTCTGTTGCAGACTTTTGTAGACTGTTTACTCGATATTTATATCACTATATTTATGTCACTATATACTTATATCACGTTCAACTACCGACCTCTACAGCGTTTATATACTCAAGTGACTCAACAGCGTCTGTATATGCAACTGCTCGGACAGAAGTCGCACCTTTCACCTCACTGTCTGTCTATTTATGTAATAAACTTTCTCCTTCCACAGCCTCAGTATCACCAGCTATCCGTATGCCACAATTCTTTAATACCAATGACAAGTATCTACTCCAACTCGCTGTTACTGTCATTGTATACCTAACTTCACAATACACGTCAACCCTACCGAGTATTCACGTCCACAGCTATTCCAGTATACCAGTGACTTCCAGAGTACCTACTCCACTGGACACTTTATTCACTAACGCTCTATCTGAATATCTCTGTCTCTGAATGTAACTAACTCTCGAGCATAGCTCTTTTATACAGCTGCCATTAACTTCAAGAGAGCTCTAGAACATTCGACAGCATAATAACAATGAACACAAAAGGTTCAGGCGACCGGAAGTAATCAAACAAGTCGCGGCTTGTTTGTTTATGTAGCCCGGCTGCTAGCGCGATTGCGTCATCGCTATACTTAGACGCTTGTTCAGCGTAGCAGCGAGGCTCACACGAAACATTTAGATAAGTTCATAAAAAGTTATTTGATGGTTTCGGCACGGACCCTTGCCTTATTACACTTAACCTAACTCAAAAAACTCGCGCCTGCAAGTTTTTGCATTAGGTTAGGTTATGTTAATATTTTACTTGAAAAATAACACGATTTGGCAATGTAGATATTCATTTATTTATTATTTATTAATTTGGACATTTCGGTTGTTAAACTGTCATTAGCCACAATATTCTTATAAATAATAATAATATATCATCACGGCATATTACCCATTGCTGGGTGTGCCAATCTGATTTTTACACAGATTTCGGTTATGATAATGACATATTTGTACCGTTCGGGCGTTTACCAGGCGTCCCCTGACGAGCACTCATTGCTGGAGTGGAGAGTTTACCACAGGGGTCAATTTTGTGCCATTTAAAATTCGAAATACTTGGTGTTGGTCGGGATCGAACCCGGTTTTCCAGATTCGCGACCAGACACAGGCACGCGGCCACGAGACTCCATATATATTCTTATAATGCCCGTGTCACATTAGCGGGTTTGAAGCGGTTGGCGGGTGCGTGTGCGGGTGACTCTTCGACGAATAGGAGCGCGGCAGCTAGCGGCTGCGGTTGCCCCTATTGGTCGATAAGTCACTCGCACATGCACCCGCACCCGCCAACCGATAATTAACAACGTAGTTAATTAACTACTTTTAATTTGACAGTTGTGTGTGTGAAAACATGTTTAACCATCTGTGACAATTTGAAATAAAAAGCGCAATTACTGGCATTATTTTTATTTAAATAATTTTAATAGGGAGGTATAATTTTATTAACATTTTTCAAAATTTGAAGCTGCTGTCCAGAAAATAATTAATAATTTAAAAATTACCTAGCCGATATGCAACTATATTGAGTTTAGGTATCATTAAAAATAAAACTATTGCGTGAATTAATATAAACAAAAAAAAAAATTCCAATAAAGAAACGTGTAGCAGGGTTTGATGATAAATTGTATCCGACTTTAAAAATATATTTTGGTGGAATTATGTTTATTAATTGAAGCCTATATTTAATTTTTTAACTGGAAACATTTAATTATCACTGTATTTATGCAGAAAAGGAAACTACACATTACTGAAGAATGCGTCTTATTTGTGAAACTGAAACAATTTGTACATACCTACTTTCTATAAATCTGATAAGCATACCTAATAATAATGACGGTAATCTAATACACTTCATTCCTATTTATGCAGCATGCTATAGAATGTGTAACAGGAAACATCGCTTCATATTGAATTTTAACAAGACTTACTTATTTTAACTAGACTACGTGTTATAAAGTACGGTATTTATTATGTTATTACATTACATACTGTATATTTAAAAGGACTTCTATTATAGATCGCTTAAAGAGAAAATTCATCTTTAATCATTCCTAATCTGTTTATAATTTCATATATTTGCAAAATGTATTTATTAATGTTGAGCCTTCGAGGGCGTATTTATAAATTTGAATATTCCATTTATTGACATGGTGGTAGATGATATAGCCTATTTTGAGGGGTACAGAATAATGAGTACAAGACACAAAATATACAAAAATGAAGTATACAATTCTGAAAGCAATTGATTTCAGTATAATAACTTTACCGAAGCACCTGTACATTATTTTTTCTTTTACCAATTTATTGAAAAGTAAAATAGTGGAGGCATTCACCATAGCAACAAATTAAAAAAATGCTTTAAGTAAAGTATCGCTTCCGATTGATCATTTGTAAACAAAATCTAATTTGTTGTTCCAATAAATAGAAAAGTCTGTAATACGAAATTTTGGATTATATTTTATTTTGTTTTTCCTCGAAAATCTGTTAAGAGCTCCAAATTAAGTACCACTCTAGGTTTATCATATATGTATAGTCAAAATATAATATGTTGTTTCAAATTATACACGAGTTTTAAATACCAAATTTGATAAGTTTTGGATCATGTTTTAATATATTTTTTCAAGAAAATCTGTTTATAGCATTCTGTAAAGTACTACTTCCGGTTTATTAATCTTAGAAAAATATCTAATATGTCGTTTTCATTAATATAAAATTCTTAAATACCAAATTTGAAAAGTTTTGGATTGTATCAATAAATTTTCACGAAAATCTGTTCAGAGCTTCAAGTAAAGTATCAGTTCCGGATTATCAATTTTACATAAAATCTAATATGTCCTTCTCAATAATATAAAAGTTGTAAATACCAAATTTGAAAATTTTTGGTATATATCATAAAATATTTATCACAAAATCTGTTCAGACTAGTTCAGAGGTTTAAGTAAAATATCATTTCCGGTTTATCAATTTTAGAAAAAACCTAATATGTCGTTCTCATTAATCTAAAAGTCTTAAATACCAAATTTTAAAAGTTTTGGAATATATCATAATATATTTTTCACGAAAATTTGTTCAGAGCTTCAAGAAAACTATCACTTCCGGTTTATTATTTTGGCCAAAATCTAGTAAGTTATTCCCCTTTTTAAGTTTAAATACTAAAATTGAATAGTTTTGGCTTATATTTTAATTTAATTTTTCATTAAAAACTGTTATGGGCTTCAAGTAAAGTGTCACTTCCGGTTGTCCAATTTTACCCAAAATCTAATCAACTCTTTATATAAATGTAGACAGATACGGAAAATATAAATTTTCGGAAGTTTGTTGTAAGAGTTATCGTGGAGGAAAAAATCGTCACGCACACGCACACGCACACACACACACACACACACGCACACGCACACGCACACGCTCACACACACACACACACACACACACACATCGTCGTAAAAATAGTAAAAATATATTGTGGGGACCCTAATTCGTGCTTATTTACTGAAAACTCACCATCGAATTTTTGGACCGATAATATTACCTCTCTTACCTTCGGTATGACGGGAGGTAAAAAAATATGCAGAATATAAATCTAGGAACTCATTTTCGCCGAAATTCGCTGAAGGAGAAAGATATGCTCAAAATTCAATATTGTAAGCTACAAAGAGACGAAATGAAGAAAGAAACATAATGAAAATACGGGGACAATCAAGGAAAACTTATTACAATAGATACTCGTATAGATAGATAGAATACATAGTAAAGAGAATGGGCCATATAAAGACAAGAACAACGGAGCTAGATAAATCAGTTAAATACAATTACAATAAAAGGTATAAATTATTACAGTCGATTTCAATGCCCCGCTATCTTCTTTACGTAAAGAGAAACATGCGAATGGATTATATTATGGGTTATCCAAAGAAGAATTGAGTTGCAGCCTATTCCATTGACTAATTTAAGAACACGCACTAAGAAGTAAAAAGGGAAGTGAAAGAAGGAAACGACTTATTAAACGATCTGAAGTAAGATAAGTGAATGTGCGGAATACTTTTTCCTTGATCAACTATTAAATTTTGATTAATAATTTTGACACACATGGCGATTTTTTATTGAAATTTTATGCAAAAGTTTGAGAAGGCTTTTGTTGAAAACACAAGTTTATGAACGGTATAAACGTTGTTAAGGGCGAGAAGATGTGAAGAGCCAGGAGAAAAAAGGGATGAATGACCATTTTCTAATAAAATGAGATTATTTGTCCCAACAGACTGAAGGTGATAAAAAGGAAGAGGGTTCAAAAAAATTTAAAGTACAAAAAAATTCTGTAATCTGCTGTATTACCATTTGTATCGTGTATGGCCGAATATGAATTATGAAAACCTGGTAACCATCTTTGATATCGAAACATTAACAGTACGGCGCGACAAATATCGATTACTATTTTTATATAAATTAATTAACAATTTAATAAACAGCCCTTTACTTGTAGCTGAACGCTGAACTCAATTTTCATACACGGCCATGTAATACTTGTTCAACCATATAATTTCTCTCACAACAAATAGTCACTATTCTACTCCGATAATCTTTATGTGCTGATTATTCAATATTGTAACGTTTTTATTTATCTGGGTGATGTGTAAATATAAGACAATTATTATTAATTAAAATTAAGTGTTTATTAAACTATGATGAAAGTTACTATTACTAATAATACACAATTATTAAAAACTAATTAAGACTAAAGCTATAATTAACTAGATAACACTAACACTAACACTATTTATTTACCCAATTAACACTACTATTTATTTCCACGATATTATTTATTTCACTGCGCGTTCCAATCTTAGATTGCCGGTCTGTTGCAGATTCTTGTAGACTGTTTACGCGATATTTATATCACTATATTTATATCACTATATATTTATAGCATGTTCAATTGTCCGCCTACCGACCTCCACAGCGTCTATATACTCAACTGACTCAACAGCGTCTGTATATTCAACTGCTCGGACAGAAGTCACACCTTTCACCTCACTATCTGTCTATTTACGTAACTCTCTCTCTTCCACAGCCTCCGTATCACCGACTTTCCGTATGCCACAATTCTTCAACACCAATGCCGAGTATTAGGTTACACTTGCCGTTACTGTCCCCATATACCTAGTACCCGGTATACCAGTAACTTTCTGACTCACCGTTACTGTTCTTGCACACTATAGCTTCCCAATACTCGTCCACACTACCGAGTATTTACATCCACAGCTATCCCAATATACCAGTAACTTCCCGAGTACCTACTCGACACCAACTGCATACGCTCACCACGATACTGCCGTGCTTCTCAAACTCACTAACACTCTATATGAACATCTCTATGTCTCTCCATGTAACTAACTAACTAACTGTCATTAACTCAGCTGACTATATAAGGCAACCCCCGATCACATAACTAATGTTATGTGATCAGAGACTCAACTGAACTAACTAACTGTGTGCACTAATGTAAGTGTCTGTCTATCTTCAATAATGGAATTATGTAAGTCTCTATAACTGTATGTAAGTAACTAACCCTCGAGCATAGCTACGTCCCTTATATACAGCTCCCATTATTTTCTAGAACAGTCTAGAATATTCGAACACGTAATACCAATGAACACAAAAGGTTCAGGCGACCGGAAGTAATTAAACACGTCGCGACCAGTCTGTTTACATCGGCCGGCTACTAGCGCGATTACGTCACCGCTATAAATAGACACTCGCTTACAGTGGCGGCGACGGCGGGCGTCCCATATTACAATATATTTATCAGTGAACTTGACAAGCGATTCTATCTCTAAATTCAGTGGCAAAATTGGTGAATGCTTGAGAAATCATCTAGAAAATTAGTTGAATTACAAATTTATTTCATTTATATATTTTTATTATATTTTTGTAACGTATTAACTTGCTATAATTAACTGTAAAATTGTATTAACACTTTTGTCTTGTATATTCTATACTAATATTACTCTGTAATTAGGAATTATATTGGGGTGATAAATAAATTAATAAATAAATAAATTAGAAGAACAACGTTTTGCGACCATAGAGGAGATACGAGTGAATGCAATATAGCTGAAGAAGTTAAGAACTATACTTCAAAGTTTTTGAAGATTGGATGAAAATAATGGCATTATATCTAATATCAATAAGATAATAGGTCGGCATAATGCTATCTTGAAATATAAACCAGATAAATAGCTTGAAATAATTGACAAAAGAATCGCAATTAATTATTTAATGTACTACATTACTTCTTTCTTTCTTTTCCTTACCCATTCACATTACTTCTTACATTGTAAAGAAAATAAAGTAAATTATATATTTTAGCGACACGCGATGATGTTTAATTTCTTGTAGGACATTAAGGCAAGAACAGATGAAGTGTTTAATGCACCCTTCTTTCGCTACGGCACTTAAAACGACATTATCTTTTCCTCCTCAAAACGTCGATTCGGATTCGTTAATGAAGTCTTCGGACAAAACAGCAAAGTTAACTCTTTCTCTTTGCTTTGCTGAAGGATGTACTCGTATACGTAAGTTGTTCTCGCAGACTTATAAGAAACTTGGGGCGTAATGACGCTCGTAAAAACGTAATTGTTGTTATGAACGACCGGCCACCGACAAACAGTGCAAAAAACTGCACCGAAACCTGCGTGAGGCTTTGACTTACGCCGCACATTCATTCATACACCAACCACCAGTTTTTATTTGTTATGGACGACATACGAGTTTCATATTGAGTTCTCTTTACTCATTTACTCTCAGGAAAAGGATATCCAATATGACATTAAAGTATCACCAAAAGTACTCGCTTAAGAATTTTTTTCTATTTTGCGTCTATAACAAAGCTATTACATACAGCACCCAAAAGAGTTCGTCAATAGCTCATTCGAGTGCTGTAATAGAATAGTACAATTTATTTTTTTAAGCTTGGTGGCTCTAATGTCAAAGAATGTCAAATGTCAAATCTCGCTAAATAAATGAACACAAATGATTGTTATTTTTAGTTATTTATTAAAAATTCTTAGAGGCGATCGATTTCGGCTTTTCTAATTGCCATCATCAGGCCAGAGCTGAAATATAATATATAAAAAATCTGATGTGGCCAACAAAAAACCACCCGCCATTATTTAAAAAAAAATTAAATACGCATAATTACATATTTACTTATGCTGAAAACTGTATTAAGTTTCATTCCGTATAACTATTAATTGTTCTATTAATAATTTTCTTTTTAAAACGTTACTATTATTAATTTGAAATGATTAGTTCTTTGACAGTGACATTTATTTGAGATCTGAACTATGTAACCAAGGAGTTGTGTTTGTTTATAGCGTAGGCTCCGGGATTTAAATTATGAATAAGTTTATAAAATTATAAATATATAGAAAAAGTATTATTGCAAACCTGTAGAAAATTTAATAATCTTTAATTTTTATAATAACATAAATCTCGGTAAAATAACATTTAAAGGTATTTTTCGAAGAAAAACTATTTTGAGCTTCAAGTAATGTACCATTGCCGGTTATTTGATTTACACCAAAATCAAATGACTTCTTTCCATATTAGAATAAGGTAGAAGTACAAGATTTAAAAATTTTCTGAATGATAGTATTTGAGTTAACAGGATCCGTACACACACACACATACACACACACGCACGCACGCACGCACGTACACACCCACACCCACACCCACACCCACACCCACACCCACACCCACACCCACACCCACACCCACACCCACACCCACACCCACACCCACACCCACACCCACACCCACTCCCACACACACACACAGATATCATCGTGAAAATATTAAAATTGGATTCTAGGGATCTTAAACGTGGTCATTTACCAAAATCTCGATATGCGAATTTTAGCACGATCTCTAAAAATGAGGTACGTAAAACAATTTAACTAATTTAATTTTTTTTACAAATTTTTTAAAGAAATCCCGTTCTTTTTGTGGTTCTTTCACTCATTTAACCTTTTTTTTCTAAATTTAAATCTATTAATATCTAACTTAGTAAAGACTTTTCAATAATACATATGTAATAAATTGTATATTATATTTCTTTACAAATTTTGTTAAAAAATTAAATAGTTTTTTATACTACGTATATAATTTTTTATACAGTATAAGAAAAATTATGGGTACTGACCAAAATGAGTAAAAAAAACTTAATTAACAATCTTCAATTGTTTTCGAGAAAAACGAAAAATCGAATAAAAACTGACAAACATAGTGATCGAACAAAATTTTGTCTATATCAGTAAATAGACTACAAAAAAAAAACAATAAAATTTTATATGAAACATTTTGCTTAATTTCTAATAATTACGAAGTTATTTGAAAATAAAATATTGGCCAAGGTCGCCGCAACATTTAACTTAGTACAATTATTTGATTAAGAAAAAAACAAAAGCACATGTAAGATTACCTCCGAAAGGTAAACAAAAAGTCTTGTTTAATCAAAATCGTAACTCTTATAGTTTTCAAGATAGCAGGGGGAAATCCCATAAAAAATCATTTTTCACTGCCTTATCTCGGAAACTATTGAAGATCGGACCCATATTAATTAAGCTTTTTTTTACTTATTTTGGTCAGTACTATATACCCTGAAATGTTTTACAGTATTTTTGAAACAGCCTTAAAATATATCTAATTTTAAAAAAATCTTGACTTTTTATAATTTATATATAGTCTTATGGGACAAATTAAAATAATTGAATGTTAAACGCCTGTGTCACGGTTTTCAGTATAAAATTAATTTATGTCACAGGAGTCTATCGTAATTTTTACTAAAATCTGATAATTTTATTAATAATTTCCGACAATACTGCATTTTATATCTGGCAACACTGGTGGCAGTACTATTAGCTAGTCCGCACGCGTTACTTACATAGTACTTTAGTTAATACAATATGACAAATTTTATAAAATAAATAATAGAATAGGTATACATTGTTACTTTGTATCTGTATTTGACGTATTAAAATATTTCAACATGAGTGTTCTTTTCTTTTTGTTGGTACTGAAAATAATTTGTGTGTGGGGGCAGAACCCCTTCAGATTTTTCCGTGTGGGGGCTCGAGCCCTGAAGCTCCCACGTAGTCGGCGCCTATGGTTAGCAATTTTATTTTTATATAATTTTGAATGAATTTAAAATTAGTAATAATAAGAAGAGGAAAAATAGAGTAAAAAAAGTTAGAAAGAAATAGAAAATATCGTAGATTTGGTAAATTGTGAAATATATTTGTATAAGAAGCAAAACTAAATTTTGTAAAATTTTGCAAAGTGTAAATAATAATATGTGGTAAAAATTAAGCATTGTCTATTCGTTTTGGTACCCTGCGTCTACGGTTTACTGCTGTAGACACATACCTAAGGTAATATATAAAAATCTTACACTATTTTTAGTACTTTTATTAAAGAAAATTCATTCTATATTACTCGTAGAGCTATCGTGTTTCTAATTAAACAAGTTCAAAATCGCAAGGTAAAGTAGTTTGTTGTGATATTTTGAAGTGGATAGACGTATGTATATTTCTGTGTATATTAAATGACAATTTACAAACTAACATTTAAAAGTGAAATACGAAAATTTGTGTAAATGCGTTTTCTTAAACGAAACCATCAGGTATGAAGATATCCCATTACCCGGTAAGCACAATAAAATATTTTAATCTATGTAAAATGCTTTATAAATGAGATCTTTGAACAAATTGTTTTTATTTATTTATAATACATACAGGCTGGTGACTCTGGAACTCCCGGATATATGACCTTAACAGGAAAATTAATATTTTCGTAATTTCCTGCTATAATTCTGCATCATAATTGTTAACTTGAACAGAAATTGCAAATAAGTCCTAATAAAAACTTTTTGTTAATTTATTTGTATCAATTCCATGGCTATCGCTTTTTGAGGGTGATTTTCTACAATTTTCCTACTTAATATAATGCTCAGTCAAATTAGATCAATTGAAGCTGTTCGAGGGAAAAAAATACCGGAGTTTTGAATAAATAACTTTTGAAAAAATCGTGAGAAGATCGTCTTCAAACGGGTGCCATACCCCTCGCTCACCCCCCACCCTCGGGGATTTTTACTATGTTGTAGAGTAAACATCAAGGAATAATTATTGTGCTAAGTTTAAAACTTCCTTGAAAAATCTGATTTTATTGGGGTATATGCCGTTACAAAACACGCAAAATTAACATTAAGATGTATAATTTTAACTTCATTTATTAAATTATAAGTTGTTATATTCCCATGATGGTACAGGCTAATCGTAAGTATTTGTTCTTTACTGTACCCCATTTTTAAACTGAAGTAAATTACATTTTTTTCCTAGTACTATTTAAGCTTTTGATTGTGTACTCCTCAGACGTTTACACTGTAGAACAAAAAAAAAAATAGAAATTCTGATGTGGCCAGCACATTACCTTTCGTCAGTTTTATGTATTTTGTACAAATTTCATGCAGAAAGTTTCTTGAAAAAGATTCTATTTCTTTTCGTAGATTAACCTTTGGCAGTTGTATATATTTTGTAAAAATTCCATACAGAAAGGTTCAAGCAAAAGATTCTATATTTCCAGTAAAATTATAACACAACATACTATGTCAATTGCACTTGACACTGACATCTTTCAATCAGAATTTTCTTAATACAGCAGCTGTTTAGCATAGCTGGCTAATTTATGAAATTTAATTTCTATATAATTTTATAACTCTATATCCATTGAATATGAAATATAAAATGTGATCAAATCGTATAGAGAATAAAATATTCTTTAATATTTATAATAACATTAGATGTGAAAAAATGATATTTAACAGCGTTTTTTCAAGAATAACTGTTAAAATCTTCAAATGAGGGTACTTCCGGTCGACCAATTATAACAAAAATTTAATCAGCTCTTCATATGGATATAACGAAGAGGAATACGAAAGATTATAATTTTTAAAATTGTAGTGTTGGAGTTATCGACGGAGAAAAAATCCTCACTTTCATACATACACACGTGTAGGATCCACACACTCACACACACACACAGACACACACACACACACACACACACACACACACACAAACATACGCACATACATACAGACATACATACATGCAAAAATAGTAAAATCGTATTCTAGGGACTCTAAAACGTGCTTATTCACTAAAAACTCACCATCGAATTTTTTGACCAAAAACAATACCTTCCTTACCTAAAGGTATGACGGAAGGTAAAAAAAAAAACATAGTATTTACGAGTTTTGATAAAAAATAACGAGAATTTTGTTTCAAAAAGGAATAATTTATTCACCAATATTTATTATTATTATTGTACATTACACTTTTGCACTAAAATTGATAGGTACATATAATTGCTAACTTTTAAAATTGTATTTTTATGTGTTAGATAAAAGTAGACATCCGATAAGTGTATTTAAAATAATTAAAATGAAATGATGATTGTATATTCCAAAGGAAACTGAAAATGTATGTTTGAAAAACTACCTTCTCTCAAGTGAAAACAAGAAAAACTTAGCAGGAAGTAGAACTCTCTTCCGGAATAGAATCTTGTTGAAAGTGTTGTACATTTACTTACTTATCTTGTCTAACTGTACTGTAGGCTTCCCTTGTTCTTCTTACAGTAGTAGAATAGGAGAAACAATTGTATACTTCTTGGATTTCAGTCATGTGATACTTTTCAGACACCTTCTAAAACTTCTTTTTTTATTTTGTTATTTGATAGTCTTCATCTTACCGAAAGCGAAATGAAACTGTTAACTACTTAATTTCCAAATAAATACATACATATATAATTAATGACATTTCTATTTTGTTGAAAAGTAGCAATTTCTTTAATGTTCGGATTTGAATCCGGGGTTTAAGGTTAACAAAGAGCGCGTGTTAACCTGTAGGCTACAGATAACAGAAGTGTTTCTCTTTTGTTTTACTGTTAACATGGGAATTTCATAAACTGGTTGAAAACACGGAATGCAGACAAAAGTGTTAAAGTGTTACACGATTTTAAAGAGTTATGGCATTTCTACGAACTACTCCAAGGAAGAAAGTGATTATACGTGACAGATTGCACGAAAAGGGAATATTCAAAATTGTTTTCCATTCATATGTATATTTGAATAACTATCTGATTATGTAAATTAGATATCTATAAGTAAATTCACACAAAGAAATAAGTTAATTTATTTATTTGTTACTCGCAAACTTCTATTGATACCGCCTACTACTTTTAATCTTTTCTAGTTACAAACTTGTAAAATTAACAGCTTGATAAAATATTACAAGTTAGTAATCACGTTGTTGACATGTAAAAATTGGGTTTTGTTTATATCATATTCACTACGTTTACATGCAGTTTTGAAAATGGATTCAGTTTTTAGTCAAAATTATGCAAAACTGTTTAAATGCAGTTTTCAAAACAAGTTTAAAAATTGACTTGAAATCAGTTTCGGCGCATGCGCATTTAGCTGATGTAAGTGACAGCTTCTCTTCACTCCAAATACTTCGTTTTGCCATTATTCAAATTATTTTTTATACTTCGTACCACTACGCACTAAAACTACACAACTGTCAGTATATTTGAAGGTTAGTAACACAAAGCGAGAGAATCGTTATGCTCTGTACGCATGTGCAGTATCGAAACTGAATTTTAAGTGTTTACATGAGTAGTTTTGAAACTAGTTTTCAAGTCCAACCCATGAATTTTAGTTTTGTTTTGAGATAATTCAAAACCGTTTTGACACTGTATACATGGCGTTTTCAAAACTAAAAACGTTTTAAAAACGGTTTCAAAACGGCATGTAAACTCAGTAATAATAACTGACAGGTTTTGGTTATAAATTTAAATTTGATTTACAACTGAGTAACAACTAAAATATTGTATAATACACTCCAGATAACTGTTTTACTGTCTCAAGGAATAGACAGGCTCGCCTATTCGGCTCGCCAGTCATTTCTTCAATTCAGCAGAAATTGTTGACAGTTTGTTGAAAATTGCTTTCGATAATTATAATTTAGCACAATTCTAAATAAATGCAATATCTGACGTTGAGGTTTGTATAAAATGAGAATGATGAAGTGCCTACTTAAAAATTATGAAAAATCATTCGGTTAGAATTACATTCATGAGAATGAAATACAAGTGTGTAATGCACTTAGAGCATGTATAAGATACGACTATTGTATCTCAATGTAGTAGACTTAAAGTGAGGTGTATGAGCTTGGTATTGTCCTGCCCACGCATGACCCAGTTCCCAAGCTGGCGCTATTCACCTGCAAGCTTCAGCCCACAATACCAAACACCCGAATCAGAGGCCTAAGTTATCTTGTCATGCACTTACGGTATCTACTCCCAAAATTATAACAAGAGCCGTTTTCTAATTATCCCATAATTTAGCTTTCATTCGGCTCCTAACTTCTACTGTATTCAATTGTCGGTATATTTTTATTTTATTTTATTGGTGGTTTGGCCACTCAACAGGACCAGGTCCCAATACACTACAAAATTCTTATTAATTAACATGTTATATATGATACACAGAAAATGTTCGTAAATGTTCTGAAATCAAATTTTGCAGCAGAAATTCAAAAATATGTACGTGTATATAAAAACTATACATACATATACACATTCATATTTTATAAAAGAATTCTTAAAATTTGACATTTAAAGATTAATAAAGAAACATTAAATATGTCAGGACAGTTCTTTTTTTGCCGCAGAGTTGGTTCTGAAAAAAGCAATATAAAACAGAATATTAGATCTGGTAATATAACCTGGCACTCGAAAATATAACTGGGAAATAAGGAATGGAGAATGAAGTGAATTGTTCAATAATTTATGGAGAAAACACATATCTGAAACCAATCGTCGTTTTCCAAACTATTAAAATTGAACGTTGAATAATAAAATTTTCGATGCAAATAGGATAAATATTTAATTTGTATTCTTTCGAGTCTGTTTACGTAAATTGTATAATGGGGATTCCAAAAAACTGAAGCAAATTCTACGTGACTTCTAACAAATGAACAATATAATTTTATTATTATTATTATTTATTATATAGATGGATTCTTAAATTTAACATAAGTCCTTATTAAAAATCCTAACATTCTGTAGGCTTTCCTCACTGCATTGTCAATCTGTATATCAAATAATAATTTATGGTGCAGTGTCACACCAAGATCTTTAATGAGCTTAACATTATTAATATTGTTCTTATCAATGTTATAATTGAAATTTATTTTAGTTCTGTTTCTCGTGAAGCTAATGGAAAAACATTTATGTACATTTAATATATAGTTTATTTTCACTTGCATATGTAACAAATTTATTAATGTCTTGTTGTAATAAATGGCAATCAAATTCAGATGTTACAGTTCTGTATAGTTTAAGATCATCAGCGTACATAACAAAATTAGAGTGCGAAAAACATTGAGCAATGTCATTGACGTAGATGTTAAACAATAACGGCCCTAAATGGGACCCCTGCGGCATCCAGATGTTACGTAAGCATCATCAGAATGATAACTATTTACCACCACACACTGCGATCTGTCGGTCAGATAGGACATGAACCATTTTAATAAGTTATCATTCACACTAATTCCAGCAAGTTTCTTTATCAAGAGGTTATGATCAATTTTATCAAAGGCTTTGCTGAAATCATTGTAAATAGCGTCAACTTGTATCCTTTTCTCCATGGCCTGCAATATGTAGTCCGTATATTCAAGAAGGTTAGTTTCCACTGATCTGCCAGAAAATAATCCGTGTTGTTGGGGAATTATTAAATTTTTAACACCGGAGAAAAGTTGTGTATATATAATGGATTCAAACACTTTTTCTATTATACATAATTTCGATATAGGCCGATAATTTTCAACATTATTTTTGTTCCCTGTTTTAAATATAGGGACTACATATGCTTTTTTCCAGATTTGTGCGACAAGGCGAGTCACATTGTTCGATGGGCAACAGAACGATAATCAAGTGGGAGATGGTTAAGAGGGCGAAATTGTTTAATATCTTTATATTCAAAATACATAACGAAGTATGTAATTTTTAAAAATCTGTAATAAGCGCGATAAAAAGTACTAAATACTAAATCTTAAAAAGTCACAGCACCTTTACAGTTTTACATCTTGACCAAGACTTTCTTCATATGACATTGAAGAGATTATGGTTCGGTCAAGCGCTAGTTTGTGTTTATTTATCGTCTCAAGTCCTGACAAAAAATCTAAACAAGCCAGTCTTGTTATAAAGTTTCCAGGTGGAGTATTCTTTACTAAGTATGTGAGTACACTTGACATCAGTTGGCGTTACTCCTATAGAATAAAATATATTGTTTTCAAGATATGTCTGTGGACAGAGATGAGAGATGTTACATAATTTGGGTTAAAATTGTAAATCATTACTTACACGCTTCCAGTACTCGAATTTGCTCATTCGCCCTGTAATATTGGTTTTACAATAAATCAATTAATTTATTGACGGATAAATCGACAATTAATTGTAAAAAGTGTAGAACATTATTTACGCTTAACAATTTTATGCAAAAAAATGAAGCAGGGCTACCAACTTTTAAATATTAAGGTACCTAATTATTAATTCAACTTAAATAGAATTGACTCGTTCATACAAATTTATGAAAGGCAGGTTTATTCATCCTTTAAATCGCTCTGGGTCCTTATTTGCAAAATCAATATACCATCTCCTAGATTTTTTACTGTTTACGACGTCTATTAGAAAAGTATTCGACGTTTTGCGAAACATGATAGATTTGAATCAAGCGCGCTTGCATGAGCCGACCTTGAACCTTCGTGCGCATGCGTGAATTTTTTCCGCCGGTCGATAGCTACTGTTGCTGGCAAGCAGCGTTTGAGTGAGATAGTGTGTAGTGCTGTCGTCGGTTTTTCATTGCAAGGAAAATGACGAAACGACTGGAGCAGCACTATTCCATCAAATTTGATGGATCAAAAACAATAATAAAAGAACAAAATATAACTGCTGCTGCTGTCAAATAGAACATTACTTATGAAAAGTAATTAACAATTATTAATTTTTTAATTTAATTTTTTTCACTCTTGTTTTTCATCCATAGCCTACTGTACATAAATATTAAAAATATTTTTTTTGTTAAATTTTAATCTCATTTTTTTCAATATTTTTATTATGTAAAGATATAAAACTAATACACGGTTGAATTCACAAAAAAATACGCTATCGAATAGGAATAAAAAATGTAGGATCCCATTTGAAAAAATATAACTTTGTGTTATAACTTGAGAACCACTGGTTTAAAAAAATATTTTCATCTCTCATGGGATGTCCCCCTTGGTCCCCTACAACTTTGTTCTATAGTATTTTTTTGTAACTATAATAATAAAGAAAATAATGACGGTGGTCGGTTTTCGTGAAACACCCTGTATATGTTTTGAGCAAGGACAACATCTTTCTTTTCCTTAAATGTAAGCGGGAGGTAGAGAAATTTAAGAAATAATATACATTACGGTTTGCTTATAAATATATTTTATTCAACACTGACTGATAATAAACTTGTGGTTATTTGAACTAACTAATGTACAACATTAGACACTCCGTGAGAGAATATTTTAGAAGTCACGGAGGAATTATTACTGATTTTTGTGTTTTTTTTTAATATAAATAAAAAGCAATTTTACAAAATTATTTTCTTGCTTTCTCTTATTATAACATTATGAAATTTATTTATTTAAATTATTATTTACATTTACGCTTAAATAGGTTACTTATCTTTACAAAATTACAGCTGTTATACGGTTGATGAAATGAAAACGAGAAACGAATAAGTGGTTCTTGATTCGGAATTCAATTCAAAGATGCTGCTTGTGAATACGTTTTAAAGGAAGGTCCTCATTTTCACCCAATTTAATGTATTTTTCTTTCAAATAATTCCCAATGACAGACAATAATTATTACAGCAAATTTTTTTCAATAACAATATAACAAAACCATAACAAACATTTAATGGCTACTTTTAAATTTAAAATACTACATCACTTGAAATGTCAGTGTCAAATGATGAATGAAAACATAAAAATGATTTAAGAAGTTTTTAAAAAAGTGTTGGATAAAACGTTGTATTACACTCGTGTGGAATGTACATATATTAGTGACTAATATGATACATTCCACACTCATATAATAAATAACTATTATTGTAAATTTTAACAATTAAAATGACATGTTAAAATCTCTTATTAATTATCTCTTGTCTTCATTTTCCTTCTTTTTTAATTTCAATATTAATGAACAAAATGATTCTCCTCGACAGTTAATTATCTTTCTTGGGTGGTATATTATTTGTTAGTATTCGATCAGATAACAACGATGAACCTAGATGTCACTCAAATTGACCTTTAATAAGATTGAAGAAGATTTAATCCTTAAGTATACTCTGTGGAGTTTGAAAGTAACATGGTAATACTTTGAATATGTAAGACATACTTGACATACAAAAACGAAAGAAAAGAAACACAAAGGAGGAGATTACGAGAGGAACATTTTAATTTGATGACTTCAAGATTTAATAAAATGGAAAAGAGAAAGTCATATTTTAAATAGATTTTAAACAGTGATGGATGAATGTTTATTATTCTTTCTACATCTTAATATATTTTTTCGGATTATTATACGACAGTGCTGTACAGGATTTCTTATTTTCGATGTTTTTACCTTCCATCACCTTTTGGTAAGGAAGGAATTATCTTTGAGTTTTTAAACAATAAGCACGTTTTAGTGTCCTTAGAATACGATTTTACTATTTTTACGATGATGTCTGTATGTATGTGTGTGATAAAAGTTTGCTCTGCGATAACTCTAATACTACAATTCCAAAAATTACAATTCTTTCGTATTTCTCTTCGTTACATCCATATGAATAGCTGATTAGATTTTGGTTATAATTGGTCAACCGGAAGTACCCACATTTGAAGATTTAATAGATTTTCTTGAAAAAACAATGATAAATAACACTTTTACACATTTAATGTTATTATAAATATTAAAGTATATTTTATACTCTATACGATTTGACTGCATTTTATACTTTATATTAAATGGGTATAGAGTTAAAAAATATAACGAAATTAAGTATCATATATTAGCCAGCTATGTTATAACTCTGAAAACAGCTGCTATATTAAGAAAATTCTGATTGAAATGTGTCAGTGTCAAGTGTAGTTGACATTATGTTTTTTTATAATTTTATTGGAAATATAGGATCTTTTGCTAGAAACTTTCTGTATGGACTTTGTATAAAATACATACAATTGCCTTAAGGTAATGTCAAGAAATAGAATCTTTTGCAAGGAACTTTCTGTACGAAATTTGTACAAAATACATGGAACTGACGGAAGGTAATGTGCTGGCCACATCAGATTTTTTAAGATGTCTCGGGTAATATTAATGATATATCAAAACCGTTTGCACATTGCAGGGTCAACTTTTCGAGAAAAGTTTAATAGTCACCACAGCAATTTTCGATCTTCTTTTGTTTCTGAGCTACAGGCAAAAACTCGTTTTTCGCTCATTTTGAAAATATATCATATCTTATTTATTATGATAGAGAAAAATTGTTTTTACAAAAATTTTACCGTTTTTACTTCCTTGTACAAAGAAAAGGAAGTATTGTATTCGCGAAAAATTTCGGTTTTCAGATTTCAACGGAGATATCCATTTTGACCATCCCTGAATCCATTCTGACTAATTTCGTCGTGACGTCTGTACGTACGTACGTATCTCGCATAATTCAAAAACGGTAAGCCGTAGAAAGTCGAAATTTTGTATTTAGGACTTTTATAACATCAAGTTATGCACCTCCCTTTTTGGTCATTACATAATTTCCAGAAATGGTACTTTATTTGAAGCCTATAATAGATTTTAATGAAAAACTATATTAAAATATAATCCAAAACTTTTCAAATTTGGGGAAAATAACGGAGCTGCAGTCACTTCTTGATGAATTTTTATTGAAATTTAAAACATATAACCAACGTTTCGGTCACAATTTGACCATCATCAGGGTAACGTTTCAAGGATAAATTTAGAAAAACATGAAAATGAAAAGTTTTAAGGTCGAAACTTTCGTCAAAATTACAATAAATAGATAAAAAACGTGCGTACATATCAACATTGCATATAAAATATTTATTTATTGTAATTTTGACGAAAGTTTCGACCTTAAAACTTTTCATTTTCATGTTTTTCTAAATTTATCCTTGAAACGTTACCCTGATGATGGTCAAATTGTGACCGAAACGTTGGTTATATGTTTTAAATTTCAATAAAAATTCAACAAGAAGTGACTGCTGCTTCGTTATTTTCCCTTTATTAATACTTTCTACAGTCGAATCATTCCTAACCAGTTTTCAAATTTGGTATATATGACTTTTATATCAATTGGAATAACATAGCAGATTTTGGTTAAAACAGGCTAACCGGAAGTGATATATTACCTGTAAATGTTAACAGTTTTTCATGAATGAAATGGTTTCATTTTGATTTTAGAAATAAATGCGTCAAATAAGAGTTTTAGAGAATTAAATTCTGCGTCTAGCACATCAAGTATTATTAAATTAGCCCTTTGTATAAGCGAGATATATAAATTTAAAACTTATATACTTTTTGGTTTTTGTAATGAAGCTTGCTATGGATTAGGACAAAAAATAACAATAAATAAAAAATAGATGTCAAATTACGTCAAATACGTGCAATTTTATAATTGAGTCTATACTTCATATTAGTCTTGCGTACAAGGAAGTCGTGTGGTGTCCACATCAGATTTTTTAGATTGAATAAAATGGTGTAATTAGATTTTTTGAAAACTTAATAATTCTCGAGATATAACACAAACTTTTGATTTTTTAAAAAGGAAACTATATTGAAAATAGTCTCGTTTTTTACTTGTTAATTTTAATAACACCAATTAATAAAAATGGAAGTCAGTTTCTGTTTAATTTCAATTAGAATGACCGTAAGAAGACAATATGAAAAAGTTGATAGCCCTGCTTTCCACAAAAATAAATTGATCAATTTGTTAATAAGTGTAAAGGATAACTATTATTAAATCATTTAGATCCTGTTTAAAACCATCTATTTTCATTAAAATTTTAAGTTTATTAGATTTAATTACATATTTTTTGAAAAAAAAAAAATATCCCCGCTCGATTATCGATTCGATTTGTTTTATCGAGATTAAGTAACATAAAATTTTATGGATCTCTAAACATTAATTTGTAATTGATAATTTACAGAAAAATCTATTTTTTCTACAATCTATATACAAAGTAGCTATTTGCGCTCTCTTTTGTCAACGCAAAATACCAGTTTGCCGCTCATGCGCGACAAAGTAGAAAAAATGCTCTCTTTCCAAATTTCTAACTATACAATGTTGAGAATTGTTACTGGTCTACATTCTTAATAGACACGTTTAGTCAGGAACTAATGGGACTGTAGTTACATATTTACCACCTCTACAAGTCAATCTGACATATAACTGCTCTGTCGATATATTATATAACCAAACAAAATGCCGCACTGCTGTGAAAATAAAATAGGGCATTTATTTACAACAACAAAAGTATAAAATGCTTAGATTAGATTGAAGCAATAGCTCAAGAAGGATGGAAAATAACGATAAATTAAATATAAAATAAATTGTGTGAACAGTTGTGCAAAAGTTTGGCGTGAACCCTTCCAAAGGACATCCACTTTTTCACTGCACTAGTTTAATGTACTTGAAACAAATAAATTATACAAAAAAACTTATAATATTCATTACAAAATTGGCATTAATTTTTTTGAAAAAAAGGAAAACAAAACAATATCTTGCAGTCACATTTGAATACGTTGCTATCTTCACTGCAATACTATTGAGTAGTACTGTTAGTACAAAGTGTACATTTAATTATTTTTTGTTATGGCGGAGTACTGTAGAAAAAATCATGTGTGTGTTTCGAGCGCAAATGGACATTGTCGATTTCAAATAGCTACTGTTATACAATTTTTGCAAGTTAAAGCATATGGTACGCGGATACACTTATTTAGAATTAACTTGAAAGAATAAGGATTGAAATAGAGACCATTATATGGGGTGCACAGAATACATGTAAAAAATAAATGTAAAGTGAATTTAGGACACTTCTACAAAACAATTAAACAGTCTTTATCACAGTTATAAATATATTAAACAACAAATTATGTGTGAAATAAGTATTATTATTAAATTATCTTCCCATTAGCTAACCTATATGCAAATTGGAATTAGCATACCGTATAAACAGAATAGTAAGTATAGACTTGAACACATAAAGGCCATTAACTTATGAGTAACACCAATACTGTGCAGTATGGGTCGTATAGAATCGCGTTAAGAATGAAAACAGCCGTTTACAGCTTGGCACAGTTGCGGATAAGTGAAACATTACAATTACCACATTGAACAACAACTGTGTCATTGGAATTTGACCAGAAGGAAAGAGAATACAAAATAGAGAAAAGATACACACCGGTATTTTTAGTTAATGGATTCAGTATATGCGTTCCCTTTTCTCCTAAGTGAAGCCTATCTGGAATTATATGTTTCAGTGATATTAAAACTTATTAGTGCGCGTTTCTATAAAGAGTAACACCTTATACACTTATGTAGACACCGACATATTTTAAGAAGCCATATGGAATTCTTTGTTTCTGTGTTAATTAAATTTTTATTAAAAGTTGGTTTCTATAATTTAGGAGATAGACTTCTTTCGGCTTTTTTGGGAAAAAAATTATTTTTGAATTTACTTCTTTACAATTTTTGTGGACGTTTCGAAGGCCCAATGACCTTCATCTTCAGCAATCTAATATGTTTGACAATATGGTTTTACATTTGTACATGTTTGTCAATAAAGCTCCGTCATGAATCCAAACTTAAATGACATCATCAATGTGCTCAAAGGAAAGCTAAGGCTCCTGAAAGCTCAATGGATGTGTTTGAAGTTTATACACAAAATTGCCAGCCGAAATTACTTGATTTCATCAATTTATATCATGTAATCGAAGAAATTAAGTTTTGATCTGACCCATCTTCAAGCAACTATGTCCGAACAACAATACAGTGCTTGGAGACAAAAAAATAATATTTGTAACCCGCGAAATAATCCTCCTAGCGTTTGAAACTTGTTTAGAGTTACAAGAAACACATACAACAATGTCTAGGAGACCTAAAATAAATAAACCCGCTAAAGATTCATGGGGCAAGTCAGAACCAAACTTCATGGTATAGTAGAAAATGAACCACAAGCTTTATTTGAAACACAAATGTTAAAGCTTGAAGTAGGTATGTTAATTGTTGTAGCAATAGGTAGACTCAATATAATTTCCACATACGCCATAGTATCGTTAATGTTAACGCTCATCCAACCACTTAAACCATAAAAAAAATCATAGTGCCTTCGGAAACAATATACATAATTCAGGTATAATTTTGAATGAGCTGGACTAAGTACAAGTATAATTTATGTTAAGATAAATGCACATTGACTGTCGAAGACTTCTTAAGGGCGCGATAAATGATGCTTTTGTATAACTTCCTAAAAATTTTGATATATAAGAATAATTTATTACAAAATTATATACTAATTTAAAAGTAAACATATAGATACTGAGTTTACATGCAGTTTTGAAACCGTTTTAAAAACGTTTTTAGTTTTGAAAACGCCATGTATACAGTGTCAAAACGGTTTTGAATTATCTCAAACCAAAACTAAAATTCATGGGTTGGATTTGAAAACTAGTTTCAAAACTACTCATGTAAACACTTAAAATTCAGTTTCGATACTGCGCATGCGTACAGAGCATTACGTTTCTGTCGCTTTGAGTTGCTAACCTTCAAATATACTGACAGTTGTGAAGTTTTAGTGCGTAGTGGTACGAAGTATAAAAAATAATTGGAATAATAGCAAAACGAAGTATTTGGAGTGAAAAGGATCTGTCACTTACATCAGCTAAATGCGCATGCGCCGAAACTGATTTCAAGTCAATTTTTAAACTTGTTTTGAAAACTGCATGTAAACAGTTTTGCATAATTTTGACTGAAAACTGAAACCATTTTCGAAACTGCATGTAAACGTAGTAAGAGATTGATATAAAGGTTTCAATTTTTTATATAGTTAATAAATTATTAGTAAATTATAGAACTGTTCGAAACAAGATTTTTCAAAACTACTTTATCTTAGTTAGAATGCAATTTCAACCGGAATTTTACTTTTATGTCCTGGGGATATATGAATACTTTAGTATTATTTAAAATTTATAAGTGAATTTGGTCCAGCTTTTCTTATTTCTAGAAAAATTTTATATCATCCATAGGCTTGCAATGCTATTTTAGTTCAGCGTTTCGCCGCTCACAACTGTGGCGCTTATGTGTTCTCAAAACTATTTTTCTTTTTGGAGGGATAGAGACGGGCAGAGAAACTAATAGAGATTGAGATAAGGCTGAGAGCATATTTTTCCAGGTATATCGGTAAATCAAGAAAACTTGACGCAGGACAAAATTTAATTTACTCAACATAATTATGACATACTTACAGTTACTACATTTATGTCAACAATTATATATGCGGCTCCGTTTATTCCATTAACAAAACTGTAGTATATAAAAATATATTTTAATATGATAGGTAAATAAAAATATTTATATGAAAAATATGTTTTTCTATAAATCTATTAAAAGTGGACTTTTTAATGTTTGTTTTTAGCGTTAAAAATGTCGTTTTATGACACCAGTGTTAAAAGCGACTGATCATTGTTACTTTTGACACTAGTGTTCCAAACTTCCTTCTCACAAAATAAAATGTCATTTTTAACACTTATATCATAAATAACTATTCCGCCTCATAATTATACATTTTTCTATGTAAAAAACAAAAAATATCACTAAAATTTCGATCGGCATTTTGGTAGATGTATAAAAAACAGACACATCTCATTAATTTGATGAAATTTTATTGGATAGAAGCATAATACGTTGTTTAAATTGTTTATTGTTGGAAATACAATTAGACGACTTTTCCGCACTTGGTTATGGCACGTTATGGCCATTTTCAGTCAACAATGTTAAATTTAGTCAAATTTAAATTAGTTATATTATAGAAAAAATAAATAAGTTTGACTAAATATTATATAATATAACATTGTTGACTAAGTCACTGTTGACACTCCAACCTGCGCAGGTTGTGAAAATCAAACTCATAAACATCACCTCGGGGTATTTCGATATCTGAGCGGATTTCCAAATTTACAGCATAATTGTGGATTGTTAATTTATGTATCTACATATTTTTAATATTTGTAAACTGTAAAAAAGTATAAACATATTATTGAATAATAAATTGTAATAACGTAATTATGAATTTACCTAAAAGACCGGAAGCTAATGCTACGTAAAAATGTATAATAATATTCCAAATAATGCCCCTTGGTGCTCACCTGCATAAAATGACATTATGTATATGTAAATGGTAGCCGATAATAAACACCAGCCATTTTCAATCATAGAACAGGGCTAAAGCCTTTTATTGCTGTAAATTTGACCGATGAGAAATTGTCCATGCCATTCCATCCGGGCTTTAGTCAACTGACAATTTTTACTCTAAAAGACAAAAAATGCAGGTCCGATACAGAGTACCTAAATTCTAAAATATCGTTTTTTAAAACAAATTTGGGTCATGACCCACAGCTGGGTAGATTGTCTTTTTTTGGGGAAGACAGCAAATCGTTCTCCGCGGTATTTAAAGTGAGCCCCAAGAGTCAGTATGTGGAATACCATGATACATTTTTCACGTAGCACTAGCCCCCGGTCTATAATTTGTGCTTACTGATTTAAATTTGGTATTTGAAATAAATATTCGTTTACCCTTGCAAATCTCTTAAGCAAATACATGCTGAGATGGGCGGAAAACTCAATGAATATTTATCTACGAGAGACCAAATACATAAACTTAAATTCTAAGTACAGCAATGATTAAAATACTTAAGTCTTAAGTACGCGGACCAAGTACTTTATATAAAGTCAGCAATTTAAATACAATTTTTACTAATTTATTAATAAAACAGTTTACCTGTAAGTATTTAAGTACCTACCCAAAATGACTTAAGTATTTTATATTGGGCACGTAAGTACCATTTTAAGTATTAAGCACAAGTATTTACAATGCTGTACTTGAAAATTAAGTACTTCAGGCAGTTTTTGAAAGTACTTGCGTACAAGTATCAGGTACCGCGTTACTTTTTTTGGTACATACAAGTATAAAAATGTACTTAGGAACCTACTGCCCAGTTCTGATAGTATCGAATTTAAATTCCTGTTTTATTTTCGATCATCTTAAAGTTATAATTTATCCTTCACTAATATAATTTTCTTGTACAGTCATTTTGAATAACTATAAATCATTTTAATTGTCAAGATGCGCCCACAATATTTCTATTCATATGCTGACAATAATAACTAATAAATTATTGATGATTATAAAATTAACGGATATTTCTTAAAAATCACATGAGGGACGATTTCATTAGTTATGCCCGGTTGCGCTAATATATGAATTGGCATTGAAGAAAAATTAAATTAAAATCAACATTTTTATACATATAAAATGTATTATATAAATGCTGATTTTTATTTTCAATTAAAATCAGGCACTAGTATTATTGATAGAAAGTTGTGTTTAATTATTTCTTATGGTTGATTAGATACACATACTATATTAGTTCTTTTAACTGTTTTATGATTCCATTTGTGGTATCCTTAAAATATTGGCTGTAATAGAATTTACGAATGTTGACCATTTCGTCATAAATCAATTATTGTGTTTAACCCCATTACTTAAAAAAAAATATTATATTTATGTGGTTTGCCATTTAAATTTTACAATTTCTCCTATAAATGTCAGTAAGGTTGATTTCACTGACACTCGAAGGATTTATGTTTCTAAGATTTACATAAGTCACAGGTTTGGATTATATAAAAATATTCTATTCGAGACAAAATAATAAAGTTTGAAAATATATACTTATTATTTACATAGCAAATTCTAATCTAATTCTTTTGATTAAATATACCTGTACATTATTTATTATTGTAAAATTACAATAATATAGCTTGAGATATATTCCATTGGTACTTACCTCGTTTTTGCCTATAAAGATATGGCACTTAGCACGTTCTATTATTATTCATTATTTTTCATTTAGGAAAGGAATTCATAAAATTTTTGCAAGAGTAATGTGAATACCCTAGATTAGGGGTCGCAAATTCAAATGTATCAAAGGGCCAGTAGGTTAGATGGATAAGTAACACGGGCCATATTCAAGTTTACTAAACTACACTAAAATCTATAATCGAAAATAGCAAGAAAAAAAAATATAAAAAAATCTGATGTGGCCAGTACATTTCCTTCCGTCAGTTATATGAGGTATTTACGAAAATTCTACCGGTGAACTGTTACCGGTAAACAGCTTTTTATCAGGTTATAGCTACCAGAATCGATATTTTAAGAACGCCAGTGATAAACGGGGTAGATCCATAACCTATGAAAAAATTTGAAAATTTAAAATAGGTTAAAAATTTTACGTAGTTAACAAACTGAGCAGAGTCCTACTTTGAACATATTTCCACTTTTAACGCTCGCGCTTCGCTTTGCATCACTACCTTTTTTTGAGATTAGATTCTTCATGAATCTGATGGATCTGGTAAATATTGAACAATTTTCGAACACGGTAACTTTTTACCACTCGTGGTTTCGAACACAGTCGGTAGATGCGGTATCTACCGGTAGAATTTTCGTAAATGCGTATGTATTTTCTATAAAATCCATACAGAAAGTTCCTTGCCAAAGATTCTAAATTTCTTGTATGTACAATACCTTTCGGCAGTTGTATGTATTTTATACAAATTCCATCACAGTTTAAAATATTTACTCTTTAAAAGAATCTATATAAGTCCACGTCCCATTTTAATCAGAATCAAAGAGTAAAAACAGAAGAGTACTTTATTTATATACTTTAAAGTAGTAAATTGTACTGTTTTTCTCTAGTAAAAAATTTACTCTTCTTTATGATTGTGTTTTACAATTCTTGTAAGTATAAAGTACTCATTTGAAAATATACATCTTATTGCTTATCAAAAGTAAAATTTACTTTTTAAATAGCAATTATTATGAAATATTTTTTACTTACATTTGAGTGAAAGATACCTTTAAAGAAGTAATAATAACTTTATAAAATAATAGTCTTTACCTATTAATTAGTATTCTTTATACTAAGAAAACGGTAAAAAAATACTAAAATAAAAGAATCATTTAGGGATAGGTAGGTACAAAAAAATATATAGGTAAATAAAAGTTTATTATTCATACCATATACTATATTCACTAACAAGAAAATACATTATAAATGGATTTTAGTAAATACACCAATATTATTTTCACTGAATAAACAATCTCTTTTTCTCATTTATGTGTAACGTTTTTATATTTAAATAAGAACCACGCATATTAATACCAGACTGAACAAAGATATCCTAAGTCAATATTTCTCTCGATTGTATAATAGGTACATAATGTTTTCTATCGTTATAAATACAAGGTAATAACATTTTTAACAATTCTTTTTAAATAATTTTAACCTTAATTCATCAATAACGCAAGAAATACGGCCGAGGAGCACGCTGGTAAAAAGAGAACTACGTGCTTTAACTAATATGAAAAATTGCTCTTTTAAAGAGTTAAATATGCTCTTTACTTGAATAGAGTTTACTCCTAGAATTATATTTTGCTCTTCAGTCCCGTTATAATTTCCTTTCATAGAAGTCAAATAATTATTATTTTCATTATAGTAAAATGATCAAATTATTGTAAGGAGTAAAATATGTTCTTTTTAGAATAAATTGTAATTTTACTTGAGTAAAGTTTACTCTTAAAATAATTATCTTAAGTCCTGTTATAATTTCCTTTCATAAAAGTCAAATAATTATTATTTTCATTATAGTAAAATAATCAAATTATTAGTATAAGGAGTAAAATATGCTCTTTTTTAGAATAAATTGTAATTTTACTTAAGTAGAATTTACTCTTACGTCCTGTTATAATTTCCTTTTATAAAAGTCAAATAATTATTACTTTTATTTAAGTAAAATAGTACATCAAATTATTATTACAGGGAGTAAAAATTGAAACTAAACGAGTATATCATGGTTTTATTATAAATAAATGTAAAAAATACTATTGCTCTTTCTTTACTCTTTTATAAAAATTAATATGTACTAGAGAGAAAAATAAAAATTTACACTTAAAATATTAAATATCTCATTACTCCTACTTAAATTTTTACTTTTACTCTATAATTTTGAACTGTGACAGAACGAGCAAAAATATCCTATATTTCGAATAAAATTATAACACAAATATACTACGAATATGTCAATTGCACTTGACACTGACATCTTTCAATCAGAATTTTCTTAATATACTACCTGTTTCTAGAATAGCTGGCTAATATATGAAATTTAATTTCTTTATAATTTTATAACTCTATATCCATTTAATATGAAGTATAAAATGCATTCAAATCGTATAGAGAATACAATGTTCTTCAATATTTATAATAACATTAAATGTGAAAAAATGATGTTTAACATCGTTTTTTCAAGAAAAACTATTAAAATCTTCAAATGAAGTTACTTCCGGTTGACCAATTATAACCAAAATCTAATCAACTCTTCATATGGATGCAACGAAGAGGAATAGGAAAGAATTATAATTTTTGGAATTGTAGTATTAGAGTTATCGTAGACGAAAATTTTGTTACACACACACACACACACACACACGCACACACGCACACACGCGCACACGCGCACACGCACACACGCACACACGCGCACACGCGCACAGGCGCACTCGCGCACACGCTCACACGCGCACTCGCGCACACGTTCACACGCGCACTCGCGCACAGGCGCACACGCGCACACGCACACACGCACACACGCACACACACACACACGCGCACGCACGCACGCACGCACACATCATCGTAAAAATAGTAAAATCGTACTCTAGGGACCTTAAAACTTACACCTAGCGCACAAAACGCGGCCTTACTTTTCCAAGCATGAATTTTGTGTGTTAGAATTGTTAGATAATGGTAAAATGTATTTGAAGAAATTGCGTAAATCACACCTATTCGGGACTTTAATTTTTTTAACACGATCCCGCGGTTCGGACTGTAGACAATTCATTTATTTTGTATCCATAGTTTGTATTTAGGCTTTTGAGTAGGAAGTTATGTTAAAACCAAAAGTTTGTATCGTTTTGCAACAAAGTAGCTATAATATTTTTCAATTCTAAAACAGCTCTAAAACATCATTTGAAACTTTAATTATGAATAAATATATATAGTTACTGTAAGTCGACTATACAATAAATGTCATTTTGTTGAAAAACAGACATTAGTTGTTCTGGCATTAAGCCACACATCTAAAGTCTTTTGGGAACAGTGTATGAAACTTTCTTTTATATGAGTAACAGATAACAGATGTAGTTATTCATTAGACTGTAGTATAATTAGAAAAGTATTTAAATGAATAATTTGTAAAATTAAAGCATAAAGAGAGAATTACTGATCTAAATTATCTAATTAAGCCCACTTAGCAATTAAATTATTACGGAACAATTGTACTTTGACATAATTTTATAAAATCACTCATATGTGAAATATGTTACGTGTGACTTATATAATTGGATATTACATTAGTTCTGTTCTATTTCGGTGAGCTGTCAAAAAAATCATCATAACAGACAGAATTATTCTATGAAAATATTAAATACTACAGAAATGTTTTCTTTTCTTTCAAAATTTTAAACAGTTATTTATCTGTCACTTGAAATTAAGTTGCAAAAGTTTAATTTATCAATATTTTAATGGATCTTTGCAAATGAAAATATAGATTTAACCATGGAGCATTTTCTGCTGTGTTTTGGAAAAAAGTGAAAGTAACTCAACTGACTAGGTTTTTTTTCGGATTTTAAAAAAATTACTGAGTAAAAGGTTTTTGTCTGAATTCAAGATTATTTTGAAAGAATTCTAAATGAGATTGGTTGAAAGCTGTTTGCAGAAGTGTTTATACCTCATTAGATGAAATGCCACTGGACCCACGACAGACATCGGTCGTTAAAAAACGTCGTAACTAAAGAACTATAGGTGGTAACTTCTAATTATGAAATAATATTTATATATGGACGTCATATAAAAATTACAACTTCTACATCATAACTCATAATCGAACAGGGATAAAAAATTTGAATATCCTCATTCGAAAGAACATGAAAAAGTGCCCTTAGGAAGTACAAATAAAAAATCCATATTTCTTCATACTTACAGAAGATCAATGTAAATGTAAAAATCAGAAAAAAGGTATATATATATATATATATATATATATATATATATATATATATATATATATATATATATATATAATATAGTGAAAAATATAAATGTATGTGTATATACAAGTTTGTATATTTTTTTGTAATTTTCCCACCTCTTCGCGAGACTCAATTTCTATTTTGTGTACTGTAATATCTGAGCCATATTTTTTTATCTATGTAATATAAGTGATTTAAACTGAAACTTATAAGCAACACAATCGGATATGTACATCGTTGTATTATATTATTTTTTTAAAGATGTGTTGAAAAGAGACGTACGTAGGTGAAAAAAAAAGAAACGAAAATTGGGAGCTAAGGGATATTAACATCTAGCATATCTTCATAGTTCTTCACATAACTCATTTAGTCGTAACTTTATAAACGATATTGTCAACTTTTACATACTAGGTACTGTGGATTTTTAGTTCTTTTTGCGTTGGTTCATTTCTTTTCTCTTATAGAATTCTTCCGAAGAATTGCAAATAATCAAGATCATTTGATGAATGTTCAACAGGATATTTATCTCCTAATTTGTAAGTTGCGGAAAGTTCTATATCACCTGAGCTATTGATATTCGATATGCGAGCATTAAGAATTTGTTCTCCATGAAATTCTACAGAAACATAAATAAGAAAAATTTATAAATATTATCATATAAAAAGAAATTAATGTTCATAAGATACCTTACGAGTTCTCTGTATGTTTTAAACATATAAAAATTCAAATAATGTAGGATCAAAAATTATGTATGTCATCTCTTAAATTTTTTTGCATTGCCTTCTGTGTTGTCTTCGTTATTTTTGTGATTTTGCTGCCCTCTGAAGAAATATGCAAGGAACTATTTTCCCCGTGCTCCGTTTACCCCTCATCACCAAACACTTTGTTACAAGGCCACCCATGAGTCTTTCCAATCTCTCATTAGATAGTTGTCTCTGAACCATAACTTATCCGGGATTCGAACCCGGGGCCCTTGAAGCGTGAAGCGATAACGCTACCGCTACTCCACCTGGATTGGTCACTGAATTAAATGAAAAAAACAAATGTATTTAAATCAATTTATAATTCCTTACGTATTATATCATGTCCAACTCTTATTGTAGATATAATCGAATTCTCGGAGCCTTAAAATATCGAATATACATACATAAAAAGAAGAAGTGATGATATATTTATTTATGTATTTATGTCTTATCTCTTGTAATTATGTTGTACTCATACTCATGTATACGGTAAATTACTATGTTACCAAGTGTAAGTAGGAACTCATTCTCTATTAAATTGCTTTAATGATGTTGTTAAATGAGTAAAGAGTGCACTGGTGCACTCTGTTATAAAAGGAAAGGAGAATATGCGATGCGGTGCACTGAAGGTGAGAACTATGCTATGTTATGCATTTTCGAATGAATGAACTCATATTGTTTCTAAAATTTAGATTACATTGTTGAAATTTATCTAGGGGAAGTAGGTTAACAAAGATAACATTACAACTAAATAAAAAGATTTTTTTGACGTATTGTTTAACACTTCGTATGTGTGACATCAAAGAATTTAAAAGAAAGAAGGAAAATTGTGATTTTATTTATTACTGCATGTTAAGTATTGAAATGTTGTAGTGAAATTTTGAGAGAGATGCATTCTTCATTCATTTCTGTTCTCTTTTCTATTATTATTCGAACACTACAATACCATTATATTAACTGTTTGATTAATGAATGAACAAACTCACAAGTACAAAGACATATTTGTTGGTAGCACGATCGTTCTAACACCGGTGTCAACTACTAGAACTAGAACCATATCAACGACTTGGCACATATTTCTTAGTTGTTAAGAAAATCTCTGTTGCCAATATAATGATTAACCCTAAAAGGTACTGACAGTTATATTTAATAAATTATTTATGTTTATTTTATTTGTAAACAAGGTAAGAAACAAATCAAACCAGACTTCCTAATTCTAAACACTACTTCAAGTTATGCAAAAAAAATCTGTTGTGGCCAACACTATACCCCCCGATAGTTAATTTTTATTAATTTAAATATATATATATATATATATATATATATATATATATATATATATATAGGTACCGTGTGTCTGTCTTAAAGGTGTACATAGGAGATTAACATGGGAAATCAGTTTTTTACAAATTCTTGCTCGTCTAATTATTTTAAGCAAAAACACGTGACTTGACTGCAGTTCAATGCAGAATTTTATGCTGTAAAACTTTTATTTGGCGCATTTTTTCTTAAAATAATTAGGCGAGCAGGAAATTGCGAAAAACTGATTTCCCATGTTAATCTCCTATGTACACCTTTAAGATAGACACACGGTATATATACTTACTGGCTTATTCTAAGAATGTCGTTAGACCATAACGTATCGGTATGATGAAAAAGTAGTTAAATAACGATAATTTTTAAAAAGCGTATATTCTATAAAACCATTGTCGTTATATTGAAATCGTATTGTCGTTATTTTAAGTAGTTCGTGAACGATAAGGATACACTTGTCGTTATTCAGTCCGTTAATGTCAAATGTTAGCAAATGGAAGGGTTAATTAATTTATTATTTATATTTGTGCAGGAAGAAATGGAAAATAGAAACAACATTTATTCATGTATCATATATAATTAACAACCATAATAACATTTTAGAAGAAATGTTTGTGGTCGTGAAAGTGTTTTATGGGATAATATTAATCCATTTGATAATCGTTTTTTTACAAATATTCTTTACTCAATAAAGAAATAATAATTAAAATAATAATGTTTATATTTTTTTTGTTGCAAAATGACATTACAATGACAATTACATTTTCAATAATAGCTACTAATTTTTCTAAAAAAATTGGCTAAAATCAAATCGTTGTGACAAACGGTATGAGGACGTTTATAACGATATTACTTAGTGAATACGATATTTACAAAATGTCGTTCAGGATCACATCGTTACATTTATAAATAACGATAGTTGTTATATAACGATATTTTTACAGAATAAACCTGTTATGCTGGAAACTGTATTAAGATCCAATCCTTATAACTATGGTTCTCTTTACTACTTTCTTTTTAAAATTTGAAATGATTAGTTCTTTGACAGTGACATTTATCTGTCAGTTACATACATTTGTGATATAAACTGTGTAATCAAAGTATTGTGCTTGTTTAAAGCCTAGTCTCCGTGTTTTAAATTATAGATAATCTTATAAATTTATCCATAAAATATACAGAAAAAGTATTTATGCAAATCTGTGGAAAATTTAATAATCTTTTATTAACATATTAAGGAATTTTTCGAAGAAAAACTATGTTGAGCTTCAAGTAAAGTACCATTTGCTGTTATCTGATTTACATCAAAATCTAATGGCTTCTTCTTATATTAGAATAAGGTAGAAATACAAGGTTTCAAAATTTTCTGAATGATAGTATTTGAGTTAGAGTGGAGGATATACACACACACACCCACACACACACACACACACACACACACACACACACACATACACACACACACACATCATCGTGAAAATGTTAAAATTGGATTCTAGGGACCTTAAAACGTGGTCATTTACAAAAATCTCGATATGCGACTTTTAGCACCATCTCTATACCTCCCTTACCAAGGGTAGCGGGAAGTAAAAATTGAAATATGTAATGTAGATTTTGTTTGTTTATGTCTAAAAGGCAATGATATATTTGTTTACATTGTCTCTGCGTGTGTGATTTGTTACACATATTCTCCGATCGTTGTTAAGAATTCTACGTCCATCCTGTACGTGAATTTATGCAGTTTGGCACAGATTTGGATCTAGGATAGCCGTGGACTCTTGGACAAAAACAACAGCATATTTTAACACCTCATAAAAAACATCCAGTCTCGTATGTCTCCTAGTACAGTTAATATGAATATGCAAAAACTCAACCAGCTTGCACAGATTTCAGTTTTAATAAACTCAAAAAATCTGATTGAAAAGAATGAGGACGACGGTGATGAGTTTGTTTTTCTATAATCAATTTGTTAATAAATATATATCTTCACGCATTTTAGACATACTTTGTTTTATTCGTAAGAAATGTCTTGTAGTACAATGTTTCTAGGATTTGAATTTAAGTATAAAAGGTAAATATTTAAACTACATTCAAATTTGTTTATAATAAGCATGAAGAGACTATACGTGTGAAGAAGAAAAATAAAATAATCTTTTCTTCTTCCGTTCTATTATACATATGAGATTTAGATTAGCTACATACATACAATGTTTTTGTGCCAACGCCAGTACCGGCCCGAGACTTGTGAGCGCCCCAGACGAAAATTGCAAATTACGCCCCTCATTTATTACAATTTTGTTTATATTATATAGATACAAAAATTAGAAAAGAGGCGATTTGTGTCCATAACTCGTGAACAATTACAGAGAATTTTTTCTTTTGGGTTCTACAGAGTCGCTTAATTTTTGTCTAATACCATATACCTACAGGATTAGTCACGAGAGAGTTACTTTCAAAGTCCGTTTGTGTGCAACCCGAAATACAATTTAGAACAGCGTCTAGCTTCCTCACTTAAAAAAATAGAATATTTAATTCACGATTGCTTTGCCTGTCTATGCTCTGTTCTATTTAAGCCATTCAGTAGATGGCACTGGCAACAACGCAAATCTGAAGTAGCCGAAATTACATTTGACAAACTTGTCTCTTGTCTCTAATTTCAACCAATCAAAGAAGTCAAAACTATTCCCTATGCTCCGCAATACGGAATGGCTTAAATGGAACAAGGTATAATGATGGGTTTGTCATTTTAACATTAAACAATTAAATATGGTCTGTTGTCATTAGTATTTTGGGTTACAAACAAACGGACTTTTAAAATAACTCTTCCGTGACTAACCCTGTATATAGGGAAAGAAAAAATATTTCTCAGTAGGTAAAAGTCTCGGTATAAATATTTTTTGTTATTGTGCAATTCGGAAAATCTAATTTAACTCTTAAACGGTTCATCCTAGGTAAAAAATATATTTCGATACGGATCACCGTTTTCAAGAAAAATGACAAATATGTCGCCTTTTTCCAAATTGGCGACGGGCTGCTGCATCAGTATATTTTTCAGTAGATTTCCTAAACAACAATTACTTCTTCAGTATTGATATGACAAAAATTTTAATTGATATAATCGCCAACGAATTTAACTTTCCTTCTGTCTTTGTATAACGTACAAAAATATAAATAGGATTTAATTAATATAAGTTTGCTGCAACTGGAATTGTCAGCATTATGATTAAAGCTACACACTGGACGAGTCAATAAACTTATAATTTAATTTTTTTGGCAAAAATAGTCTCAAAAAGTGTCGCCCTAAAACCAATTTCGCCCCAGGCGGTCGCCTGGCTTGCTTGTGGCCTGGGCCGGCCCTGGCCAACGCTGTTTTCAATCTGCAAAACACATGAAATTCACTTTGTAGTACATCCTTCAGCTTCTTCAGCGATTTTATCTTTTCCTGTTCTTAGTCGCAAAATGTTTCAGTGTCCTTTTCAGCTTTGGTAAGAGGAAAAACTTACAGGGAGGCATGTCTGGTGAATACCGCAACTGTGGCAACAAAACGGTGTTATATTTGGTCAAAAAACTAACGAATGAGTAATGGATTGAGAGCCGGTGCGTTGTCGTGCTGCAATATTTTTTCGTGGATTATTACATTATGAATAATATCTTCAATTTATTCCATATTTTTATTGGTGATTGATGTCATCTTCCACGTCTGTCCACTTGAAAACGTTTGTACCATTCATAAACTCTTGGTTTAGATATAGCTTTTTCGCTCACTGCATTTTTTGTTCTGTTATTTCTTAATTTTAAAACATTGTCGAACGATGAGGGGTTCCAAAAGGAAGAGATAATCGGACTAGTAGTCTTTGGTGAAATTATTTATTTCAAGCCAACGTTTCGGCTAAACATTAGCCTTCCTCAGGGCAATAATCTGTCTAATTAAAGGTTTGTGGCAACCACCAATAAGGAACCATTGTGAATAAAATTATCACAGAGTTGGTCGTCGTACAAGATAAAATTATAAATAAGTACATGTAAAATAGTTTGAATGGTCAATTGTTAAAAAAAATAGAAACTGATGTTAAAAAAATCTGGTGTGGCCAACACAACACCTCCTACCATTTACAGCCCGAGTCACAAAAAAGATTAAGTTTTTTGGATTAGCGAATTTTACTCTAATTTTGACAGTTGATTTCTTAAAATATAGTCTAATCTCATCCAAGTAACTACCTTTTTTTTAAACCCCTCAACAGGATTAAATCCCAATTACAGAGTGGGTTCACATTCACACACATCCATACCTTTGTGGGATTCGAACCCAGAGCCCCGAGGGCACTTATGACTTATGAGGCGTTGCTCTAAACATTGAGTCACCGGAACTATAATAAAATGAAAATTAAATATTAAATACCGGGATAGAATAGAATTCATTAATCCAAAAATGAGGATTAGATTTAATATTTTTGCGAATCGTTAATTTTTATTAATGTAAATACATATCTATATATTTACTTATGCTGGAAACTGTATTGAATTTCTTTTCTATTGTTCTATTTACTTTTTCCTTTTTAAAACGTTACTAATATTATTTTGAAATGATTAGTTCTTTGATAGTGACATTTATCTGTCAGTTACATACATTTGAATAACTGCGTTTTGTTTGTTTACAGCGTAGGGTCTGGGATTTAAAATATAGATAATTTTATAAATTTATCCGTAAAATATATAGAAAAAGTATTAAAGCAAATCTATAGAAAATTTAATAATCTTTAGTTTTTATAATAACATTAATCTCGAAAAAATAACATTTAAAGGTATTTTTCGAAGAAAAACTATTTTGAGCTTCTAATAAAGTGCCATTTCCGGTGATCCGATTTTCCCTAAAATCTAATGGGCTCTTTCCCATACAGAAAAAGTTCGAAATACAAAATTTTCTGAATGATAGTATTTGAGTTAGAGTGAAGGATCCACACACACATTACACACATACACACATACACGCAGACATCATCGTGAAAATGTTAAAATTGGATTCTAGGAACCTTAAAACGTGGTCATTTACCAAAATCTCGATATGCGATTTTTAGCACGATCCCTATACCTCCCTTACCAAGGGTAGCGGGTGGTAAAAATGGTAGTCAAAGAATATAAAATAAAATTTATACAGAAATAAGGTACGTGTTACTGCAATGTTGCCTTAAGTCAACAGTGCAGTAACGCGTTTAGCCGAAACGTTGGCTTGAAATAAATAATTTCACCAAAGACTGCAAGTCCGATTATTTCTTTCTTTTGGAACCCTTCATACATTCTACAGTCGACTATCGCTCAAGTTCATTGTCGAACGAGTCAGTAAGTAGTTGTTAAGCACAATCTATCTTACGTATCTTATATTAATGATACCTGATATACACCTCTCAGATCGTGGTACCAACGTGATAAGAAAATGAGCTCAATAGAAAACAATAAAGCGCTAAATTCACAAAATATCGTTAATATTTTTGTTAATGTTACGGGGAAGAATCATAACTCACGCCCTAAAAACTCGGGCCGTTATTGTCAGGTGTTGAATTTTGTTTGTAGTTTTTTTTTTTGTAAAATACAAAAATGCCTATAACGATTGGTATTTTTCGGAAGTGAGTTTTGTGCTTCAGATTAGGCTGTGTTCTGCTTACGAGTAAACTTGTTGATTACGAAAGTGAGTAATATATTAACCGGATTTTTTACCACCGCCGGACAATAGCGCAAGCGAGACGGTTTAAAGAAGTTAGAGGATATGTCTAGATTTACTCCTCACGCACCAAATGTCGTTGGAGGTCGCATTACTATACAATTTTTGGTAATCAGACGTTATCAAACACACAAGTGTTAACTAAGACTACGCTAGAGGATGTACAGACCCCTAAAATTTGACCCGTCCAGTTCACTCAAAAATCAGTATAACACTTTTATTGAAAAAATCGTGACCATATTGAACATAACCAAGCTGCCAAAAAAGGATGAAATAAGTAAAAAGTTTATTAAACCATGTATACACTTGGTTTTTCGGAACAAGTTAAAATTTCGAAAAATTTCGTCGCATATTGGTCTTATGCCACTCAACATCTCCCTTATACAATACAAATTTCCTCGTGTAATTTACCGAACCAGTCAAAGTTACGTTTAGAAGTCAACGATTCGAAAATAATATGAACAAGGTGAACGCATTCGTGTACAAATGGCTTTGGACACATCACTTTTTTTTTAAACGGGAATAAAAAAATCTGGCGGGGCCAACACAATACCTCCCGCCATTTACAGTCCGAGTCACAAAAAAGATTATGCTAATCCTTATTTTTGGATTAGCCAATTTTACTCTAATTTTTACAGTTTATTTCTTCAAATATAGTCTAATCTAATCCAAGTAACTACCTTTTTTGATAGTAAATGAAGATTAAATTTTAAATACTGGGATAGAATAGAATTCACTAATCCAAAAATGAGGATTACCTTAAACTTTTAGCGAATCGTTAATTTTTATTAATTTAAATACATACCTATTTACTTATATTGGAAACTGTATTGAATTCCTTTCCTATTATTCTATTTACTTTTTAAAACGTTACTATTATTAATTTGAAATGATTAGTTCTTTGACAGTGACATTTATTTGTCAGTTACATACATTTGAGGAATGAACTGACTAATCAAGTAGTTGTGTTTGTTTAAAGCGCAGGTTCTGTGATTTAAATTATAGATAATTTTATAAATTTATCCATAAAATGTATAGAAAAAGTATTAATGCAAACCAATAGAATAATAACATAAATCTCGAAAAAATAACATTTAAAGGTATTTTTTGGAGAAAAACTATTCAGAGCTTCAAGTAAAGTGCCATTTCTTGTTATCTGATTTACACCAAAATCTAATGGCTTCTTTCCATATTAGAATAAGGTATAAATACAAGGTTTCTGAATAATAGTATTTGAGTTAGAGCGTATACAGGACACACACACACACACACACACACACACGCATGCACGCACGCATGCACGCACGTATGCACGCACGCTCGCACGCACACACGCACACACGCACACACACACACACACAAACACAAACACAAACACACAAACACGCACGCACGCTCGCACGCACACACGCACACACACACACACACACACAAACACAAACACACACACACGCACGCACGCACGCTCGCACGCACGCACACACACACACACACACACACAAACACAAACACAAACACAAACACACACACACACACACACACACACACACACACACACACACATCGTGAAAATGTTAAAATTGGAATCTAGGACCTTTAAACGTGGTCATTTACCAAAATCTCGATATGCGATTTTTAGCACGATCCGTATAAAAATAGATTTGAAAATTGTTTTGATATATCAAATTTTTTTAGTAAATTTTGATTTTTGTTTTTATTTATTTACCGTCTCGCCTCCTGAACGGTAAATGAATTACATCACTTACCGATGTGATTCTTCCCATTTAAATAACATTGGGTTTTGACACATTTTAGATCCCCAAGACAATAGGTGGTTTAAAAAATCCACTCAATATTGGAATATATACTAGAATGAGTAGAATGACCCGAGAATATGTAAGAGCACTGTCCCGGCAAGATAGGGGTCTCGGGTTCGAATCCCGATGGCTGACAATTTTTCACAATTTATTTTCAAATATACAAACTGTTAACTCATTGTTAATACGAGAATATGTGGTCAAAATTATTCATAAGATAATTATAGATGGTTAAACTATTGCAAAAAAGGCCAAAAAAGCTATTTACAATAGTCTTAATAATATTTATTGGGACTTTAAATTGTGTCCACATATTCTCGGGTCATTCTAGTAAATATTGCAATATTGAGTGGATTTTTTAAACCTCTTATTGGTTCGGAAAAAATAAAGTTCTAAAATGTGTCAAAACTCAATGTTATTTAAATGGGAAAAATCAAGTGCATTTAGGCACGATCAGATATTATTATTAAGCGGAATCATTGCCAGCACAATTTTTATTTATTTGAAACAACTTTAGGGGTTAAAATCCGACTTGACTTCTTTTAAGGTCAACCGTAATGTGTCTAGTGACGACAATATCGCTGCGATATAAAAAGAGGTAACCGAAATTCGTTACCGTCCAAATTTGACATCACCTGATATCCGGATTTATAATTTGCTATCATTTATTTATATTAAAAGTTCATAAATGTTGTACGTAATTTGTAAATACGAGTAGACTTGCACGGCTTTATTATAAAAATGTTATTCTTGACCTCTTTATCTTCTAGATCTACAATTCATAATTTCATCTGAAACAACTCACTCACTTACAAACTTCATTACCTACTCTAACATTTATCGATTATATCACCTCCACTATCCACTTATAAATACATACATCATTGTTGACCTATATACTACACTACATCATTACCTACATCTTGTACTTCCGATACACCTACACTTTTACAATAATCCTAACCTAACATCCTCATGTCACTATCACACTCTGTTGAGGGTAGGTTTGTCGTCCCCCCCTGTTGTTGGTTATGTAGATATTTGGCATGGTATGGTTTACCTACTTGCGAGTAACTGTACCCAAGTCTGGGTCAAGGGGCGGTGCTTGTTCCGCGGCGGTCGGGTATAGCGTTCGGGCAGACAGGTGAATCCCATTCCCAACCAAACCTCCAGCCACACAGCAAGTGTAGTGAGTAAAGTGCATCATATATAACAAACGGTATAGTGGATAGTGAGTGATAAGGACTAACACCCACAGGTATGGCAGATTTTTATTTTAAAATAAATTAGGAGCATGAATAAATTTTGTTGGTGAAATCAAAATCGGCTAAATTGCAGTTTATCCAGAATTCAAGAATTTTATATTAATGGTTATATATACGTGGTAAACCATTAAAAACACTAAACACCGCTAAAAATTGGGTGCGGAAAGCTATATTTACAAAGCTTTTGGCATTTTTTCTGAAAAAAATTAGGTTAGATGAACTACATATATTTCCATGTTTAAATAGGTACTTACGCTTTCATACGAATAATACTGTTTCAATTAATGTATATTTGCAAAATTATGCCTTATTTTCCTTCTTATCCTACGTTTTATAACATTTTTTATTTATAATTTTGCGTTCATCTGTCAAACTATTATAAACTAACATGAACATAGTGGGCCGAGCGATGTCGAATGTGTGTGCCTGGTGTGAGTGAGGTATTGTTTCTTTCAGGATTTTTTTAAAATTTCTTAAAAAATACGTGTACGTTAGGTATTGTTTTTGTCAGGATTCTTTTTAAAATTTCTTAAAACATTACTGTTTCCGCGCTCCAATTTTATGTTTCCTTATTATATTTTAGCTAAAATAAGACATTACAACAAAAAAATTGCAATTTCTACTATTCTGGATAAACTGCAATCCAGCCTCAAAATCGTATCTTTACCGACAAATTAAAACTGTAAGGTGATTATTACTTTTGTAAACATATGTATCAATTGAAGTTTTGACCGATTTTTTTTTACCTTCCGTCACCTTTAGCTAAGGAAAGTATTGTCTTTGGTCAAAAAAATTGGTGATGAGTTTTTAATCAATAAGCACGTTTTAGGGTCCCTAGAATACGATTTTACTATTTGTACAATGATGTCTGTAAGGGTGTGTGTGTGAGAGTGTGTGTGTGAGAGTGTGTGTGTGTGTGTGTGTGTGTGTGTGTGTGTGTGTGTGTGTGTGTGTGTGTGTGTGTGACAAAAGTTTGCTCTGCGATAACTCTAATACTACAGTTCCAAAAATTTAATTGTTTCGTATTTCTCTTCGCTACATCCATATGAAGAGCTGATTATATTTTGGCTATAATTGGTCAACCGGAAGTACCCACATTTGAAGATTTTAACAGTTTTTCTTGAAAAAACAATGATAAATAATATTTTTTCACATTTAATGTTATGAATATTAAAGAATATTTTATTCTCTATATGATTTGATTGCATTTTATACTTCATATTAAATGGGTATAGAGTTAAAAATTATTAAATAAATTAAATTTCATAAATTAGCCAGCTATGATATAACTATGGAAACAGCTACTATATTAAGAAAATTCTGATTGAAAGATGTCACTGTCAAGTGCAATTGACACAGTATGTTTGAGTTATAATTTTACTGGAAATATAGGATCTTTTGCTAGAAACTTTCTGTATGGAATTTGTATAAAACACATACAAGTGCCGGCAGGTAATGTACAAGAAATAGAATCTTTTGCAAGGAACTTTCTGTACGAAATTTGTACAAAATACATGGATCTGACGGAAGGTAATGTGTTGGCCACATCAGATTTTTTTACTTTTTATTACTACGAAATTTGACTTTACGTAAAGATTTTTGGAAGAAGCCAAACAAAAAAATCTAATAAGAATCATATTGGGGCGAATGTAATAGATCTTTGCCGTAAATTAAGCGCAGACAAAACCATCGAAAATGTGAAAAAAAAATTAATAAAACTTTTGCTTGTATTCCATTAAAATGATTCTAACTTAAAATTTTAAAAATGTTAACTTTTATTTAAAGAGTTTTGAACTAACCATTAGAGAATCCAGTCAATAAATTTGGGAATAAATAAAATCTGTAATAATAATGAGTCAATATTTCGGGAGGGACCATGGCTCCTTGGCACCCCGTAGGATGCGCCACTGGAACTACTGTTTTTTTATCATTAACCAATGAGAACTTTTCACAGTCCTCACACTATTTGTTTATACCATATCTATTGAAACATGGTTTGTTTGAGGTTATATTAATACAAAATAATGCAAAATTAGGAAGGTTTCCTTAATCGTGGAATATAATAAAACTATTTTAATTCTTATACATACATATTTGTTACGTTAAATCGGTGTTTCAAAATTTATTTATATTGCAATATTATGTAAATTACTTACATTTGTGTTGCCCTAGAGAAAATCTAAATTATAATAAAAATATGTATTTAAATATATTAAACCTAAAAAAATATGAAGTGAACAAATATACAAAAAAATGACCCAATTAATTGTTATTCGAGTCAATTTTATATCACTTATAGTTAAAGTGTATTACTCGAGGTACTACTTGATAATTAATAATTTACCTATGCTCTGTAAAGTAATTATTATCCTGTATCAAATTTTTAAGTATGTTACGACTGGTATTATATACAAATTAATTTGCTTCCAAAGTAAACAAAATTTATTTCTTCAAATGACAGTCGAACATTTGATACTAATGTTATACAAAATTAATAAAATGGATTAGAATTTGTTAATATAAATAAATTTACTATGGAA
The DNA here is from genome assembly GCA_963082715.1 of Harpalus rubripes. Lineage (NCBI taxonomy): Eukaryota > Metazoa > Arthropoda > Insecta > Coleoptera > Carabidae > Harpalus > Harpalus rubripes. The sequence goes on along the minus strand of OY720455.1, from coordinate 13,063,997 downwards.
GTAAATTTATTCTGTCCTATACAGGGTGTTATTTTAGTAACTGTGCAACGCTTAACCGATGGTAGAATCATAGAACTAATCCCATAGTAAATCTGAAAATAATTTTTGTATTACATGCTTTCTATACGAACTGGAGTCCTTTAAAACTGATCAATAGACCTAGTGATAGAAGATATGCGCAATGGGAATCTGCGCATTGTAAGAACATGTGAAATCTATGGCGTTTGTTTCTAAAAAAATCAGACGTAAAATGCGAGAAAAATCTTTGACAACTTCAAAATACTTCTCGAAAGAAATTACAAAAGCTTTTATTGGAGCTAAAATGTCTAACGATGCAAATTTTCACCGAGAATACAGGTATTTCAATGACTGCAGTACTTTTGACGTTCCGTTTGATAACCCAACTGGTAATTGTTCGCGCCATTTTACTTACTATTTGTAGCGATAGAAAGAGATAGCCGTTAAATTGAAAAGGTCTATTACGTTATTGTTAAAAATTTTGTAAAAAAATTAATGTGTTCTATGGAAAAAAGGTTGATTATCAAAACTAACGTTAAACGTTTTTTGCATATGCGTATAATTTATATTCTGTTTATTTTATATTTTCAAAATGCCAATTATCTTCACCAATAAAGAATATACAGCCATGCATTTGGTTTGTCGCCAGGTACTACAAAATAATCTATGACGTTATATGTCAATTGTGACAGGTGTGACATTTTATCCAGAGATTGGGCAGATTTAAGGGGCTCATTACCTTCAGTCAATTCTATGTACTTTGTTTCTTGTAAGAAGTTCTATATATTTCCAGTAAAATTATAACACAAACATACTATTTCAATTGCACTTGATACTGACATTTGTCAATCAGAATTTTTTTAGTAGATGTTTCCATGGTTATTATAGCACAGCTGGCTGCTTTATGAAATTTGATTTCTTTATAACTTTTTAACTCTATACTGTATTTCAGATAAGAATAGACTTGGTGACGCTGCAAAACAACCCTGTTTTACACACATAAAACTTATGAATTAGTTGTGTTTCGTGCATGACATACTTGACAGCTCGAAACGTCAAAATTTGATCATTTTAATTCTATAGTAAATAAACAGTTAATTAAAAATTGCTAAATATTTACATATTGCTATTGTAAACTTGATTTGCGTTCAGACCAATCAAAAAGCTGGAATCGTACTCCCTATCTTACTCCTAAGTCTATTCTTTTCCGAAATACAGTATATGTACCCATTGAATATGAAGTATAAAATGTAATCAAATCTTATAAAGAATAAAATATTCTTTAATATTTATAATAACATTAAATGTGAAAAAATGATATTTAACAACGTTTTTTCAAGAATAACTGTTACAATTTTCAAATTATGGTATTTCCGGTCGACCAATTATAACCAAAATCTAATCACCTCTTCATATGGATGTAAAGAAAAGGAATGCGCAAAAATTATAATTTTTGGAAAGGTGGTATTAGAGTTATGAGATCCGAAAGAATCGACACACACAGACATACATACATATATCCATCCATCCATCCATACATCCATCCAAACATACATACAGACATCATCGTGAAAGTAATAAAATCGTATTCTAGGGACCTCAAAATGTGCTTATTCATTAAAAACTCATCATCGAATTTTTTGACCCAAGACAATACCTTCCTTACCTAAAGGTGACAGAAGGTAATAGTCATCAAATTATAATTATTGAATATATATATTTATTTCCAAATTTCAAATAGTACGAATAAAAGTTATTGTAGTTCGCTCTTCATAAAAACGTTGACTCTCAACTTGAAAGCACGTGATGTTAAGCCAGATAAACTGTTTTGACGGTAGATCATTTGTTTATTTTTATATTGGCTAATTTCTCATAGCTTCATGAAGCACTCTGACAGTTAATGATACAATAACGAGTATGATTTTTTATTTCATTTTATGTCTTGTACTATTTTATGCGATGAGTGGTTCATTAGCTATACAAGTTTATATTCAGATAAAAAGTCTCTGAAATTTCTCTGAATTCTGCGAATAGAAGCTGATTGGCATAGTCAGAAATGAGGAATAAGCAATGAAAACATATTTATTTTCATGTTCAATTGAACAACAATATCGGGGAAAAGTGCAACTACTTTTATTATAATTCATGATTTAACTTTAATGAAATTTATAAAGAAATTTTATAGAATTGGACAATGATTGTAAAGCTTAATAATATATAGCGAGGATTAATAATTTATTCAGGAATGCAGTGTAATACGTATTATTGAAATATAAAACTCATGAAAATATTAAACAAATTTGTCAAAATCTGATTTAAAGCCGAACAATTATTTTTTTTGGAAAATCGTATTTTAAACATAAGGGTCAAATTAAATATTGAAACTTGACAATTTTTAAAACAATGTTTTAAAACAAGGCTTGTGCTACCAGCCAATATATCTAAATACTAGTAAATTGATGTTGCTTCATAATATGCTCGTATATGGTTCATATTTATTAAACTTGTTTCAAATAAATTGTTAGGCTATGTGGTTTCAAAAAAATATTCAGGGTGTACTACAATTTCAGGTACATATTTTAAGGGCATAATTATGGTACTGACTAAAATTAGTAAAAAAACTTAATCAACATAGATCTGATCTTTAACTATTTCTGTGAAAGAGATCATTTTGTATTACAATCGAAGAAAAACTGACAACGATAGTTTATGCCAATAATTACACTATAAAAATACATTAAAATTTTATATGAAACATTTTCTCAAATTCTAATAGTTAAGAAGTTATTTAAAAATTAAAATTGTTCAAGGTCGCCACAGTATTTACTTAGTACAATTAATTGATTTTCTTTGAAAAACAAAAGCTCGTCTTATATAAATGTTCTCTCAAAGGTAAACAAAATTTTTTATTTGTAGTATATTCCGTAACTTAACTACGACCGTGGTTATGGTTTTCTTGTGGTTCAGGTGGTCAGGTTATGGTTATGGAAAACTGGTTGTGATTCGGCACAACTTGGTTAATTTGTCTCGGCAAAGCAGGGAACCACCGCATCATTAGAAATAAGTGCCAACGTAATTCTATTTGTCTATTTTATACTAACGTAAATATTATACATATCAGTATATATTAATAATAATTATATTTTTATACAATTTTATTTATTATATTATAAAATAAGAAAATGAAGACGACAACCACAAAAAATTGTGGTCATTGTGGTCACGAAAAAGTTACCAAAACTTTCAGGAACCGCATTCCGAAATGGAACCTTGATCCTGCAATTATGTTTTGGTTACATTCCGGAACGCTTAACCAGAACCTTGGTCACCGCGGTTAAGTTACGGAATATATTATTAATCAAAGTCGTAACTCATATAGTGTGTTCAGAAAAATCCTAACTCGGGGTAGGCTATGAATAGGGAAACGTGTGTCTGATCATTATTCAATTCAAGAGTCAAGTAGTCAAAATTGATTTTGAAATGTAATTTTAAGGAGAACAGAATGAAGGATGCAGTATATTGCCACTCACCGTTTTCTAATTTATTTCCATTTCTAAAATAAGATTCAAGTAGAAAAGCTTTAATTTCTTTAGATAACATTTTTGACAATTTCTCGTGTTAAATTGACATTAATGAGTCGATTCTGTTCACATCTGTAAATCTTACAAATCTGTAAATTTGTAAACAATGAACAAAATCGCAACAAAACCTGCACATATATAATTTTATAATAAACAACAAAAATAGATGTGTTTTTGTCAGGTTTTTACAGATTTACAGATCTGTAATAGCTGGTTTATGATGGATTTAATTTACAAATTTAGATTTACGAATTTAAATTTATAAATATAAATTGTACATATCTGCCTTTACTGGTTCATGATGAATTTAAGAAATTTATGATTTAAAATTTACATTTAAAATATCACCATATTTTATATTCTAAATGTAAATTTGTAAATGCGTCCAATCATTTCACAGTATATCAAACAATGATTTTTGGTGGGGAAAATGACAGTTTCAAGTGACAGTTGAAACATTTTAATTTTGATTTGACAAATGGATTCTGAAAATATGGATATATTATTAATATTATCTGTGGGAAAACACAGATTGATTATAATAAAAATGATAAATATCATATAACTGTCATCCCATTTGTGTCACACCACGTGACCCAATATAAGTTGATTGGGCATATTACATATCATTAAATTCACTATAAACCAGCAAGATAAATCGTAAATTTCAAATCTAAATTTGTAAATCTAAATTTATAAATTAAATCCATCATAAACCAGCCATAAGACTTACAGATGTCAACAGAATCGACCCATTATAATTAAATACTTTTAAATGAAGACCTGTTTCTTAGTTCATAGCCTATTCCGAGTTAGGATTTTTTTGAACACTGTAGTTTTCGTGATAGCAGACATAAACCTTGTAAAAACTCATTTTCACTGCCTTATACCTCGGAAACTATTGAAGATCGAACCCATGTTGATTAAGCCTTTTTTGCTCCTTTTGGTCAGTACTATATATGCCCTTAAAGTTTGTACCCGAAGTAGCGGTACATTTTGTATATTAGTGCATTCTTTAATTCGGATATTGAACCAAGATGTTAAATGCATCATTATCATCCCTCAAACAATTCAAATTACCTACCTATAAATACGAGTATATAACTTCACCCACCTTCTATCTTCAATGAATCTAATTTTCGGTGTCAATTATGATATATAGATCACCAATTAGCTTCCATTACTTATCCATATTGTCGCCTATCATGTGTCTAACAAGCATGACGCGAAATTATCCCCGTGTGTTTTTGCATCCGGTGGTTTCGTCCTCCGATGCGATGAGTACCGATTCGCAGTGTGTGACCCGTCTGTTGACGTGTGGACGAGAAGGTCAAGGACAGAAGATCTGGGACACGGTTAGCGCATGAGGCGTGGTGTCGTCCAATCAGGTTACACGGACACAGCATACGAAGGATAGGAATAGGAATTAGATTAGAATTAGGATTCAGTGACCACAGGATAATGATATCATTCGTGTTAATTAATTAATATAGATAATAATTTTTAACATATTTCTGATATGTGGTATTTTATGGGTCGATTCTGTTCACATCTGTAAGTTTTACCGATCTGTAAATCTGTAAAAAAGTGACAAAAACACATCTATTCTTGTTGATTAATATAAAATTATACATAAGAGTGCCAGCTTTCGTTGAGATTTTGTTCATTATTTACAGATTTACAGATCTGTAAAACTTACAGATGTGAACAGAATCGACCCATTAGTTAAATAATGTATTTGAACGAACTGCTGATTTCAATACTCGTTTAGGAAGGATGGGATAACAAATAGATCAAAATATTAATACATATTTTGTTGAACAACATTAGTGTTATCTTTAAAGAAATTGGTGATTTCAATACAAGATTAGACGACAAAACTTATTAACTGAGGAATAATTAAATTATATAGTAGTAGGGTCACGCTAAAATTATTGATAATAAGACATAAGGTTCATACTATTAATAAAATTTTAATTTTATTTTAAGTATAGTAAAATGCGCTTATAACGACACTGGTTATAACGACGGAATTGTAAGCATTTGTTTGAACTCCCATAAACACTAATGTAAAAAAATTTCGTGTGGCTAACACAATACATCCCGCCATTTACAGCCCGAGTCACAAAATAGATTAAATTAATCTTTATTTTTGGATTAGCGAATTTTACTCTAATTTTAGCAGTTTATTTCTTAAAATATAGTCTAATCTAATTCAAGTAACTACATTTTTTGATAATAAAATGAAGATTAAATTTTAAATACAGGGATAGAATAGAATTCACTAATCCAAAGATGAGAATTAGCTTAAACTTTTTTGTGAATCGTTAATTTTTATTAATCTAAATACATACCTACATATATAGTTATGGTGGAAACTGTATTCATTTCCTTTCCTATTGTTCTATTTACTTTTTTCTTTTTAAAACGTTACTATTATTAATTTGAACTTATTAGTTCTTTGACAGTGACATTTATCTGTTAGTTACATACATTTGAATAACTGCGTAATCATGGAGTTTTGTTTGTTTAAAGTGTAGGTTCCGGGATATAAATTATAGATAATTTTAGAAATTTATCCATAAAATATGCAGAAAAAGTATTAATGCAAATCTGTAAAAAATTTAATAATCTTTAATTTTTATAATATCATTAATCTCGAAAAAATAACATTTAAGTATTTTTGGAAGAAAAACTGTTTTGAGCTTCAAGTAAAGTGCCATTTCCGGTTATCCGATTTACACCAAAATCTAATAAGCTCTTTGCATAATAGAAAAAGGTCGAAATAAAAGGTTTCAAAATTTTCTGATATGATATTATTTGAGTTAGAGTGATGGATCCACACATACATACACAAACACACACACACACACACACACACACACACACACACACACACACACATTCACACAAGCACACATTCACACATACACACATACACACATACACACATACACACATTCACACATTCACACATACACACAGACATCATCATTAAAATGTTACAATTGGATTCTAGGGACCTAAAACGTGCTTATGACTTTTGTTTTTTAAGGTACTATTTTAAATTTTGATAGTCTTTATAATGCAGTTCTATGGCGGAGGACTCAATTATAAAGATTCTATGCAGATTATTTTAATATAAAAATATATCATCACGGCATATTACCCATTGCTGGGTGTGCCAATCTGCTTTGTACACAGAATTCGGTAATGATGATGATATATTTGTACCGTGGAGAGTGCACCACAGGGGTAAATTTTGTGCTATTTAAAATTTGAAATATTTGGCGTCAGTCAGGATCGAACCCGGTTCCCCAGATTCGCGAGCAGACACTCAGGCACGCGGCCATGAGACCCCATAGATTATTTTAATCTTAGAGTAAAAGCAGAGGTTATCTTAAGGACAAACACAATACACATAATTATGCCAATTACAAATGTATCACTTTTAAATTTTTGTGGAAATAAATTTTAATAACTGTTTACTGCACATATTTACCTATTTACACCATGTTGACTAGGTATATATTATGCTATTTCATGCAACTATTCTTGTAATATCTTCTTCTTTGTGTCATCTTCTTCTCCGTTGTTATGTAAACGCTGTTACCGCTCTGATGAATGTGTACAGCTTTCTATGTGGTAATAGCAAGCATCGTGTAACCAAATCGTGCCGCTCTGTTGCGTAAAACGTCATATGAGTACAAGACCGTGATCGTGATCATGATCGTGAACGTAATGTCAATGTTAACAGATGTGAACTTTGTTGTTGTGACATCTCCACATTCCGCATACAATAAACAGAATAGACACAATTAAAAGAAAGAAAATAGATCTTTTTACTTAGATTAGATTTATTCTTGCCAAATTGGCTTAGAATCTACATTTTTACCTTCCGTCACCTTGAGGTAAGGAAGGTATTGTCTTTGGTCAAAAAAATCGGTGTTGAATTTTTGATAAATAAGCACGTTTTAGGGTCCCTAGAATACGATTTTACTATTTTTACGATGATGTCTGTATGTATGTGGGTGTGTGTGCGTGTGTGTGTATGTGTGTGTGTATGTATGTATGTATGTGTGTGTGTGTGTCCGTGTATGACAAAATTTTCTAATGCGATAACCCTAATACTACAATTCCAAAAATTATAATTCTTTCGTATTCCTCTTCGTTACATCCATGTGAAGAGCTGATTAGATTTTGGTTAGAATTGATCAACCGGAAGTACCCTCATTTGAAGATTTTAACAGTTTTTCTTGAAAAAACGATGTTAAATATCATTTTTTCACATTTAATGTTATCATAAATATTAAAGAATATTTTATTCTCTATACGATTTAAATGCATTTTATACTTCATATTAAATGGATATAGAGTTAAAAAATTATAAAGAAATTAAATATCATATATTAGCCAGCTATGTTATAAGTCTGGAAACAGCTGCTACATTAAGAAAATTCTAATTGAAAGGTGTCAGTGTCAAGTGCAGTTGACAGTATGGTTGTGTTATAATTTTACTGGAAATATAAGACCTTTTGCTTTCTGTATGGAATTTGTATAAAATACATACACCTGCCTTATGGTAATGTACAAGAAATTAAATATTTTGCAAGGAAGTTTCTGTATGACATTTATACAAAATACATAGAAATGACGGAAGGTAATGTGCTGGCCACATCAGATTTTTTATGTATACATTTTGTATTGATAATACATATATTAAATTAAACCTCCGTTTTTTGATGACGTCTTTCATCCAGTCTTGTCCTGAACCTAAGTTGTCTTACAGAACCTTTTCATTTCTTCTTTTTTTCTGAACCTCTCTGCACGATGTCCGAGACAATGTCCTTAGATGCCTAAATGTTTCCTTTTCTCTTCTGCACAGCCTGTACCTTCTCTCTTCAGTTGACAACCAGTATTTGTTGTTTCTCTCTTCATTACCACTTCTGAATCTGGCAATTATATTCATATTTTTCTTTTTGTTCAGTAAATACCGTGGTAATGACGTCGTTTGGATTGATTTGCATAGTTTATTGTAATTCGAATTGTTGATCTTACATTGTTGTTTGTCCTAGTCTTAATCTCTCTGATATAGCTCGTAATATGTGTTTTCTCCATTTATGCGTAGCCTCTCTATTTGTACTGTGGAATATCCATTTCTTTCGTAATAAGCGTTTCTTGCTTGCCCCAATTTTGTTAGTTTGTTGTTTTCCTCTTGTCATATTACTTGTACACGAATATAAAGTGTGATATGTTATGTTTAATTTTTAACATTCTTTTGTAATAAATATGAAAAAGGCAAATGAGAATGAACTTTATTTAGTGAAATGAAATGAAAATATATAATTTCTGGGATTCATTCGGTAACATTTGCAAGTATTACATCAATCTCGACAGTTCGACCCCACATGGTTTTTCTTTAGAAGCTATTTGAATTTTTTAACAATTATAAAAGTGTGTACAATAATAAATACCTAATTAACATTATTATACTTATGCCCGGTTGCAGAAACGTTCATCAACGATTTGTTTAATTAACGTGGATCAAAATGAACAAATTCGAATCAGTTTCCTTGTTATTATGATGCTGTTAAAAAATCGCGTAGCATTTGTTCGTTTTGATTATTCGTTAATTAAACAAAACGTTGATGAACGTTTATGCAACCGGGCATTAGACTTACATGAAAGTAAAATTGTATTTAGTTTTTCACAAGAATTACCTACATATATTTTTGCCTTTTAAAATTAGTGCATACCGGGTACCTTAGGCCGACCGACACATGGGAGATTAACATGTGAAATCAGTTAATTGTGAATAGTATCTCCCCATTGTAAGATATTAAGCTGAAATTTTGTATCGTCATTATTGGCTCGACAACCCTTTTTGGGTCTTGGCCTGTTCTAGGATTTTTCTCCAATGTGATCTAATCCTCGCTTTATGTCTCCAGTTTTGGATCTTCAGTGTTTTAATGTCTTCTTCTATCTGTTCCATATATCTGAGTTTTGATCTTCCTCTTGCTCTTTTTCCTACTGGAGTTTGTTTTGTTATTTTGCGTGGTGTTTAATTTTCCTTCATCCTTTCCACGTATCCTATCCAGCGTACCCGTCCTATTTTTATAAATGTTGTAATATTTGGGTCCTGGTACGCTTCATACAATTCAAGGTTGTATCTTCTTCGCCAGAAATTTTGTATACTCATAACATAAGAGGATATTAATTCTACGGATTACAGTTGAAATTTGTCTATTTAAATGTGTAATATTAGAAAAAATTAAGAAAATTCGTGGAATTTGGAGGATTATTGTTCGTATACCCGATAAAATTATAAATATTAAATAATATTTTATTCTCTATACGATTTTATTACATTTTATACTTCATATTCAATGAATATAGAGTTAAAAAATTATAAAGAAATTAAATTTCATAAAACAGCTAGCTATGCTATATATATTAAGAAAATACTCATTGACAGATGTCAATGTCAAGTGCAATTGACATGTTTGTGTTATAATTTTACTGGAAATATAGAATCTCTTAGGTACATGAAACTTTCTGTATGGAATTTGTACAAAATACATAGAATTGACAGAAGGTAATGTAGGGAAGACCGGTGTCAATTGTAACAGGTGTCAAATGTAACAAGGGTAGGTAACAGGGTCATCTTTTCGAAGTAGATTAAAACGCGCTTGCAGAGTGAAGCAGAAAGAGTCATAGTTCTTTGGTATTTAGTGTAAGTACATACGCGCAAATATGGCGTCTGTTTCGGACGAATGTCTATAAATCGACAAAAAAGTAAGTGCAGGTAGTGACACACAGTGTTTCTAAAACACTATAAGCCCTCTGTTCGGAAATATTTCAAGTTAAGGATCAGTTTGTGAGTTATATCTGATTTTATTTTTCATTAAAAAACATTTCGAATTATTACCTAATAAATACAAAAAAGCAAATAATATCTTTATAAGTTAAGCAGTGTCAGTTGTAACACATGCCACGGTGTCGATTGTAACGTGTTTAATAATTAAGTACAGTATTGATCATGATAAAAATTATAAGAAAAAAACACTGCTATCGAAAACAAAAGAAGAAGAGCAAAAAAACGAAAAATAGTTCCGAAAGTAACAGTCGCAGATTACTCTACAGATGGCTCCGATGAGGAAACTCTCTGATATGTATTGGCTCATATTTTTTGAGCACAGGAGATTGGTTGCAGTGGCGAAAATGTAAAATCTGGACACCGGGCAAGTTAAATTATACGAAGAAAGACCTATTTTATGTTTACCTAAATTGCAATTTCGTTAGCGACTAAAGGCATTGGTCAAAATGGTCCATATCACCAACAGAATTATATATTTTGTTTGCTTTTAGTTGAGTCATCTGAATTTTGTATTTTCTGAGGTATTAAATAAATGTTTATTTTTTCAATAATTTCTTCTTTTATTTGTTATTTTATCTTATTACATCACTGTTAAAATTTGTTACAATTGACACTGGCCCTGTTACTATTGACACCAGTTAGGTGTTAATTGTAACATTTGTAATGCCTGACTAATAATCCTTATACTTTTATATTTTTCACATTTTCAAAAGTTAAAATTCAAAATATTATTCACTAAGGTGGGTAGGTTCTTATATAGGTAATTTAAAAATTTCTAAATGTAACGTTAACTCGTGAAAAATAAAAATTTAAATTTTGTAACAATTGACACCGGTCTCCCCTACTTGAAATATGGAATCTTGTGCAAGAAACTTTCTGTATGGATTTTGTACAAAATATATGGAACTGACGGAAAGTAATGTGCTGGCCACATCAGAATTTTTGTATTCATCCTAGATTCTGAACATATTTGTGGTAATGATTTCTAGTAATTAACTTCCAAATGGAATGAATTAAATTGGTGAACGAAACACAATTATTCAATGCTTTAACTTAATGCTGAACAAAATTCACGCATGCAGTAATGCTGGATTCTGAATGAATATACAAAACACAATGAATGTGTTAAATATTTAATATATAATAAATTTTCAAAAATATATCCACGGATCTCCAGACATTTTCTGATTCATTTACTAACAGCGCGTATTATTCTCTCGAATTAATCTTGATGTTTTATTATGCGAACCACAACATAAAAAATTTCGATTCATTTCGATTGTTCATTCTGTTTTGTTCACCTTACTTTTCAACCAGCCTCACAAAGAAACGACTAATGGAGCATGGAGATGGTTGATATTCTATGGCATTGTTTATCACTTTTAAACAGAACATAGTCCAGTCAAAATGGAAATTCAACTTCGCATAGAGGGTTATGATTTTAACGTCACACGCAAGAAAGAATGCGACGATGTAGAAGTTGAGATAGAAGATCGGATTACAAACAAATCGTCGCCATTTTTAACGTTCTGTCTTCTGTCACTTATGTTGTGATATTTGAGTTTTACATAATTCAATGTCTATGGAAATGTCTGTGGAAATTTAAAGAATTTCACATTTGCCATGTATTCTTTATAATTATAGCGGGAGTCACTGTTGCAAAGACCATTCAATCGCTTGATACTTGGCACTATTTTGCAACTGTCACCATGACAGCGATTTGTTTGTAATTTAGCAACGGAGTGAAATGAGCCACAAGTGTAGTACAAGGAAAATACCAATAGATGGCAGCCTGAAAATATACCTCTGTAACCCTCCATTGGTACAGATCTTAAATACACCATTATAAATGAAATGTCAAAAGTCCTCATCGATCCAACTTCTACTAAAAAAAAATATTCAGGGTCAAAGGTCAAAAAAATAGTTTTTTGCAAATATCTCGAAAACAATTACCCATATCAAAATTTTTACAAGAATACAAAATTAAAGCTTAACATTTTTTATATTCATATACATCTGAAAATCGGCTCATTCTGTATTTTTCAACAAGCATTTCTACACGTATTACCTAAATACGTAATATTGTTTATCTTTACTTGTATCAAAATTTTGAATGAAAAATTGCAAACTGAGCCGATTTGCAGATTTATGTTATTATAAAAATGAAAGATTATTAAATTTTCTACAGGTTTGCATTAATACTTTTGCTGTATTACTTTATGGATAAATTTATTAAAATTATCTATAATTTAAATCCCGGAGCCCACACTGTCACTGTCAAAGAAGTAATAATTTCAAATTAATAACAGTAACGTTTTAAAAAGAAAATAGTAAATAGAACCATAGTTATACGGAATGGAACTTAATACAGTTTCCAGCATAAGTAAATATGTATACAGGCTGGTGACTCGAACGACGCAGCATAGGGGTTTCAATTGTAAAATTTTAATGTGCAGTTATTTGCTCTCCTAATTATTTTAGAGCAAAATTGTATTTAGGTTTTTGCTACAGGAAAAAATACTGCATCCGAATATGCTAATGTTTATAATTTTTCAATTTTCGGAATAGTAAAAATAGTCGAAAACAATAATAACATTTTTGCCAAAAACATTGATGCCATGGAACAAAAGGGCAAACATTGGTCACTTTTTAAATTTTTTAAATTTAATTTTAAATTTCGTTCTCGTCAAATTACATTGTTGTAATGAACTATTACATTAATGTCATCAACACTACAATAAAGGTGTTTTCTTTATCCTTGTTTTGAAAATAATTTTAAATGTCAAGAATCTTTGACAGATGTTTGAACTTTTGTTTAAAACGACGAAAATGAAAACTTCTTTATTGTAGTTGATGACAACGGTGTAATAGTTGTTGATTACAACAATGTAGTTTGACGAGAACAAAATTTAAGATTTCTTTAAGTAGCGACAAATGTTTGTGCTTTTATTTAAATTTTTGTTCCATGGCATCAATGATTTTTGTAAAAATACTATTGTTTTCGACTATTTTTACGGTTCCGGAAATTGAAAAATTATAAACAATAGCATAATCGGATGCAGTATTTTTTTCTGTAATAAAAACTTAAATATAATTTTGCTCTAAAATAATTCGGGGAGCAAATAACTACACATTAAGATTTTACCATTGAAACCCCTATGCTTCGTCGTCTAAGTATATATATAGAGTGATCCAGAATGATTGAATGTCACGCGATTTGAAAAAGTTCAGATTATGATCAAAATTATCCTTCACGGAAAAAAATTAGTATCAATTTACCGACAATGTCAAATTATGTTTCCTATATTACCAACATTTGGAAAGTCAGCAGTATTATGTATTTGAATTGTTTGACATATAGTTTGTTTTTACCTTCATAATTAAACTGTTATTTTGTAAAATCATTATGTTAGAATGGTGGTTTATAGAAGAACATGACCAGTTCATTTTGGAAGTATATGTTCTTACTGTCAATCGTATTTCACTATCACTACGATACGGCAAACAAAAAATCAGAACGAGGCGTGTATATATTTAAATTAATAATAATTAAATGGTGGTAGGTATTGTATTGGCAACATCAGATTTTTTCTACTTCAATATAATTTAATTCTTCATGATTCAAAAAGATCACGAGTAAACTAATCAGGATTCACAAAATCACAATCACAGCCCGAAGGAACACGGCTTATAAGTGGGGAAATTATTATATCAAAATACTCGTTCATTAGTAGGAAATGAACAAACACTTAGATGTATTAAAGTCCACATTTATTGATATACTTTGTGAAGATGGCGTAACTGCCGAAATTGCTCAATAAAGGATTATTGTAAAATTTGTGAAACAAAACCAAGTGTATTTATTTTTATCTCCTGCTACCCTTGGTAAGGGAGGTATAGGGATCGTGCTAAAAATCGCATAGGTTTTGGTAAATGACCACGTTTTAAGGTCCCTAGAATCCAATTTTATCATTTTCATGATGATGTCTGTGTGTATGTGTGTGTGTATGTGTGGTTCCTGTTTACGCTCCAACTCAAATACTATCATTCAAAAAATTTTGAAACCTTGTAATTTTACCTTATTCTAATATGTAAAGAAGCCATTAGATAGTTTTTCTCCCAAAAATACCTTTTTATATTTTGCGTTCATAATGAAGTCATTACGATACGCAATTGCGTATCGTAATGACCTTCATTTCGATAGGCAATTTTTTGTTTTAGACGGTTGGTACTAGATGACGTTTCTTTAACCCATTTTTATCTAATTTATTTTTAGTTAATTGACAATTCATTTTAATAATATAATATCGAAATTATTATTATTATTTTTTTTTTATTTAGGGAAGATTATTTACATGAAAATGTACAAATGGTTACAAATATAATCACAAATTGAGTAAGTAAATGTTATTGTAGAAGACGCAAAATATAAAAAATAGTATAAAGAACTCATTTTATAAGACTTTCTTTCGCACTTGTCAATTAGAAAACTCGCTGACGCTCGTTTTCTAAATTTTGACGCGTGCGAAAAAAATAAGTCTTATAAAACACGTTCTTTAATATACTATTAAATGTTATTTTTTCCAGATTTATGTTATTATAAAAATTAAAGATTATTAAATTTTCTACAGGTTTGCATTAATACTTTTTCTATATATTTTATGGATAAATTTATAAAATTTGCTATAATTTAAATCTCGAAACCTACGCTTTAAACAAACAGCGAACACAACTTATTCGTTACGCAGTTCATATCTCAAATGTATGTAACTAACAAGGAACAAATTTCAATTTAATAATAGTAACGTTTTAGAAAGAAAATAGTAAATATGGGACTTAATGCAGTTTCCAGCATAACTAAATATGTAAGTATGTGTATTTGAATTAATAAAAATTAAACTGCGGGAGATGTTGTGTTGGTTACATCAAATTTTTATAATCATGTTTCACCGAGTGCCAACAGCTTCATCAATCAAATTCATTTCTGAAATGTAGAACCTACTTAGATATTTTAAATATGAATTATTAATTTTCGAATAGATTATGTTTATAAACAAATAAACATATATTTTTCTATTGGGCCGCAAAATCCTTTGGCGGCGCTGTAAGCGTAAAGCGTGCCTGTCAGATTTGTCTACATTTTGACTGTGTGCATGTTTATTAATCACGTTAGAGTTTCGGGATATATTTAAATTTCTTCTCCATGCATTCCGTCGATCAACTTTTTCTGCCTTGCCAAAAATTATGGAATAATATGTTTCGAACTTTTGTTGTACTCGTACTTGTACAGCCTTTGACACATTACTTTTTCATGTACCTACATTATGTTCATTTAGTTTAATTCGCAAATTATCTTATTTATTTTCAGATGAAATTATTACATCAAAGCATGAGAACTTATTTTTCTGTTAGCCCTGCGATGGACAATTTTTGCGTAGTTAGTGCGATGGGTGTACAGCAACCCATTATTTTTTTTCTGTGACTAGTGGAATAAGTAACGAAAACAAAAATAATATAAATGAAGAAATATGTGTATAAAACATATTGATTGTTTTAATTTCTAATTTAAATGCAAAATTCATAAACAAAGCAGAAAAACTTTTTTTACAAAAACATACGTTCAATATATGTTAATCTGACATAAAAATTACAGTTCTTTGAAAAAATTATTCTCTTTAGAGTCATTAACTTTCAGTATCTTCAGTATAATACTTATGACACAAAATAACCACATGTTCCAAACATAGCGATTTATGGGAGGCTTCATAACAGTACATGGTTTTTCTAATTGACAATTCATTGCAAAACTTCGTCGATTTAATTCTACAAAAGTGTCTGTTCCTTTTTTTATGTCATGGCTACTTATCATATGTATCTGAAAAGGGCTTAATAAATTAATAAATATAATTTCAGCAACGGATAAAATTCTTACCTTATTATAAGTTGATGTTACTTTTGTGACAGTCAGTTTGAAATTGAGATTACAGCCACAATACAAAGTGTAGAGTAGTACCAGAAGGTATACACGGAAGCACGAAACCAAAATTGGGTGGTTGCAACAAAATTGAATTCGCAAATTTATATTATATATGAGTAGTTTTATTTATTTAAACATCATTTGTTTTTTCCCCGGGAAAATTCCTTCATACGTGATTTTCGGGAAGATATTTAGTTAGGGGAGACCGGTGTCAATTGTAACAGGTGTCAAATGTAACAAGGGTAGGTAACAGGGCCATCTTTTCGAAGTAGATTAAAACGCGCTTGCATAGAGTGAAGCAGAAAGAGTCATAGGTCTTTGGTATTTAGTGTAAGTACATACGCGCAAATTCGGCGTCTGTTTCTGACGAATATCTATAAATCGACAAAAAAGTAAATACAGGTAGTGACATACATTGTTTCTAAAACACTATAAGTGATCTGCTCGGAAATATTTCAAGTTAACAATCAGTTTGATAGTTACATCTGCTTTTATTTTTCATTGAAAAACATTTCGAATTATTAGCTAATAAATACAAAAAAGCAAATAATATCTTTATAAGTGAAGCGGTGTCAGTTGTAACACATGCCACGGTGTCGATTGTAACGTGTTTAATAATGAAGTACAGTATTGATCATGATAAAAATTACAAGAAAAAACCACTGCTATCGAAAACATAAAAGAAGAAGAACAAATAAACCAAAAACAGTTCCGAAAGTAACAGTCGCAGATTACTCTTCAGATGGCTCCGATGAGGTAACTCTGATATGTATTGGCCCATATTTTTTTAGCACAGGAGATTGGTTGCAATGACGAAAATGTAAAATCTGGACACCGGGCAAGTTAAATTGTACGAAGGAAGACCTATTTTATGTTTACCTAAACTGCAATTTCGTTAGCGACTAAAGGCATTGGTCAAAATGGTCCATATCACCAACAGAATTATATATTTTGTTTGCTTTTAGTTGAGTCATCTGAATTTTGTATTTTCTGAGGTATTAAATAAATGTTAATTTTTTCAATAATTTCTTCTTTTATCTGTTATTTTATCGTATTACATCACTGTTAAAATTTGTTACAATTGACACTGGCCCTGTTACTATTGACACCAGTTAGGTGTTAATTGTAACATTTATAATGCCTGACTAAAAATCCTTATACTTTTCTATGTGTCACATTTTGAAAAGTTTATAATTCAAAATACCCACTAAGGTGGGTAGGTTCTCATATAGGTAATTTAAAAATTTCAAAATATAACGTTAACTCGTGAAAAATAAAAAAATAAATTTTGTAACAATTGACACCGGTCTCCCCTACTATTTTTCCCGGATTTTTTTTGGAAATATCCCGTGAATATAATTTTTGCAAATTTCCCATAAATTTTAAAAGATTTTGGCCTTGATGTTTGGTGCAAGTTGTTATAAATAATTTCTAAATATGTAACATAGTTCATTTTTTTGAGTAATTTAAGTTTCCTTCAAAATAAATTGTTATTTTGGTTAATTTTTTTCAAGTAAATATAAGTACTTGTGAAATTCAGTACGATGCTTTTTAATTACTCCATTTAAGGTTTTATGAATGTTGCACCTTTATTACTTTATGTAAGAAGTATGAAAATATATTGAATATGGGGGAGTATTTTTTATTAGTACCTACAGAGTCGCTCTACTCGTTTGTACGACCGATAGTACATATATATTGATACGAGTATAATTATAATATTTTTACCATAATTTCACTGAAAAATAAAACTAAACAAACGTACAGTTACAATTTTTATTTGTATATGAAATTCCTTGGAAAATTTTCCGAAGAATATTTTTCTGGAAATTCCTCAGGAAATTTATCAAAAAAAAAAATTCGGGAATTTTGCCGTATCTTTAAATTTCGGGAATTAATCCATCTCTATGTAAATAGCATTTAAAAAAAACTACTTTGGTTGTTTTTGTTTATAAAACTACAGCGTTTTTATAGCCCACAATCAATTTCAGTTTTATCAAATATTGACATTGACTGTTCTTGCATTAAGCTACATATAAATTATTAAACTTGAAAAACATGAAATTTACTAATTCATTTTTTTGCATTTGCGAAACGTACCTACATATTTACTTTTTGAATAGTTAAAAAATGTTATAATTTGCTTAATATTACACTTTAGCATTTCTTTGTTTATCTGCCTGACAAGTCTGCTTAATGTGTATACTTTTCTAATATGAAAAAGATAGCCTAAAGTATTAAATAATGTGTGTGTAATTTAATTCAACATTTACAAATTGTCTAACAGCTTTTTTCCCTATATCATAACTTAGTCTTCTCTGCACTTCATATATTATTCTCCCATGTTGTTAATTATTAATTATAGTCCATTATAAATTAATATCCAGTAAATTAATCTTTATAAATCTGTATAAAAAACGCGGAGTAAAAATATTTGTGTCAGATGTAGAGTATCCTAGACGACTACGATCGGTTTTGAAGAAAAAAATCGAAAGAAAAAAACTTGCTTAGTGTAACGGAACTACTAGACACGTGTGCCTATAACCTATGAATGTGTTATAGGTTAGGTAGGTGATAGAGCATATGGTTGAAATTTTGCTGCCTTCCACGGTTTTTTCAATTATAGGAAATATAGCAGCATGCACATATTTTACTTAAATATAAAAAAATATTTGGTGTTGTAGTTATATTTAAGATATTATTGTATATCGAGATTTTCTAATTTTTTTATCACGAAACTTCATATAATTTGGATGTATACCGAAATTCTTAACGTATATCTAAATGTAATGCACCTAAATTACAAAAAAAATCTGATGTGGGCAGCACATTACCTTCCGTCAGTTCCATGTATTTTATACAATTTTCATACAGATAGTTTCTTGCGATAGATTCTATATTTTTAGTACATTACCTTCCCTCAGTTCTATGTATTTTGTACAAAATCCTTACAGAAAGTTTCTTACAATTGATTCTATTTTTGCAGTAAACTTACAAACATACTATGTCATTCACACTTGATATTGACATTTGCCTATCAGAATTTTTATAGCTATTAACATACCTAGGAATGTTATGTAGGTATATCATAACTGCCGAAGATGTCGGTTTGTCAATAGTTTATCGGTTTCAGAAAATTAAGACATTATTGATAAGTATCATTTTTTGAAATTCTCTCAATGCTACTTTCAGATTGCTATGGTTAACAGAACAATTATTTTGACATATGTCAATATGACAAATATTCAAATTATGTGCTTTTTCCTCATGTTTATTACTTTAGAATAAAATAGACCGTATTTAGAACGATAGGCTAACGTTATCTGTATGTATCAATGAAGAGCATTATATTTTGATTTTATTTTATTTTCATTTTGTAGATCGTTGTTAACAAGTCATGGTAATTATATTACCATACAGATACAGTTATTACTTAGTGACCAGTCTACTTTTGTACATGTAAACAATGGAATATAATCCTGAAACCGGTAAAAATTATTAAATGTTTCCAGTGTTATGGCATAGCTGACTGCAAAAATAGTAAAATCGTATTCTCCTTACCTAAAGGTATGACGGAAGGTAAAAATATATTTGAGGCATTAAATAAAAACTGCATTGCTACATAAACGTAACATGTAGAGCATACGTCATATTTATTTTGTATATAGTGCATGTCTTCCTATCTTTTTTACATTCATTTATTCCGTCTGCAACAATTAGAAAATAAGCATTTTCAAGACAATATTGCACTGAAAATACTACTTTCTGGTCGTTTCTGGACTAATATAAAAAATTTGTATAGATTTTTGAGATTTTCTGTTTTTGTGACATTTCACTAGTAATAGACCTTTTCTATTTAAAAAGATAGAAAATATGCTCCAGTTTCTTATTATGTGAAGAAAGTCATTGACAACTTCTCAAATGTTATAAAAGCTTTCATAGAAGCTAAAATGTCTAACGATGCAAATTTTCACTGAGAATGTAGATATTTAAATGACTGCAATATTTTTGACGTTGCGTTTGACAGCTCTGTTAACAGTTGCAGGCGCCATTTTACTTACTCTATATGCAGAGATTGAAAGAGATAGTTTAAGGAACTCATTGAGAAAATAATACATGTGCATTTTTTTTCTAAAATTTAGATGCCTAATTACAGTAAATGGTAACTAGCTAAAAAATTTCTATTAAAATTTGACTATAAATCTGTTTTGTTAGATTGTGTCAATTTTAAATGTCATGATTCAATGTCGATCTGTCCGAAATAGATGAAAAAATTCAGGAACAATAGTCTACCCGGAATCAAGATATTGGTTTTTTTGGTTGACTTATGGAACATAGTATAAAAATATATTTTATAATTCTTGTTTCATATACACATTTGAATAATAAATAATATAGAAAGAAGTGAAAGCAACTGCAAAATTATAATTTAGAGCTGTATTTTTCAAATTTAGTACTGCAGAAACAAGCCAGACCTGCACCAAATTTATATCCCCTGTTGAAGTTATTTAAAACATACGAGTATATGTTGAATAAATCAATTATTTACGATGTGAGAACAAAAAGGGCTCAGAATCTACGTCATAGAATATCAAAAAAAAGATTAGTGCTTAACGAATTATAATTCATACTTCCTAGAACTATAGTTCGTTTTCAATTTAGATGACTTTCTTTTTTTTTAAACAGAAAAATTAAAATAAATACAAATTGGGGACCCCATTGTTAAAAAAATGGTATAAATATTTCATAAAAATATTAGTAACATTTAGGCGTAGCCCCGGCATTTTCATCTCAGGTTAAACTGTCTGTTATCACTGTCAGTTAAAACTAAAAATATAGCATCGATGATCGATGGGATCCGAAAAATTCACCGCTCAAAATTCACCACAGAACATCCACCGCTGGGAAAATTCACCACATACAATTCACCGCGGAAAGTTCTCCGCACAATGTGTAATAAAATATTTGCTAGGGTTACAAGGTCCAACCAAACATTAAATTCCAGCCTCTCCTTTATTCCAGTTAAAACCACGGTTAATGTAGTTCTTGCCCTCCCTGGAAAAGTTAAGGATGATATATTAAGCATCGATGGGAGCCAACAAGGAGCGAAGCTGAGTGATTGATTTCCAGCAGATCGCCAGTACAGCGTTATATCAAATTGTTTCCACCCCTACATATTGGCTTCCAATTCTCTGCAGTATACTACCACCATGTCATCGAAGATCTGATGCCCTTCTGAGAGAGTGTAGGAAGATCCTTGGAAACAGAATTAAAAATTAATGTAGATGTCGAAGACGTAAACCTTAGCAGGCTACGTTCCAGACATCTTCCACTCCGATTTGCCCAAGAACTGGAAAATTTAGGTTTCAAATAGCGTGAAGAATGGAGCAGAGATACTGATAATGAATTGAACTTTTTTCCCAACAAAAAATGATAATATTCCAGGATCGCTTCTCTCTCGTAGAATATGGAGCAGACTGAACAGGGTTCGTACACATCATGGGGTTTGCGATGATTCAATATTTAAGTGGGAAAAAATAGCATCACCTCAGTGCGACTGTGGTGCTGCACACCAGACTATACAACACATTACAACAGAGTGCAGTCTGCGGAAGTATTCAGGCAGCAGCAGAGATTTCTTCGACGTAACACATGTGACGCTGAAATGGCTAGAAAATTTGGACATCACTATACAGTTTTTATTTATTCTCTTTCCATTGTTAATTTCTAAATTATATTCTCTGTTTTTATCATATGTATATGCCATACGATAAATTAAGTTGCCACAAATACATCAAATTTTTTAATATTTATTGTACGCGATGTTTCTCGCTTAATTGTGGGCCGTGAATGTTTGTAGAACCAGCATCGATATATAACATAAGTTGTGAAAATTCTCGATACGACATTTTTCATAACAGACAGTTTAACTTATTGTTTTTTCGAATTCTAGATTGTTTAACTTTTGTAGCACTTTTCCACTAAGTACCAGATAAAATAACGTATGCACAATGTCTGGAGAGTAATTTTACTATAATTGGCCTTTTAAATTATTTCGCAGCACCTTATGATTCCAAGAAATTTTTTGTGGAAAACCATATTAGAAAACATGAACTTTTAGTGACATTTTGAACAAGTTTCAATCTGGTATAATATCAATATTAATTAATCACTATCACTAACATTGTTCAGTTGTAACCCCTGCGGTATACTCTTTTCACAGCTTTTAGTTGACATCTGCATGATAAATGCCTTTACATTCAAACTATACCGTCTATAATGAGCAGAGGAGCTTTTAAAATCTGACGCCGTTCTACATAAAAGAATGCCCAGTTTCTAGGAATTTAAAGCCGTGTGAATTTGTTTCTGACAAAAATTAATAAATATATCAAAATCTGTGTCATGTGAGTTTTGTAAATAAAATTATAGTATTTTTAAATGATGTAAATGAGTATAATTTCTGTTAAAATTGGTTAATATCCTGAGAGTTATTTTAAACGCATCATTTTAGAACGGAAACATTAAATGTTTCATCCGGAAAGTTTTGGTTACAGTTGTTTAACAAATTTGCGGCTAGCAAAAAAAGAGATCGTATCAAGAAAAAATCTGATGTGGTCAGCACAATACCTCCCGCCATTTGATTGATACATATTTACTATGCTGGAAAAAGTATTAAGTTCCATTCCATATAATTATGGTTCTATTTACTATTTTCTTTTTAAAACGTTACTATTATTAATTTAAAATGATTAGATCTTCGACATTGACATTTATCTGTCAATTACATACATTTAAGATATGAACTGTGTAACCAAGGAGCCGGATTTGTTTAAAGCGTATAGGCTCCGGGATTTAAATTATAGATAATTATATAAATTTATCTATAAAATATAAAGAAAAAATAATGTAAACCTGTGGAAACTTTAATTGTTATAATAACATAAATCTCGAAAAAATAACATTTAAAGGTATTTTTCAAACTATTTTGAGCTTCAAGTAAAGTGCCATTTCCGATTATCCGATTTACATTAAAGTCTAATGGGCTCTTTCCATATTAGAACAAGGTCGAAATACAAGGTTTCAAAATTTTCTGAATAATAATATTCTCCCCACCACTCAACCGAGGCCGAGAAATTCTCATCCTCACGTATATTATGTTATTATATTATAATTATTCCGATGCTTTTATTTTGTTATTTTACGCTTGCAAGTTTATATATTATACAATTCAAAAGAACTAATAATGAAAATATTAGTTGAAAATAATTATTGTAATAATTTATTTATTTGTTTAACTTTTTTCTTAGTTCATAGTTAAACTATGAAAAATAATTCGTATTGTTGTTAAATTTGTTTCTTCTGGGTTTTTGTAAAATTCTACAGTTCATGATATATTAACAGCTATACGTTGTTTATAAATGTTTAGTTCAAAAAACTGTGCCAAGTAACACTACAATTAAAATAGAAATAAATAATAGTTTTAAATTTATGAAATCATAAAAAAAAAATAATAACAGTAACAATAAATAGTAATTACTAAATCGTTTTTACAAAAACTAATTGAAAATAATATAAATATACTTGTTTGAAGCAATTATTTACTGCTGTAACGTTTGCCGTGCGATCTGCTCGAAACGTTTAAAAAAAAAGCAAAAAGGTAAAATTAATCCTTATTTTAGGATTAGCGAATTTTACTCTAATTTTGGCAGATTAGTTCTTTGTTAGTGACATTTATCTGTCAGTTACATACATTTGAATAACTGGGTTAGATTTTGGGATTTAAATTATAGATAATTTTATAAATTTATCCATAAAATATATAGAAAAAGTATTAATGCAAATGTGTAGAAAATTTAATAATCTTTAATTTTTATAATAACATTAATCTCGAAAAAATAACATTTAAAGGTATTTTTCGAAGAAAAACTATTTTGAGCTTCTAGTAAAGTGCCATTTCCGGTTATCCGATTTTTACCAAAATCTAATGGGCTCTTTCCAGTACAGAAAAAGTTCGAAATACAAGGTTTCAAAATTTTCTTATAGATAGTACTTGAGTTAGAGTGGAGGGTCCACACACACATACACCATCGTGAAAATGTTAAAATTGGATTCTAGGGACCTTAAAACATGGTCATTTACCAAACCTCGATATGCGATTTTTAGCACGATCCCTATACCTCCCTTACCAAGGCAAGCGGGAGGTAAAAAAAGGATTTTACAAACGTATTGAATTTAAGAGCCTCACCTGCCTATCTGATGCACCGCCACTGGGCCAAAGTTAGATTAATTTGATCTTTAAATATTGGAGCACCAAAATTTGAGCCCCAAATTATCATAAATAGTACCCAAAGGAACTAGACAGGTAGACTAATAATTTTAGCGCAAAATATTCAATTACGCTAATCAAAATTATTATGTGTTTGAGACTAAACATTAGACTATTAGAGCAGTAAAATTCACAAACTTTGTTCTCCAAAAACCCAAGTAAATTTTCAAAATACACAACATAAACTAAATTAATGCACATTACTCACGTCCGAAAAATTTGTGCCATTATACTCGTTTTTTTTTTTATTTTGCTCAAATGTAAAAAGCTTAATTATTACATTTGATCGAACCACAATTTTGCTAGAGTAGAAACATTTATTTCTCTACAATAAAAGGCGAAAAAAGTGTCATAACATTTTTATTGTTTTACCCGTATGCGTTAGAAAAGTCGTTAAAGGGATTTGTAACATTGACTGCAAAAAAAAAATAATACTATTAATTGAAAACTTAGCAATCTTAGCAATACCAATAATATTTCTGCAGCTTTAATATATTGAAAATGAAGCCTGCTTATTAAATCAGATTTTAATAGTTCTTATACTTAATATTAATAATCCCGTTAATAGCACTTTTAATATAACTGTTGCGAAATAAACTGTGTGTATTGTAACGTTACTATAAATAAAACATTTTTTGTGTCATGCATTATTTCATTATAAATTGCTGTAAAATTCACTTAATTTTACAAAAAAAAATTGTTTGCAAGTATTTTTTTCGAGTCGAAAATAGCAAAGAGAGAACCTCGTAAAATGACGGAATTCTGAACAAATTTTTATGAACAAATTTGTGGACAGAATTCTGTTCATACAAATATTCTGTGAGTTTTGCTACCTACTTGCTCACGAATACTAATTTAATAATATTTTATTAAATTTAAAACTGAAAACATTATTCTCATAATAATTATCAAAAATCGTACTGCTTACTGCCAGATGACATAACACATTGCACGCGCACTCTCTGTCCATAAAAAAAGAACTTTGTGGACAGAAAAATCCTTGATAAAAATTTCTGTATGCGAATGTCTATAAAATTCTGTCTATAATTTTGTCCATAATTCTGTTTAGAATTATAGATCGTGATATACGGGCTTAATAGTTCGTTTTGCATTTATTTAAATCATAGCGCGTTATATTAACTCGAAGTAAAACAATTATTTAATGTATCCATTAAAGAAATAAATATTTCAAATTTTAAACTCTCAAGTTTCTCAAATATCTACGTATGGGGGTGCATACTCAACGCCCGAATATTCAAAACCAGAATATTTAAAACTCGAATATTCAAAACCGGAAAATGCATGCACAGAATCATTCAATTCCTGAATATTCAAACAAAATCGCGCATTGTTCGAACGCGTATCTATATACTGCTGATGCCCTATCTCACACTTAAAAGGAGTCTGCTACATACATTATTGTCTATCCGTGTCAGTTAGTGTAAGAATTTCCCTCCCGCTAGTTCTACACCAATAAAATCAAAGCAATCTGGCGCTTGCGCGGAGCTATTCTTACAGACAAGTGCAGCTATATATGCAGATATATGTCTGCACTCGTCCAATGTTAGTCTCACAAATCTCACTCCCATCAGCAGTATATTAGTTTTATAGGTATATTATCTATTCTAACCAAACTCAACCAAATCTAACCTAACCCACAGTGACCTCCGCTTGGCCACACCCACATAATCGGTTTTTGAATGATTCGAGCAAAGCGCTTTCTAACGATGCGCGATTCTCTTTTTGAATATTCGGGATTTGAATGATTCTGTGCATGCAAATTTTGGTTTGGAATATTCTGGTTTTGAATATTCGGGCGTTGAAAACATACTCTACGTATGGAAGTGTCACTATAATTTTGTATTTACGCGCCAATACTCTCAAGTATTCACATATTGACGTCACAATGTAATTAAATACTGTATAATTAATATAGTTATTTACGATGCATGTACGTAAAGCTATTCGCTAGTCACGAATGGGCCGATTAATTAAAACACGAGCGTAACGAGGGTTTTAAGACCCTAAAGATGCTTTATTTATGTGCATCGTACAATATTTTATCTATGATAGAATCTAAAACCCAATAAATATAAATAAATACTTTTATTTACGAATTAGGATCACAATATTAAATGAGAAGTTCTAGAACGGATTTGACTAATGTTGGAACAATTTAGAACCGAATGAGAATTTTGTCTGTATGCAGGGTGTTCATTTTAAATGGACTACCATTGTTATCTCAAGAGCTGTAAGAGCTACAAAGATGGTTAAATGGGCAAACAATTTCTATTTGACAAGACAAATTTAAATAAAAGAAAAATTATTTTTTTGGGCCAGTAGTTCTCAAAATACGGGACATAACTTTTAAATGGGAACATATATTTTGCTCATTTGTTAGAGAATTTAATTCAAAATTCAGTGATATCATTTTATATCCTTACATAAAGATTTTTTTTGAGAAAAATGCATGTAAAGTTTTATACTAATTTGATTAAAATATGGCTATAATAAGAGTGCCACGAATGGAAAAAATGACTACATGTTATTTTTATTACATAGAATTAGAATAGCCCTGACCTAAAGAATTGAATGTTTTCTTCTTGTGTGATCATAAATGTCAACGTAAATAAAATATTTTTTATTATTTATTTAATATTTTAATCAAATGAATATGAAACTTTACATGCATTTTTCTCAAAAAATTCATTATGTAAGGAAATAAAAATATTATATCACTGAATTCAGAATTAAATTCAAATTATCTGATGAATGAGCAAATGAAAAATATATGATCTCATTTAAAATTTAAGTCCTATATTTTGAGAAGCACTGGTCCAAAAAAATCATTTTTCTTCTCTTTAAATTTGTCTTGTGAAACAGAAATTGTTTGCCCATTTAGCTATCTTTGTAGCTCTTATAATTCTTGAGATAGCAATGGTGACCCATTTGTATACTAACCTATAAAATTAAACCTGTCAGAGGCACTATCATCCGTAAGTAATTTTCATTGTTTTGTCTTATTTTCATAACATCGTCCAAGAATTCTCCATCACTTTGCTAAAAAATTCTGACAATTCGGAAAAATCGCTGTCTTCTCCCATTTCTAACTTCATTATTAACAAAACCAAATTAAGTCAGGTTAGATAGCACGTTAAAGTTATTCAGAATTAAAAATTCTGGTAAAATCCTGGAACGGTTCAGAATCGGGTCGAAACACAATTCACTCGTTCTTGGAACACTGCACTATAAGTTCTGAATTTTAAATTTGACTTGTCGGAACGGTAGAATGGCTTTGCGCAAACTCAGTAATATTAATTTACATTGTAAGACCGTTACTTAGAACTTTACGGGCGAGCAAGATACCTAACGAGCGAGTGAAGCGATCTTGTTATCCGTGCGAGCACGTAAATTTCGGGTAACGGTTGAGCATTGTACAATGTTTTATGATATACTGAATCGTGAATAACTTGAAAAAATTATTGAAACACACCACAATTCATTTAACTATTTGATCGTAATAGTTTTTGAAAACATATGGCGAAATAACGAATAAATAGAACTGTATATATGTTGCTATGGTTTCAGCAGCCTGTAAATTCTCTAACGGGCGAAGCCCGTAAAAACCTTCCTAACCACTAGAGACAGAGCTCTGTTATAAGAGGTTACGATTCAGTATAACGCAAAGTTCTGAACGGTTCTGAACTTTTGTTGGAACAAACCTAATATTTTAGTTTCATTACCACATATAGACCATTTCAGAAATTTGAGCGACCAATAGATTTACTTTTTGAACTAAAAAGTCAGTGCCGTTAAATGGCGGAATTTCAAATTTATGCGTGACCCGGGCATATAGTTTTAAATTTTAGAACTTCATAGGAGTTGTTAATATGAATTTGAGTATAAGGTATGGTTTAAATTCTTATTTTACAAATAAAAACTTATTTTAGTATGTGAAAAATTGAAGTATATTCATCAATCAATTATAAAATATTGTATTACCATACTTAACCCCACTTCTTATTTTCCAAACCAGACAAAACATTTCAAATGTCAATATTTTGGGGACCAGAAGTTTAATACCCATCATAATTATTTGAAAAACGAAACCAATAAAACAAAAAAGACAGTGAAATAAACAGAACTGTCATGTAAACAAGGATGGATGTACGGCAAACGGCACTAAGTTTTTGTCGCATTCACACTTGGCGCATGCGCTTTGAATTTCTGAAATGGTCTATTAGGTTAAAATAATATAAATTTATAAAAACAGCACGGACATTGCCGTTTTTCATATAATTTTACTTTTGGGTTATATTTTAAGTGTGACATAATTATAACATAAATTTTATTAAATATTTATATTTATCAATAATTCTGATTAATATGACGCATTAATATCATCTTTAACAAATAGTTAAAACACAAATGTAGTCATTATAACCACAAAGAAAATATTTCCGTTTAAAAAAATATTGTTACAATAGCACCAAGCATTTCACTCATATAAAAAACCTTTATATCATTGTCTAATCTCTTCATTCATGTCTTAACTCCTAACTATGGTCTCTCCCTTCTATTATTTGAATAGGAGAGCGCCGGTAATAAAAAACTCGTATCTGTTAAAACGCCGGCAAGAAAAAAGCAATTTAAATGTTGGTCGGGCCTGTGCCTGTACAGGTGAAGGTAGCGTTATATCTAATTACAAGCAGTGCAGCGGCCGAATGTAGGGCACCAGTGGAATTCGGACAGACTCCGAAATCCCACAAAAAACCAAACCACCACATCAAAGCGATTAGATGAGATGAAAGATGAAATAGTAGCTAGCAACCGAGAAAGGAATGGAGAATGTACGCGTATGAAAGGTTTTAGTGGGAGTTGATGATGGTAGTTATACATTATTGAAATATGACACAGCGATTGAAGAACAAGGAGAGCACTGAAGATGTAATATAAAGTATTCGTTTGATAAAAAAGTAACAGACATTTTTAATTGTTCCAAAATAGTTATTTGTGCACCAACGCCAAGAAGTGATTTTTTTTCGTCCTAGTCTGATTTTAATGAATGAGGACGAATTAACACTTTTTGGCAGTGGTACACACAAAAATATTTAGTCGACCTTCTTTATAAAATTTACAAATTGGTTAGATTTTATTATTTATTGATATAATTTTTTATAACAACTGAACAATTGTACATATTTGTTACTCCTTCAGAAACGTTTACTTTCTCTTTATTAACACTCAAAATAATAGATGGCGCTACTTTAAATCGGATAATAATGAAAGCGGCCAAAAACGGTCATATTTGGGTTGGTTTTGCGTACGAAAATTAAATTACTTGTTAAGGTCGATTAAAAAGTATTTTTTCTACAGTCTATATAAAAAGTAACCATTTGCGCTTTCTTTTGTCAGCGCAATATGTCACTTTGCCGCTCATGCGCGACAAAGTAGAAAAAACGCACGCTGTCCAAATTTCTATCTATAAAATGTTGAGAAATGTCATTTGTCTTTAGTCAGGAACTAATGTAATGGCACTATAGGTACACATTTACTACCTTCACAAGTCAATCTGACATAACTGCTCTGTCGGTATATTACATAACCAAACAAAATGCCGCACTGCCGTGAAAATAAAATTGGGCATTCATTTACAAAAACGAAAATATAAAATGCTTAGATTAGACTGAAGCAATGAGAGCCGTAGCACAATATTTCTGCCGATAGGTTCGCTACTGGGCTAGTTACTTTAAACTTGAAAAGACTTTGAAACGTCAAACGAGCGTCAAGCATAACTATTAATTAAAATAAAAATAATAAATTTAGACCACGTATTTGTTAAAAACGTTTGTTTCATTGCACTTATTGTATATTATTCTATATTTTGTGTTTATATAATGTTTATATAAAGTCATGTTTACACACAATAATACCTGTGTAGTCTTACAAAAGTCTGTACATTGTAATACATACTTAGGAGAATGTCCATATGCTGCCATCTACGCTAAGCTTTGCGCTAAGGGTCTCATAGCAAAAGTTTGCCGTGAAGCTCCCACTGGACATCCACTTTTTCACTGCACTAGTTGTGTGTACTTGAAACAAATAAATTAGACAAAAAAACTTTTTATTATGGTGGAGGACCCCATTGTGGCGACTGTTGAAAAAATCTTGTGTGTGTTTCGAGAGCAAATGGACATTGTCGATTTCGAAAAAATGCCGTGCGACGCCATTTTGCGCTCTTAATACACAAATAGCTATTTTCTACAGTCAATATATAAAGTAGGCATTTACACTCGCATTTGTCAACGGAAAATGTAACTATGTCGCTCATGCGCAAAAAACAGAAGAAACGCTCGCTCTCAGAAGTTTTAACTCAAAATCAAACATTCATTGAACTACGCGATAACAATCAGTGAT
Organism: Harpalus rubripes; assembly: GCA_963082715.1. NCBI lineage: Eukaryota > Metazoa > Arthropoda > Insecta > Coleoptera > Carabidae > Harpalus > Harpalus rubripes. The sequence continues at coordinate 13,032,801 of OY720455.1, read as the reverse complement.
AGCAAATAAACATTTTTTTTATATCCTGTAAATAAGAATGGGTTTCTAAACAATGTTAAATTTATTGTGGCGAATGTAGAAAAAATCTTGTGTGTGTGTTTTCATGAATATTAATATTGTTCCCTTTAAAGTATTTTTCATCAAATACAATACCAAGCTCAAAATAAGAGCGTGGATTGAAAAGTTTCCGGAATAACTGAAAAGGCATTGGTTTTTGGAAAAAAGCTATCTCCTTCTTTCGTTAACTCTTCACATGCACTGTCACCAAGAAGTTCGTGCGGGGGTCAAGTTTTTTCATTTGGAAGAAAAGACGGTAACGGAGATCAAAACCAAGCTGGATACTGTGTCTGTAAATGCTTTACCATTCTGTGTTTCTGATTTTAAGCTTGGCCGGTCACACACCTGTAACTAACCTCGGTCAGGTTGTCCAAAATAAAGTCTACGATATGGTTCCGGAAGATCGCCAAATAAAAGTGTGTGAGATTGAGGAACCTATAGGATGTCTTATAGTCGTGTAGTTCATATTTTACACAATGAACTGGGCATGAGAAAACTGTGCGCCACGTATTTGGAGTTGTTTCAGAACAATCCAGTCGATTTCAAAAGACGTTTCATAACCAACGAAAAATCATGGGTACACCTTTTTTTCCAGAGACGAAAATTAAATCGAAATTTTGGATTGGACATGGTTAGTCGGCCCCAAAGAAAGCGAAATCAATTCAGTTGGCAGGAAAGGTGATGGCGTCAGTCTATTGCTGGTTGATTATCTTGGTAAAGCAAAAGCTGTGACTGGACAATATTACGCCAGACTTTTAAACTAGCTGGCAGCAGTAAATCAAGAAAAACCCGGGAATGGCAATGAAAATTTTTTTGTTTCACCACGTAAATGCACGAGCTCATTCAAATCAAATTACTGAGTGTCTGGTCGCGGATCTGGGGAACCGAGTTCGATCCCGACCGACGCCAAATATTTCGAATTTTAAGTGACACAAAATTGACTCCTGTGATGTACTCTCCACGCCAGCAATGAGTGCTCGTGAGATGACGCCTAGCAAACGCCCGTACGGTACAAATATGTTATCATCATTACCGATATCTACGTACAAAGCAGATTGGCATACTCAGCAATGGGTAATATACCATGATGATATATTTATATATTTATTTATTTATATAATTGAACAAACGGAGGTTTGAAATCGTCCCCTATCCACCGTACTCGATCGATTTGGCTCCCTCGCCCTTCCATATTTTCCAAAACTCAAAACTTTTAACGCTGGAAAGATATTTCTATAAAATGAAGAAGCTATCGATGTAGTAAACGCTTATTTTGAGGACCTCAAAGAAATCCATTTTCTGGAGGGAAAAAGGTAGATAAAAGTTGAACCAAGCGTGTTGACCTCAGAGGGGACTACGTAGAAAAATAAAATGTAGCCCATGTTAATTAAATAATAAATTTTTATTTTCAAGTCATTCCGGAAACTTTTCAATCCCTCCTCGTAGAACTGCCGGATTACATTTTCAACAAATTATAAAACCAACACAAATGAAGAAAAGTTTCTACAAAATTCTTTCGACTACGTTATATATAGACTTCAAACGTAAAAATCCAGTGCGTACAGTAAAATCTACCTTGCAAGACATAGGGCTCCAACAGAAGAATGTGCAGTGGCTTGTGGATACAATGCCTGATAGAAGTAAAGCTGTTGTTACTATACTAATAAAGGCGATGTAACCTAATATAAAATAACGGAATACTTGAATAACATATTCAATTTTTGTTAATCTAAAATTTATATTTTAAAATAGTGGCCAGAAATTTGTAGAAATTTCTCACCATTTCTGTAGGTCTTATTATTTGTTCGTTGAAATGTAAACCACCAAACTGTAATGGACCTGGGTTCGAATTATTTATGATACAAGAGATGTAGGTACCGTTTACTAATCGAGGACGATTTTGCGCCCGAGCGATAGTGAGGGCTAGCAAATAAGTTCGATAGTGGTCAAATGTGCCTACATCTCGTGTTACATATAAGATTTTTTCCACTCCCAATGATTTATTTTTTACCTGTTCATTTTCACTGCCAGATATGCCAAGGCTGTCAAGGAATACAGCTGAATATTGATACATTAAAAAATAGAACTAAGTATTCCATGGAAAATTTAAGAAGAGAAACGCTCTCATCTGTCACATCAACGGTCACTTTTGAATGGAAATATTTATGAAATGTGGACAATTTGATAAAATATGTAACTGTTGGTATTTCACAAAGAGGGAATTAAGTTCAGCTGTAGGGAAGTAAGGACAATCCTTACATCCCCTCGCTAATAGAAACCGATATGTAACTGATAGATAAATGTCAAAGAACTAATCATTTCAAATTAATAATAGTAACGTTGTAAAAATAAGATAGTGTGTGTGGGTGTGTATGTGTGTGTGTATGTGTGTATATGTGTATGTGTGTATGTGTGTTTGTGTGTATGTATATATGTGTGTATGTGTACATGTGTGTATGTGTGTATGTATATATATATATATATATATATATATATATATATATATGTGTGTGTGTGTGTGTGTGTGTGTGTGTGTGTGTGTGTGTGTGTGTGTGTGTGTGTGTGGGTGTGTGTGTGTGTGTGTGTGTATGTGTGTGTGTGTATGCGTGTGTGTTGTGTGTGTGTGTGTGTGTATGTGTGTGTGTTGTGTGTGTGTGTATGTGTGTGTGTGTATGTGTGTGTGTGTTGTGTGTGTGTGTTGTGCGTGTGTGTGTATGTGTGTGTGTGTGAGTATGTGTGTGTGTGTGTGTGTGTGTGTGTGTGTGTGTGTGTGTGTGTGTGTAATTCTTTTTCTCGAAAAAACACTGTTAAATATAATTTTTTCACATTTAATGATATAAAAATAAAGAATATTTTATTCTCTATGCGATTTGATTACATTTTATTCTTTATATTCAATGGATATTGAGTTAAAAAATTATAAAGAAATTAAATTTCATAAACCAATCAGCTATGTAATAACATTGGAAACAGCTAATAAATATAATTTAAAAAATTCTGATAGACAGATGTCAATGTCAAATTGACAGTATGTTTGTGTTATAATTTTACTGCAAATATAGAATCAATTCTAAGAAACTTTCTGTATGGAATTTGTACAAAATATATAGAACTGAGGGAAGGTAATGTACTGGAAATATAAAATCTTTCGCAAGAGACTGTCTGTATGGAATTTGTATAAAATACATAAATCTGACGGAAGGTAATGTGCTTTTTTTACATTTTTGATGTGTAGAATCGATTCTAAAAGTAGAGACTAATTTATAGATATGTAATTATATACTATAGTATATCTTGTTTGCTATTCATGCATTGAAATTACAAGTCATTGTAGTCAGTTTTTAAACTAGGAGAGGAGAAAGAACTACTTATATATTTTGTTCGCTCCAAAAATACTTCAACAAAAAACTAACAACAAAAATAGCTCGTTATCATCTGAGCATCAATTGTTTGAGTGTAAGTACAGTTGAGTAATAATTTTATAGATAAACTATATAAATTTTACAATTTAATTTTTAAATATTGACGGGTAACTGCAACACTAAAATACACTAAAGAACATAATAATAACAATACCATTTTATTCATGCTGAATTTCCATTTATGTTAACAAACACATTATTTACAAGTTGTCACTTAAAAAAAACAAATGTTAATCTGTTCCTTTGTTTGTTAACAATTGTTTCGCGTCGCGGGTCATTTGAATATTTTAGACAAAGTAATAGTTAATTAACTGCTGTTTTTTCACCGTCCTAGTTTGTTTTTTTCACAAGCTCGTTCGCTCACTAAACCTGTTCACCTGGTCAAGAGAGAAATAAATTTAGATGGGATTTGGCCGTGTGCTAACCTGAATTAACTACGAGAGGTTATTGAAGATATTTAAGTTTTTTATGAACACTTTTTTATCTTTCGGTGTTATAAATGGACTACTTAAATTTGCAATGTTTTTATAGGATTATTATACTCCGTTAGTTAATCTGTACAAATATTTATTAAGTTTTTAAAGGGAATTTTGATAGAAATATAAATTGAATTATGGAAAAAATCAGTTTACAATAAAATTATAATAAAAATTTGATATAGATCTGCGATAGATCAATGGTTAACAAATAGTTTTGATGATAAGAACAAAAATAATAAACTTGTTACATATTCAAGTGATACACTTTACTTTCCAATGCTCTTCTTTTAGCAGTTTTGAAAGAAGACGTGAAACAATGTCTAAAACAATCTTCAATCTTCAGGCATGGTATTGCATAGGTAGTTCAAATCACTTTATAATCTGAGCTGACACTTTTTTGGAAACTATGTTTTTCTGCATCAAAAACGCATATACACAAGATCATTATTCTAGCCCTTTTCGATGGTTTTTCTTTGACATTATCGATAAATCATGTAAATCATCACGAAACACTAAAATGCACTGAGAAAAAATTTATAATAAATAAAAAATATATTTTTATCAAATAAATATTCATAATTAAGGGGTACTTCATTCATTCAATTATTGCAACATTGCAACAAATACAATTTAATCTTCAATATGAAATGTATTTTATTCATTCAGTTATATTATTTATTTGACCGTCATTTATTTCATTTAAATTTAGTTTAATTTTCTCAAATAAACTAATATATTTATGTATAGTATTATAAATTGAGATTTTTAATAAATAAATTTATAATTTTCTGAAATATTTATTTGTTTCTTACAAATATGTAATTGTTTAGATTTAAATTCATAATATATTTGTGTAAACTCTATATTAATTTCAACGAAAAATAGTATTTATTGTATGAATCTATATTTATTTATCACAAATAAAAATTATTTGTGGCAAAATGATATTTCCATTGAGTGAACAATATTCTATTTGTCAAATGACGATTTTAAGTAAAGTGACTTGTATGATGGACTTGTTCATTTGTTGTACGTTGCATCTTGTTTATGGTGGTGCTCATTTGTGACAGTGTTCATTTCTGGCGATTTGTTTTTCATGCGTGTGCTAAAAAGTAGTGAATATGGGTGACGAAACAGTGAAAAATATACTACTTCAGTGGAGTTTTGGATATTTGCTTTGCATTTTTCAGTGTATCTTTTATACCAAGGCACATGCATCGGTACCTGTACAGATTGTGTATTTATACTTTTATATTTTTTTATTATATGTACATTTATATACTTACGGATGTAATTTGTGTGTTAATAAAAATATGGCGTACTAATACATTAAATGTACTAGTCTTTATTTAATTATTTTCCTTCGATTTTAACATACTTATGCCCGGTTGCAAGAAACTATTTAATGATTCAGTAACGCTTAGTGATTCATTAAACTATGCAATAGAGTTATTGACTGTTGCAAGACCGTTCATTACCGTTATTCATTCCCTAAACGAGTCCCTAACTTAGAGGTCCGATTTCTAACCTTTAAAATATTTATTGGTTGTTTAAAGTTTGACGTTTAGAAAATATTGACAATGTCATCATCTTCAGATATCGGTATGTATACATATGAAATGAAACTATATAAATGAAATAAAATTTGTTATTTTGAAGACATTATTTTAATTTAAAAAAATTGTTATACAGATATTTCTTCATCATCCGATGAGGAGATGTTATTAGATATTGTGGACCACCTTCCAAGACCGCGAGTATTTCGCGACAGATCGAATCCACTGGAAGAACTAGATGAATTTGATTTTAAATGCCGATTTCGGTTTTCCAAAACAACTTTCATACATATTTTAAATATTATTGGACCTGAATTTGAAAAACAAACAAACCGTAGTATGGCAGTTTCAACAAGTAATCAACTTCTGATCACTTTGCGATATTATGCGACAGGTGCATTTCAGCAAACTTTAGGAGATCATATCCATATTCATAAATCAACTGTTTGTCGAATAATAAAACAAGTAACAATGAGTATTGCAGGATTAAGAGAGCATTTTATACGAATGCCTGACCAAGAACAAATATTAACTATAAAACAAGACTTTTATTCCATTCGAAATTTCCCTAATATTATTGGTGCAATAGACTGTAGTCATATGCGGATTCAAAGTCCTGGTGGAAATTTAGGAGAAATGTTCAGGAATAGAAAATCCTACTTTTCAATTAATGTACAAGCCGTTTGTACAGCAAATTTAAAAATTATCGATATTGTTTCACGCTGGCCAGGTTCTGTACATGATAGTACGATTTTTGATTCTTCGCGGTTACGTGCAAAATTTGAAAACAATAAATTTCCAGATTGTTTTTTATTAGGAGACAGTGGCTATCCATGTCGAACGTATTTATTGACACCACTATTAAATCCCGTAACAGAAGGGGAAGTACGATATCAAGAAGCTCAAATAGCTACAAGGAATCCTGTGGAAAGATTGTTCGGAGTATGGAAGAAAAGATTTCCTTGTTTATCTTTGGGAATGAGAACTAAAGTTAATACAACTGTAGCAACCATTGTTGCCACGGCAGTTCTTCACAACCTAGCTGTGCAGCATAATGAAGAATTGCCACCAAATGATCCTGATGTTGATCTACAAAATAATTTTGATATCGATGTTCCGAATGTTCCTGCGCAAGTTATAGGAACAGCTGGAAATGCGATTAGAACATTAATAATAAACAATGTATTTTCATAAAAATTTGGCTTTTATTTAAAGAAAAAAACAATCTTGTCATTATAATGGTTTAAAGAAATATTTTTTTATTATATTTATTATATATTATATTATAAACTATGAACTGTGTTATAAACTATGAACGAATATAATCAATGAACACAACTATTTATTTAAATTAAGATTTTCAATTAGTTAAATTTTCCACTTTTTTCTTATTTATTTGCAAATTAATTTTTGCACTTTCTAATTCTGTTAATAATATTTCTTCTCTTACTTTTGTTTCTTTATCATCTGCGTCTTTTTTTCTCCTTTTGGATTCTAGCTCTAGTTCCGCAGTTAATAATTTTGTTGAATAAATTTTCTCGATATAATCCTCCTTAGTTTTAATTTTTGTTAAATGTTTATTCGTAAGATTTTCTAAACCCTCATATACGTTTCTTATTTTTCTTCTTCTTTTAGGAATTAATGGTATTTTTCTCTTAGCCTTAGGAGTAGCAGTTGCAGTTGTTGATGAGGGTCCAGCCAGATTTTCAACTTCAAGAGTAGCTTTAGAAGTGATGACAGAAGAGATTGTAGAGATATCATTAGGAATGTTTATTAAAGCGATTTCATTAATTGTTGTATCTTCATGTTCAGTAGCATCAGGACAAATTTCTAATAGTACATCTTCTTTATCTATTGGAGAATTTGTAAATTGTTGTTTTATTAATTAAAATGTTTAATAATTCATTATTTCAGATAAAAATTAATTTACCATTATAGCCTGCATCACAATCAAATATTGTAGCGAGCGGTGTCAATTGCGGAGCCAACATATCGATCACTTTCTCACTTATGGGGTTTTTTTCAAAATTTGGTTCGCCGCCACCAGTTTTATATAATTCTACCTAAAATATTAAATAGTTATAGTCAAATCTATATACATACATGAATAATACTATTGCGGTATCTCTATTTTATAGTATCTGCTTACTTTTTCAGTGCTTCGATCCTTCCGTGCTTTTCTTTTCATGGTATCATATATATGTTTTAACTGATCAACATTTCTAATACCCGACGTTTGCTGTGCATTATACGCATTGCATATTGTCTGCCAGGTATTATACTTTGCACTATTACTTGTTCCATCCGTTTTCTTATTTTCGATTATTTTTTTCCTTTCGTTAATAAGTTCCAACAGTATCATTTTTTCTCTCTCTGTGAAGTTACTACTCCGTTTTCTTTTGTTATCCATAGTAAGGTTCTTGTATGTATTATAAATTAACTTTATGTTTGTGTCTATTCATAAAAATACAAAATTATATAGTCTAACCTAAAATATAACTAAACAATAACAAACAAAACGGATCTGAATGGTTGCCAACTATAGAGTGGGTAACAGTTAAAATGATTTCAGTATTTTTATTTCATATTTCATGTAATTGCATATACATCATGTTTATAAAACATTAAATAAAAATAGAAACTGGAAAGAATATAATCTACAATAATAGACAAACGAAAACAGCGAAACATTCCACAAATATTATAAAACTTTACAATGTTGGCACCAGTGCTATCTTACGGTGATTTTATAGAAGTGTTTTACTAGTGAACTGCACATATTGCTTCGTGCAACGACCAATCGCTAAAGAGTCCTCTAACGTTTAGGGAATCATTAGCTATTCATTCACTATTTTATTTATCGAACGATTTTCATGCAACCCAGCATTAGAGTGGATAGGTTATGAGAAGTAGATATTTTAATTTGGTTCAAATAAATTATTATATATCCAATAATAATGAAATAAATTTAGCGCAATTAAAATCATTTTTAACGTAAATAAATGCATAGTTCTCATGAAATAGAAGATATAATTGATCTTAATATATATTTATTTGAGGCAAATAAATGCTTCAAATAAATAATTACATTGCTTCAATTGTAGATATATTTGGATCTATTCAAGTTTAGGATTTATTTGTAACAAATAAATTTACAGTTCACGTAATTATATCTTTTTCTCAGTGTGCTAAAATGCATGCCAATATATACGAACTATGTTAACAATTCCAAATTATTTCCTGAACAGGTACACGTCACCGTATGATCAGATTATTTAACATGTGTGTCAAAAAGAAACTACTTCATTTACGTAAGTCACCTAGAATCATACAATTTTATTGCGCAAGAATATTACATAAATTTATTCACATATTAATATAGAGTGTCAATAAATACCTACATGGCCTCTACGACTCTCATAAAATTGAGCGCCAAAATTAATCGCAGAATTTGATCTAGACCAGGGGGCTGACAATTATATTACCGATTAATTTCACAATTGTAGTTTGGGAATGGCACCGCAAAATGTCGCTGTAGTCCCTATTCGTATACTTTCGTTGAAATTCGGCTTATGTTCTTCCTAGTGAATTTACCTTGGATACGCGAAACGGAAACGTTTAAAATTCAAATAATTTTTCATGGAACCGGAGCCGAAATACAGGCCACGAAATTGTATTTCGCGACCGTTGTTATGGTAACGGCCGCGAAATTAGGTAATCAATCACTTTGACCCTTGAGAATTGCATGGTTTTCTTTATCAAATGTCAAACCCAAAGCCATCTTGAAAGCTAACTTTCTATTTACAATGAAACTTTAAAATTATTAAAATTTGTAATATTTTTTACAGTTGCAAAAAAAAATATTGTGTGCACCTTGTACGCGAAATTCTTTAACGCCCTCGAGATTGTCATTGGTAAATTTATCGTCGGAAAATATGTGGCATAAAATTGATCGCACGGGAGATGATAGATCGTAAGAAAATTGATCTAAAGAATTTTTTTGTCGTGTAATTGATGTCAAAAAATATTGATCGTCAGAGAACCAATGGTAATATAACTAAGTGTGGAGAAATTTATCCTATTTATCAATTATCCGTGTGAGCAATCTTCTGGAGACAAATTTTTCCGCAATTAATTTACCGGCGATAAAATGTTGTGACTAATTTACAAGAATCTAATTTCCCCTGCGGCCAATGTTTAAATATACATTTACAAGTATCAATTCTTAAAAAACAAAACAGAATACATTGCGACAAGAATTGCTTCTTAACCTATAAATTTAATAAATTTAATAGTTAAGTTATAAATCTCTGTTCAATGCTGCAACTTTCCAATAACTCGAAATCTAACAGTAATAGTGTGACAAGGCGAGGGTAAGCACAATAACAGATAAATAACTTTTTATAAACTCTTCTAAATTATAGTTTCAATATTCATATTTTAACTCTGTTTATCTATTTAAGTCAAAATTCAGTTTAGAAATTCTTATCATGTTAAGATAGTCACGACATTTATTTGTTGATCTTAAGTCTGGAAATTATTATGTATACGTGCTTGACTTTAGAATGACCTCGCCTATGCATCCCGAACCCCTAAAGATAATCCTGTCCTGGAGATAGCGTTTTTGTTTTAATATAGTCGGTATTAGTTAGCCATGGGATAAACATGGGAGAGTCGAAATTAGTACGTGGCGTCGGAAAGACGTGTTTTGGTTTGGACATGTAGTGTCCTTTAGTTTTGGGGCGACGCTCGCCAGCTGGGTTACGGATTGTAACACTTGTTAGTTGTGTATGTTAGGCTTAGTATTAATTAATAATAAAATAATCATGTAAATAAAGTATTAGTTATTAAATCAACAAATTGTGTTCATGTCCGTAGTGTTCATCAGTGTAAAGTGTAGAATGTAAAAGTGTATGCGTGTTTCTTCCTTCTCACAAGCCGTGGACGCCAGCCATCAAAGCGTCCACCAGTCAGTAAGTGTATCATCGTTGGGAATCATCATCATTAGTAATCAGCAGTATTATCAGCCAGCTTCAGAGACCCCCCCTCGTGTTACAATAGTGATAAAAATTGAGTATCGCCATTCGAAAGTGTTTAAAACAGTGCCCTACAGAGCTGTAAACCAAAATCAAGTATTATTTCATATTTATGAGCCTTAAACCTTTGTATTTTTTTTCTCTCTAAACAACGACACATCATTAAAATGGTGTACTAATGGGGCACCTTGTATCTAGTTTAACCGACTTAAGGTAGTATCTCTTAAAATTCTCGAGGGCGTGTTTTATGAGACGACGCGGTATTCTCTTCACGCGAGGTGACCATTGCCATTACAATATCATCGATGAAGATAAAACATCTCTGCATATTAGGCTATTATAACAATTAAATAAATACATTAAATAAATAGCTATTTGTGTATTAAGAGTGCAAAATGGGACATTGTCGATTGAGAGGTTGTTGCCGCGCGACGCAGGAGCGAGGCATTCTCTCGAAATCGACAATGTCCATTTGCGCTCGAAACACACACAAGATTTTTTCTACAGTCGCCACAATGGGATCCTCCACCATAACAAAAATTTATTTTTTATTTATTTTTACTTATCGGTATTTTCCATTCTTCTTGAGCTATTGCTTCAATCTAATCTAAGCATTTTATACTTTCGTTTTTGTAAATAAATGCCCTATTTTATTTTCACAGCAGTGCGGCATTTTGTTTGGTTATGTAAGTGGGTAATGTGTAACTGCAGTGTCATTAATTCCTGACTAAACGTTTCCATTAAGAATGTAACCAAGTAACATTTCTCAACATTGTATAGTTAGAAATTTGAGGAGCGAGCGTTTTTTCTACTTTGTCGCTCTAGAGCGGCAAAGTGACATTTTGCGTTGACAAAAGAGAGCGCAAATGGCTACTTTGTATATAGACTGTAGAAAAAGATAATTTTATGTTCTTTTATTATGTTTTTCAACGGTAACTTGATATTAAACTCTAAAATTTGCTATGTCACTAATAAAACTTTGATTCCTTTAAGTTGCTTTACAAATTAGGGCTAACATTTCTATATGTCATTTTTCACTTAAGATGACCTACCAACAAACTGTTAAAAGTTTGTTACACTTGTTATAAATCACTTGAAGTTTTAAGATATCTAATCTATTTTTATCTCACGTCAGGTAATATTATCGGTCCCAAAATTCGATGGTGAGTTTTCAGTAAATAATCACGAATTAGGGTCCCCACAACACGTTTTTTTTTTACTACTTTTACGATGATGTCTGTGTGTGACTTTTTCCTCCACAACTCTCGAAAAAAACTTCCGAAAATTTACATTCATATAAAGAGTTGATTATATTTTGGGTAAAATTGGACAACCGGAAGTGATACTTTACTTGAAGCTCTGAACAGTTTTTAATGAAAAATTATATTAAAATATAATCCAAAACTTTTTAATTTTAGTATTTAAGACTTTCATCAAGGAGAATAATATATTAGATTTTGGCTAAAATTAATAAACCAGAAGTGATAATTTACTTGAATCTATGAATAGATTTTCGTGAAAAATATATTATGATATATTAAAAAAATTTAAATTTAGAATTTAAGACTTTTATATGAAAGGGAACAACATATTAGATTTTGGCTAAAATTGATAAACCGGAAGTGATACTTTACTTAAAGCTCTGAACAGATTTTCGTGAAAAATATATTATGATATATTCCAAAACTTGTCAAATTTGGTATTTAAGAAGGACATATTCCATTTTTTCTAAAATTGATAAACCGGAAATAGTATTTTACAGAAAGCTATGAACAGATTTTCTTGAAACAACTCGATTTTGACTACATTTATATGATAAACCGGAAGGGGTACTTAATTTGGAGCTCAACAGATTTTCGAGGAAAAACAAAATATAATCCAAAATTTCGCATTACAGATCTTTCTATTTATAGGAACGAGAAATTAGATTTTGTTTACAAACCAACAATGGGAAGTGATACTTTATTTAAAGCTCATTGCTATTTTAAACATGGAATTGACGGGAGCTTATGTGTATGGAAATGTCATGAAATATTGATTGAGATTTGTCTATGAATAAAACTGCTACATACAAAAATACAGACGATGAATAATGAACGATATATTTAATTATATCTTCATTTCTCATCTCTCGTAATAATTGAACATTCACGCTTATGTATTCGGTGCATTATTATGCCACTAATTGTAAGTGCTAAGTAAGAACTCATTCACTATTAAATTATGTTAATGATACTAACTGAATAACGAGTGCACCAGTGCACTATATTATAAAAGGAAAGCAGAATATAAGTTGCATTGGCGATTTTGTTGTGAAAATTGTGTTTTGTTATACATTTTTTAAATGAGACTATAATAATTAAACTTTTCAGTTTGAAAAGTGATCCATTATACTTTAGAAAATTTATTTAAAAAAGCTTTTTTTTCATATATAATATGGTAAATTTTTGCCGGATTTTTTTTAGATTGTTACGAGAGCCGGTTGCCTAGCAATTTATTGAGTAAATTGACAAAAAAATCACGAGTTGTTAAACGAATGATTTTTTATCAATGTCACGAGATAATTGACAACAGGCTCGAGTAAAGCAATCGGAAAATTTTTCCAATATAAAATTTAGCCCTGAATGGTATTCGGATGACTATTTCCAAAATAAAAATCAGGTAATCATTTATATCATTTTTTTCTTGACAAAAATCTTGTAATTTCTATTGTGTTTAGAGGTATTATGTTTCAGTTTGCTTTTTCAACGTTTTAAATAGATTCCTGTCCGAATCGACTTGTTTTTAATAAAAACTGATAACACTGAAAATATACAGACTTTGACAGGTTTGTAAACAATATATTTCTAAAACGTCAAAAAAAAAAATCGCTTATCAAAACTCACTTGTAAAAATACGACATCTTATTGGCTTAAAGGATGCGAAAATTTTTTTGTGACAGTGTTTTGTCGAAGTGAAACTTGATAACTAGGTAGAATCCTGAATTTGGATTGGTTATATATTTATGAGTGAAATAGTCAAAAAAATATCACTGAATTCAATTCAGAATTAATTTTTCTAACGCATGAGCAAATAAAAAATATATGACCTTATTTAAAATAAAAAAAAAATGGTGGCGCGTTTAAAACGAACACCCTATATATATATATATATATATATATATATATATATATATATATATATATATATATATATATGTATATGGTGTCCATTTTAAAAGTTCCCGCCTGAAAATTCATGACTAGGCAATCCATTTATACATTTTATAAGTGACTTGGTTTTTAAAAATTTGTTTTGCTCTTATACCTACTGTGATTATTCCATTTAAAGTACTAATATTCACTAAGTCGAATGAAATTTAGTGGGCAGAACTGTCCAAATCCTGCTTCAAAATTTGTTGTCTTAACTACTCGAACCAGTCGCGTGTACTTTGCACATATATATATATATATATATATATATATATATATATATATATATATATATATATATATATATATATATATATATACAGTGGACCCTCGGTAATCCGGCCCCTGGCTAATCCGGCACCCCCTGTAATCCGACATGACTCCACCACGAATGTGCTCGACGCGTAGGTATTGATTGATTCATAGTATGATTTTTATTCATAATTTTTGATTATTTTAGTATGTACATTTGTTTGTACACAATTACATATTTCCTAATGTAAAGTTATTATTGTTTGTAAGTTCTATAGCATTAATGACGTTAATTTCATAATAAAACGTAAGCTCTCTATTGTCTTGTTTTATTTACTAAATTTGACATACATAATGAAGTATGATTTGTACTTCAGAGTATAACATATAGAATCTTATCACTGGATCTGTAATTTGACGGATTACAAGGTACTCGTTTGTAAAAAATTCCGGACTATAGGGTGTCTTAGGCAGTACTCTATAATCCGACAAATTCGATAGTCCGACACTGCCCTGCAAAACGTTTGTCGGATTACCGGGGGTCCACTGTATATATATATATATATATATATATATATATATATATATATATATATATATATATATATATATATATATATATATATATAAACCCTCTGCTGTAATGAAACATCCCCCACCTCGGATGTAATATACTATAGTTAAACTTTGATTAATATTATCCGCACCTTTTCAAACACAAAAATCTTCTGAAGAAAATCACCGCTCGGATAAAATAAGAGTCAAAACCATTCGGACCAAGTTAAGAAGTTAAGAATAAAAGTTTTTATTATTGGTAATAATACTCGTATTATTAAATTTTGGTCAGCTTAAGAGGTAATTTAATATAAAACCATTTTATTACAAAGTGATATTATTACACACACTTGCGCCTTTAGATTGGTAACTTTCTGATTATCGTCGTAAAATGAAGTGGGACGTGTCTAAAACCATTTTGCACATGAATGCTTCCACCTGTTCGATATTTTCCAATTGTTATTCTTTCAATTTATACATTTTGTTTAGTGTTACATTACTTTTTGTGCAACGTGGATGGGTCAAATTTTTCACGCCATTACGTCCACTAGCGAAAGCCTTATGCTGTAAACAGGAAACATTTGTTTGTCTAATAACGTCTCATTATTGAACTGCTCGCCTAGTTTTTGCAAGGTATCGGTCGGTTTAATAATGTTTTTAGTCAAGAATTTAATAATATTGCGTTGTGCAACGACATTCGATAATGCTTGCTCATTCATTGCAATAGTTACTGACGAGATAATTTTGCGGCAACATGAAAATTAAGGAGCAAATCTAGACATATGACATCTACACTGCTCAAAACCCTACAATGATATTTTAATAATTAAATGTAAAATAAAACTTTAAACTATATTCAAGTATTTTTAAGACTAATAATACGTATAAGCTATTTTTCATATTATATTCTTAATGACACGATTTTCTTTTGTTTTCATCATCTGATTAACAACGACTCTTATATTGTTCATTGAACTGCAGAATAACCTCAGTGATCTTAATACTTTTAATTTTGTAAAATATTTCTATCCGGTTTTGAATGGACCTTTTCAATTTAATGGCTATCTCTTTCTATCGCTGCAAATAGTAAGAAAATGGCGCGAACAACTGCCAGTTGGGCTGTCAAACGAAACGTCAAAAATATTTCAGTCATTAAAATACCTGTATTCTCAGTGAAAATTTGCATCGTTAGATATATTTACTTAAATAAAAGCTTTTGTAACTTATTTCGATAAGATTTTTTAAAGTTATCTGAGATATTCCCACATTTTACGTCTAAATTTTTTAGAAACAAACGGCAAAGATCTCGTTGTTCTTACTTTGCGCAGATCCCCATTGCGCATATCTTCTATCGCTTTAAATTGAGTTGATAGTTGCCTTATTTAATCGATTTTCTTTGATATTCAGGGTTCTTTGTTAAATTGGCGGGCTTGAATGAATAATATAACAACTACGTAAATATGTGGATACTAAAATTTATTTTTAAATTTTTACACCAGTATTTAAGTAAATATAAGATTTTGGTATATATGTGGATACTAAAATTTATTTTTAAATTTTTACACCAGTATTTAAGTAAATATAAGATTTTGGTATATATTTGGTACATTACACGCACTTACTTATTCAACTGTCACAGTTACTCTAACCGAAAGTGAAAGTATGTGCTTAATAATGAATATTAATCAAGAAATAAAATGATATAATTGAATACTGAAATAGTGACTAATCACGAATATGAAAATATTTTAATTGGCGACTGAAAGACCGCTTATATATGTATAACGAATAGCGAATTAGGAGGAGGCTCGTAGTACCAATGGAAGTAAAGATATTCAAATAGCGGAGGAGTGGCCATCCGCCCAGCACTGCAATTCTCAAACAATTTTTATTTGAATAAATGTCTTGCATTAAACTTAATAAATTAAATACACTTGCAATTACAAAGTATCTAGACTACCGTTTTATAACATTCATTTATTATTTATAATTTGTTATAAAAAATTATATTCGAGACGTTATATTACATCTATTATTTCAAACTTTGGGGGACCATAACTTGCTTATTCATAAGAATTTTTTCACCGGATTTTCACCAATGGTCTTAGTTTTATTTATACTTTCAAATAAAATTTTATAAAAGTGGTAGAATCTTCAGTTTACATCGCCACACTATTAAAATCATGAATATCACTATCCTTACAGAATTGCGCTAAATATTAGTTCATAATTTTAATTGGATTAAATGTAGTCATGGTCATAGGTAGTAAACTCGCTTTGATACGCTTACTGTTTACCGGGCATGACTATAAACTCTAATGAGTACCTCCCCCTTTGAACGAATCAATATTCAGTTGCATACCAAATGCATGGTACGAAGTATTTAAACACCATACGTTGCAATCTTGTTATTGTATGCGCCGTGTAAATGCGCTCTCTGACATAGGCGCCGGTTTTTGAAAATATGTATGGGTGCTCTAGCGAAGTGCGTAGATAATTATGCAATAATGCTGTGGGATTAGGGTTAGAAGATACCGCATAAGGCCAAGTGAACTAGATTTAGTATAATTCTCAGATTTTTACTACATCATTACCTCTCCGAAATCTAGTACAATTTAATAATTTCGTATTTTTACTTCCATGTACGAAGTAAAGGAAGTATTGTAATCGCGAAAAATTTCGGTTTTCAGATTTCAACGGAAATATCCATTTTGACCATCCCTGAATCCATTCTGACTAATTTCGTCGTGACGTCTGTACGTACGTACGTATCTCGCATAACTCAAAAACGGTAAGCCGTAGAAAGTTGAAATTTTGTATTTACGACTGCTATAATATCTAGTTGTGCACCTCCCTTTTTGGTCATTATATAATTTCCAGAAATGGTACTTTATTGGAATCCTATAATAGATTTTAACGAAAAACTACATTAAAATATAATCCAAAACATCTTAAATTTGGTATATAAGACTTTTATGTCAATTGGAATAACATACTAGATTTTGGTTAAAACTGGCTAACCAGAAGTGATATATTACCTGAAGTTGTTAACAGTTTTTCTTGAATAAAATGGTTTCATTTTGATTTTAGAAATAAATGCTTCAAATAAGAGTTTTAGAGAATTAAATTCTGCGTCTAGCACATCAAGTATTATTAAATTAGCTCTTTGTATAAGCGAGATATGTAAATTTAAAACTTATATACTTTTTGGTTTTTGTAATGAAACTTGGTATGGATTAGGACAAAAAATAACAAAAAAATAAAAAATAGATGTAAATGTCAAATTATGTCAAATACGTGCAATTTTATAATTGAGTCTATACTTCATTTTAGTCTTGCGTACAAGGAAGTCGTGTGGTGTCCACATCAGTTTTTTTTAATTATAGATATTTATTGAAATATTAAAATATTATATACTTAGTTTCACGAAAATACGGTAGCTGACGTTGGCGGTGCTGTGGCTGTGTACCGTGCGTGCTGAGTACTGAATAGAGAAAAAATACTCCGAGAGATACGTTTCTTGCAGCATGAAAACATGTGGTGGAGTAAGACACAAGTCTTTTTTTGTCTTTATTTCTCTGATTGAACTGGCAGGCCTAGGTCACGCTCGCGTTTCATCATACCTATTAAATCTAGTACCGTAACCCAAAACTAGGGTATAACCAATGTGGCCCATACTATAGGTGCCGTTTATTTTTTGTATATTTTATATGTATAATATAATTTATTTCTTTTTTTGTTGGAACATGTAAATAATATTCAAGTGATTTTAGTACAATTTGATTTATAATGTTAGTACAATTTCATTTTCGCCAATCGCACCCCTGGCAATAAATAAAC
The DNA here is from genome assembly GCA_963082715.1 of Harpalus rubripes. Classification (NCBI taxonomy): domain Eukaryota; kingdom Metazoa; phylum Arthropoda; class Insecta; order Coleoptera; family Carabidae; genus Harpalus; species Harpalus rubripes. The sequence goes on along the minus strand of OY720455.1, from coordinate 13,014,413 downwards.
AAACTCTGGGAATCCCCGAAGACCTAACAATTCGTCTACGACTCCCTTCTTACTTTTTACACTTTCGCGCAACAGTGCTAACTTGACCCACGCTTAAAAATTTTGCTTTGCCGTCATATTTTGAGTAATTGCGAGAGAGACGATTGGCAACTCTTTTTGCGCATTTCGGCAATTTTGGTTTGTTTTGTTCCTTTCTCTTCCTTAGTGGTTAAAGGAAATTGAGTAACTGTGACTCTATGCTATTACTTACTTAATGGTGCAACCAAATCGCAATACCAAAGGTTATTCATTTTAATAGCAAACTGAGTTCCGGTCACGCGACGCAACGCGCGGTAATAGATAGGCTTGGGCATAAGCTGCTACTAAATAGGGGTTTATTGCAAATTCGTAACAAATAATGCACGTAGTCATTGTAAGGTTTAAAAATAACAATTGGTATTTGAGTTTTTTTCATCTTTAACTTGGTAACTCAGAAATTGCGTTTAAATAGTAATTTTGTATAAATTATTGAGTAAAAAATTATTGAGTATTTTGTATGGGTGCTCCGCACCCATTACAAAGCACCCTTGCTTTTGGCGCCTATGCTCTCTGAGGTACATGAATAGATGAATAGACGCCCGAGAGAGGCAACTTCGCGTTAATCTTACAATCTTCGGTTAAAATTTGAACGTCCAGATAAATAATTGTATATTAAAATATAAGTTACAGAAGACCGTATTCTAGCACGAGTTACAAATTCACTTACAAGTGCGCAGCGGCGAGTGGGCAAACGAACGAGTACTTTTATTGCCTTTTGTAATGTGTGTTTTATACTACTTTCTCTCTTGAGGCTTCCATTTGATTATATCTTTAAAAAATATTTGACAATTTCCATAAAGGGGAAATTTTTGGTAGAATTATTACGCTGGTTCAGTGATTTGTGTTTTTACTCTGTCCGTTGCCAAGATATTTAGTGTATTTATTGCAGTCATGCCAAACTCAAATTACAAAATATCACCAAAAAACGTTTAAGAATGAAGATCATTCTAAAAACAATATGCGTGCTAGAATTCCGAAACAATATTAAATGGGAATAGGATGATTGACAGCTATGATAAATTTGTCATTTGAAATTCATTTCATTTCAGTTTTGTTTATTTAACTGACAATTAAAATTTTTATTTGTTATTCACTTGTAAACTTCATTTATTGATACCGCCTACTACTTTTGAAAATTAATCTTTTCTAGTTACTAACTTGTAAAATTGCAGCTAACTTGTTAAAATTTTACAAGTTAGTAATGGTTAGTAACCACGTTAGTAACGTTGTGAAAATTGTGTTTTGTTACTGTCATATACTCGTATATTAAAAATAAGTGTCAATTGGAACTGAAAGGTTTTGGTAATAATTTCAAATTTGATTTACAATTAAAAACCATTTTACCTGGCTTGTAAAGTAAAATACTAAGAACAGGATATTGTAATATTAGTTCTTAGAAGAAATTTGGAGATGACCATTATTAAAAATGACCGCTTTAATTCACTGTCTGAGTAGATAACCTAACTCGGAGTAGACTATGAAGAAAGAAACGTATGTCAATTTAAAAATGTTTAATTAAATGTCAATTTGACATGAAATATTGTCAAAAATGTTATCTAATGAAATCAACGCTTTTCTTCTTAAATCTTGAAAACGGCAAATATCATTATATTGTATCCTTTTTTATTGTCTTTTCTCCTTTAAATTTCATTTCAAGATCAATTTTAACAACTTGACGTTTGAACTGACTAATGATCAGACATACGTTTCTCTGTTCATAGCCTAGTCTGACTTAGGAATTTTTTGAACACACTGTATGAAACTAATTCTTAATTGTTTTGTAAATAAGTTTTGCATCCTGTTTTATCTTGAAGTAAATTTTCTAGTTTCACTTGTTTGAACTTTTGCTAATTTTCTTCAATGATTACTTAGTAAGTTTGTTTTAGACTTGCACTTGAAAAGCGAATGATACTCAAACTGTTTACTATTTGTTTGAGCATAGCGGCTACAGTTTTTTATTTTACATTTTCAAGTTCGTTGCCATGAGAAATGTTTATGCTTGGATTAAAATATGAATGGTTACGCGAAAATGATTCATACAAATGAATTATTTATATAGTAATTAGTGTACAAATAGTACAAAACGGTAAGAGAAAATTAACAGCTAGAAGAATAATAAATATATCATTTCGCATTTATCACAATATAATAACTGCAGACTGTAACAGAAAGTACATTAAATTTAATCAGTAATAGAACTCGTCAAGAGTAACAATATTTCATAGAAACTTTTTTTTTCGAAATCTCAATTTATTTTTTGGAAAAAATACTTCTAACTTTATACATACCTATACAAGGTGTAACAGAAATAAGTACATTAAATGAGAGAACTCGTAGAGGGCAACAATATTTCTTAGTAATTTTTTACCTTCCGTCATACCTTTAGGTAAGGAAGGTATTTCTTTTGGTAAAAAAAATCGATGGTGAGTTTTTAATGAATAAGCACGTTTTAGAGTCCATAGAATACGATTTTACTATTTTTGCAATATTACAATGATGCCTATACACTCCAACACTACAACTCTAAAAAAAATAATTCTTTCGTATACCTCTTCGTTACATCCATAAGATTTTGGTTATAATTAGTCGACCGGAACTGCCCCCATTTGAAAATTTTAACAGTTTTTCTTGAAAAAACGCTGTTAAATATCATTTTTTCACATTTAATGTTATTATAAATATTAAAGAATATTTTATTTTTTATACGATTTGATTACATTTTATACTTCATATTCAATGGATATTGAGTTAAACAATTATAAAGAAATTAAATTTCATAAAGCAGCCAGCTTTGTAATAACACGGGAAACAACTAAATTAAAAAAATTCTAATAGACACATGTCAATATCAAGTGCGATTGACATATTTTGTGTTATAATTTTACTGCAAATATAGAATCAATTCTAAGAAACTTTCTGAATGGAATTTGTACAAAATACATAGATCTGAGGGAAGGAAATATACTAGAAATATAGAATCTTTCGCAAGAAACTGCCTATATGGAATTTGTATAAAATACATAGAAATGGCGGAAGGTAATGTGCTTGCCAGATTTTTTATAGTGTTTTTAGGCAGATAATGAAATTTGTGACAAAACTTTGAAAATTTTTAACTCAAATGTGTCACTGGTTAAATTTAATGTACTTATTTCTGTTACAGCCTGTATGTTGAGGTGAATATTTTGTATGATAAAGCTGAATTTTAGAAAATAAATATTTTGATTGTCAGAAAGACCTGTTTGCGATTCTTTTGAGGAAATATTAAATTATATTTCTCAAAATAACATCAAATATTTTGTTTTTGATAATGTTCCTTATCTTAGTTCGTTATGTTACCAAAGCACAATCTTTTGTAACAGAAATTGAAGGCAACTTATTAAAATTATTATTTTTTTAAATGTAAAATTACCTTAATATACAGGTAAATTTAAAAAATAAGGGCAAATATACGTTTTCTTTATTATTATTTTTAGACCTATATTTTAAAATTACAAAGTTGGGGGTGAACTATACTTTCCGGTTTGCCGTAAGCGATATTATCGTTGATATTTTTTTTTTATTTAATTTCTGAAATTAATTGAAATTAGCTTTACAATGATGTTATACATACATGCATTTAATCAAAAATTAACTAAGTTATATTTTCAAAATTTTACTGTGTTACCAGATTGTCATTATATTTGTACCTTTCTTAATCCGTATGTGAGGAAATATTTTGACGTCTTCTGTCTAAGGTTTCATAAAAATTTAAATACAAATTATTTTTTCTTTTCTTTAACAAGTAAAAATTGGAGCATATAAGTTCAAGGACATCAGGTGAAAAAAATATTACCTATTAGGTATAAGTGCAATAAAATTCCAGATGTTGTTGAAATGTGGAACTAGTTTTATTTACATATATGTGTAGGTGAAAAGAAAACAAGTACTAAAATATTTTGACTAATGCGTCGGTGTATCATGAGTGTTAATTAATTAAAAATATACTGTAACGTGCAAACACCGCTGCGCAGAGCAAGAGAGCAAGCGTCTATGTTATTTCATGTCGTAATCGCCGCGAGCATGTGGCGAAGTAAACAAACGAGTTTGGACCTGTTTAATTACTTCGGGTCACCTGAATCTTTTGTATTTGATGTTATTATTGGGTGGAATGTTCAAGAGCTCTCCAGAAGGTAATGGCAGCTATGTAAAAGAAACGCAGCTATGCCCGGGAGGAGTTACATAGATAGTCAGTAAGACAGTTAGTGAGTTTAGTAGCATAGCAGTATAGTAGTGAGCGTATGCAATATAGTGTCGAGTGGAGTACTCGGGAAGTTACTGTTATACTGGGATAACTGTGGAAGTGAACAGTCGGTAGTGTTGAGGAGTATTGGGAAGCTAGAGTATACTTCTTCTTCTTCTTCTTCATCTTATGGCTAGTCCTGTTGCCTAGGGCTCATTTTTCTAGGTGTAGACTAGTTCGCCTCCACGTGGCGCACCCTGAGTAACGCTAAATGAACTAGTTACCGAGCAAGGCTGGCAATCAACTTAGTGTAAAAATAACATATGCTCCTAGACGAAACACTAGTCCTCGGATAAGGATGGATCTCTCGACAATGACTAAAGCTAGACTATACGGGGACAGTAACGGCGAGTGGAAGTGGATATTCGGCATTGGCGTTGAAGAGCTGTGGCATACGGATAGTTGGTGATACTGGATCGGAAGTCAGTCAATTAGTGGAGCTGAAGAGAGTTGTGGCATACAGACAGTCGGTGATACTGAGGCTGTGGAACTTAGAACAGTTAGTTCGTCAGAAGGGCAGTTAGTTAGTTACATAAGTAGACAGTGAGGTGAAAGGAGTGAATTCTGTCCGGGCAGTTGAGTATATAGACGCTGTGAAAGTCAGTTGAGTATACAGATGCTGTGGAGTTCGGACAGTTGAATGTGATATAAATAAATAGCGTGAAAATAAATAGCCGTGTTAATTGTTTAATTAAATAATATTAGTATTTAAGACTAGATTATATTCGTAGTCTTAAATTAGTATTTCATATTTGCTTAACAATAGTTAGTCGTGATTTTTATTATCCCTTAATATTTATTTATCATTTTAATAACCATATACAGTGTGTTCAAAAAATTCCTAACTCGGGGTAGGCTATGAACAAAGAAACGTATATGTATTTAAAAATATTTCATTAAATGTCAATTTGACATGAGATAATGTCAAAAATGTTATCCAAAGAAATCAGAGCTTTTCATCTTGAATCATATTTATGAAATGGAAACAAATTAGAAAACAGAGAATGAACAATATACTGTATTCCTCTTTATTGTCTTTTCTCCTCAAAATTACATTTCTAGATCAATTTTGACAACTTGACTTTTGAATTGAATAATGATCAGACATACGTTTCGCTGTTCATAGTCCACTCCGAGTTAGGAATTTTTTTGAACACACTGTATTTTAATTAATAATAATTCTTTGATTTTACACGTCACCCAAATAAATAAAACGTTACAATATCAAAATATCGTAATCTCATAGTGACAACGATATCACTTTGTAAATGTCCCCAATTCGAATCTTGCTCCAATTTTGATGTCAGTAATCATCAACTTTTTCATTCTCACATAATCATTAAAACTCATCGATTGCATTATGATCATAGCGCAAAAACAGACATCGTAATTTGAAATAAAATTAAAATATAAAAATGGCACTTCAATCTTTGAATTTAAATTTTGTAATTATTTCCAGTTGGCTAAAGAGTTTTTTGTGTTTGAAAGTACAAATAAATAGTCTTCATTAACTTTAGTCTCGACCCAGTGAACAACTCAAGGCTAATCACATATGAATTTATAAAATGTACTACTGAGAACTTTTTAGAGCATGTTACAAAAATAATTTGTCTTAAATTTACTTCTTACGGTTATAGTGAAAAGGAGCCCAATCATAAATGAATAATGAGTAATATATTAATCCTAACCATCGTTAAAATTAAAAATTAATCACACTGTCAGTTGGCAATCGAAAGAATAATCTCTGCAGCTAATTTTTTTCTCCCGTTACAATTTAACAACTGTTCATCAACTGTCTTGAAACAAAGGTGTTGTTACGTCATAGTCATCCATATTTTTATTAGCCAGATTTTCAGTTGTTCTCATGAATAAACAAACAGAACAGTTGTTTCCGTTAATGAAACATTGACATGAAAAGGAAATTCATTTTTTATAACAGTGAAAAAAAAATTGAATAAAATTTGACCCATATTTTTAATAATTGTCTCACTCCTGAATGGAATAATCTGTATTTCTATAAGGATCTGTCATTGAACGGACAAACGGAATTCCCATTTTCCAAAATGTGATTCAAAAACATAATGATACCTATATTAATTTTGCACTTCCTCCCTGGAACAAAAGAACTTCTTCAGCTCCTTTTTTTCGACTAAAATTTTAACTGTCTAAAGTAAAATTGAATAATTAATTTCCATGATAACAATCTAAATAACTATAACATGATTATTTCTCATGTTTTTGTCCATAGTCCATAATCTGAAGCACATTATCTCCCGCCGTATTTTGTTTACCTATAAATGATTAATAGTACGTGCCATTGCGTCTAAATGTCATAGTGCCCAAATTTCATAACTACTAAATTTCAAAGCCCCCAAACTTTACATCTAAATTATGCCCCACGCACGCACGCAAGCAAACACACACACACACACACACACACACACACACACACACACACACACACACACACACACACACACACACAGACACACGCACGTACGCACGCACGCACGCACGCACGCACGCACGCACGCACGCCCGTACACACACACACACACACACACACACACACACCCACAGACAAACAGACAGACAGATAGACAGACATCATCATAAAAATAGTAAAAACGTGTCGTGGGAATCCTAATTCGTGATTATTTACTGAAAAATCACCATCGAATTTTTGGACCGATACATTACCCCCCTTACCTATATTATGTGTATTATCCAACTAACCCACATATGAAATTTAATTACAATTGTACACAACAATTTTGTGTAATTAAAAAAGTGTCATTTTTAGCACAAAAGGTAATATAAAAATGAATATATCAAAAACAAAACCTTTTTTTAATCTTTGGTTATATTATGTGGGGCAGCGCGTACTATATACAAGTTTTTTAAAACAAATTTAAACACCTTTTTCGTTACAAAACAAAGTTTGACAAAAATAAGGCATTTATAACATTTTCTTGGAAACTACAAGATATATTACCTTCAACATAGAGATTTTTTAAAGTTTATTACTGTACAGAATGTCTCATTTTCGATGTTTTTTAATGTATCTCGGGTAATATTAGTGATAGAGTAAAACTGTTTGCACATTCCTTTTTCGAGAAAAGTTTAATAGTCACCACAGGAATTTTCGATCTTCTTTTATTTCTGAGTTACAGGCAAAAACTCGTTTTCCCTCATTTTGAAAATATCTCATATCTCATTGATTATGATAGAGAAAAAATGTTTTAACAAATTTTTTTACCGTTTTTTAGATAGAATTAAAAGACGTAATTAAATTTTTTGTAAACTTAATAATTTTCGAGATATAACACAAACTTATGATTTTTTAAATGGGAACCTATATTGAAAATAGTCTCATCGTTTTTCTTATTTTATAAGCTTTTCAATGATATATAACAAGTCTACATTATCAATCGCTACGCGTAACCAAGTGCTTAGTAGTGGTACTACTAGTATATTGCAGCGAACAGAAAGTTATTTTAATCCGTATTTAACCAGATTACAATGTTTATGAAAAGTGAGACAATATTTATGCATAAATTATGGTTGCAGGTTGCAGTTGCACACATGCGAATGATTAGGAATATCTTTTGATCAGATGCATATTTCTTGAGTTATTCGTGGTGTTACTTTTAAATGGGACACCCTGTATTTATAAAGTTATGTTTATAATTTAATTTACATGCAAATAGGATAAAGGATTCTTATTATTGCGATTGCCAGAAGAAATTAAACCTATAAAAAGAATATTAACTGTTTTGTATATACTAGTACTACTAGCTTCTAATTATCTATATAATTATAGTAATAAAAAACTCCGTTTTTATTTACTTTTATTATACTTAATAGTAGGCATTTATTTATTTTTGTGTAATGCGTACACATCTTATTTAACGGTGTTTAAAAATTTAGCCATTTTTTCCTCACATTTATAGATATTAAATTTTCATTTTATAACAGTTTTATGGGAATTAGAATATCCAATAACTTTTTTATCTCTCGCTAAGAGAGGTATTGAATTCATGCTAAAAATCGCATATCCAGATTTTAGTGAATAAGCACGTTTTAAGGTCCCTAGAATCCGATTATAACATTTTTATGATGATGTCTGTATGTGTGTGTGGATGTGTGTGTGGATGTGTGTGTGTGTGTGTGTGTGTGGATGTGTGAGTGGATGTTGAATCCACGATTTCTCAAATACTATAAGACTTAAGACATTTTTAACTACGGATTCCTCAATCTAACAATAATGGGAAGAGTTGATTAAGTTTTGGTAACAATTGGACAACCGAAAGTAGTAGTTACAAGAAAAAAACATCTAAATATTATTTATCGAAAATTTATGTAAACTCTTATATTAAAGAACGTTAAATTCTTTATTCGATAAATATAAATTCATTATTATATCTTCTATAAATTTAGAGATGCATATAAAATAATTTTATGTAAAAGTTCTCAGATCAAACTACTTCAAGGCAAGAAATTCAAATGTTTGTAATTGACACATAAATGTCACTGTCAAAATTATTTGTACATCATAAGGCGATTTCGGGCGACAACCGTTCACATGCGGTATGTTGCGTTCAGATACGTTCACACATTCGGGCGCTAGGAACAACTTACCCGGTATGCTTGGATCAGTGCTCACAGCTGAACGGGTTTCCAAGTCGTGTCAGCTCTCTGTTCACTATTTCTTTTTCTTTTTATCATATCTTTTTGAAATGTAAACGTCAAAACAGTCGGTGTCGCGGTCTTTATGTCAAACTTATTTTCGTTGACTCTTTTTTGGACAAATATGGATAAACTATCTTTCCCCGTTAATGCATTTTAATTGTTAGACACTATTTTTGACAGTTTTAAATGTCGGAGAATATACATAACCACCAAGCACTGTGTCAACAAGTGAACCAACGATTTTTGGCGCCACCATTAACCATATCATACCGTAACTAACCGTAACTAATCCTAACAAGCAAACGGGTATGTCGCCCGAAATCGCCTATTATGAACAACGCAAAAGAATATACGTAAAAAAGAATATAAAAGGAATTTGCGAAAAAATTACAAATATAAAGAAAAAGAAAAGAAAAGTAGAAAAAGAAAATTTCAGGACATTGAATATAAAGAAAATGTATGTATTGTACATAATTTATATTAAAATATCCCATAGATTTTGCAAATATATGTGAGAATTATTTTGTAGTGAGGCATGAATATATGTATTTGTAATTAAAAATATTTTTCGTTTTATGCGTACAACCAGGTAAAATATCAGGCGAGAGGTTATGTGTTGGCCACATCAGATTTTTATTTCTGCATGGGTGCAATTGCTCGTAGGAATAGTAATATTTTCGACACTTCAAATATGTTGTTAACTGACACTAATAATAACCAGTTAAATAGATCATCTCAATTCTATAGGAAAGTTGTGAAATCTTAGAAACATTGCTAAAAAATGTAACCAAATACAGAGTGATCAAAAATAAGTGATTCAGTTGGCAATACAATTCTGGGGATCTTTTTATTCCACAGTTTATACAACACTAGACAAAAGCGGAAATACTATTTGACATGTCATTTTTACAATAAATACAAATAGCTTATGTCAGAACAGAAACCTGACAGCTTATAGAATTTTGAGTGATTGAAATACTTTGGATTATTGCTTGTGGTTAATGAAAGAAATAAAGAGATGTGGGTAAGGGAAACATCGACCATTTTAATACAAATCCTAAATGTACTCAAATTTAAATTATTTTCAAATGTCACTGTCAACAGTGTCACCAACAGGAAACAAATTTTTACCTCTCGCTGAGAGGTATTGAATTCATGCTAAAAATCGCATATCCAGATTTTAGTGAATAAGCACGTTTTAAGGTCCCTAGAATCCGATTATAACATTTTTACGATGATGTCCGTATGTGTGTGTGGATGTTGGATCCACGATTTCTCAAATATTATAAGACTTAAGACATTTTCAACTACGGATTCCTCAATCTAACAATAATGGGAAGAGTTGATTAAGTTTTGGTAACAATTGGACAACCGGAAGTAATAGTTACAAGAAAAAAATCATCTAAATATTATTTATCGAAAATTTATGTATATACTTATATTAAACAACGTTAAATTCTTCATTCGATAAATATAAATTCATTATTATATATTCTATAGATTTAGAGATAAAGAAATGCATATAAAATAATTTGATGTAAAAATTCTCAGATCAAACTACTTCAAGGCAAGAAATTCAAATGTTTGTAATTGACACATAAATGTCACTATCAAAAATATTTGTATGCCACTGTCAAAAATATTTGTACATCATAAAGACGATTATGTAAATAAAAAAGGTCAACAACGCAAAAGAATATAAAAGGAATTTGCGAAAAAATGACGAATATAAAGAAAAATAAATGGAAAGTAGAAAAAAAATCAGTATATTGAATATAAGAAAAATGTATGTATTGTACATAATTTATATTAAAATATCCCATAGATTTTGCAAATATATGTGAGAATTATTTTGTAGTGAGACATAAATATACGTATTTGTATTTAATAGTACATTAAAACACAAGTATCATAAGGCAATCTGTTAACGTACGAGTCCAAGTTTGGGAAACGAGCCGCCAGGCGAGTTTTACAAAGGACGAGTGCTTCAACAGGCCTTATGATACATGTTTTTTATATTATTTTTTCTATTGAGGTGATTTTACAATTAGATTTTTTAAAAAAGGACTTGTCAAAAATATGAGTTGGTGTCTTTTTTATCAGTTATGTTGGTAGCGCTTCCCGCTAAAAATTGAAATTTCACATTTTGACAGTTTGTGTATCTTGTGATGTTGTCTGGTTGTTTACATTAAAACATTGTATCAAGCATTATACAATTATGAAAGAGGAAAACCAACGCATACAATGAACTCGAAGGTTTATTAATGAACCATCCTGATTTGACATATCGGTAGTTCGTGTTGGTTATTATCATAAATAAAACTTGAATATAGGATTGAAGGACGTTACGTGGACCATCATGCCTTTTTATTGAGAAAACAACATATAAATGAAACTCTTTAAATAATGAAATACTTTAATGAACAATTTATTGATTTAGACTTTTACTTTCCACCATTTTGTCAACACTCACTACTCAGTTGCACAGATAACGGCAACAACTGTTCTTACAATTTTTACTACAAAACATATATGGCATATATTCGATAGTTCGCCACAACGTGGAACTGGAAATCATGGATTAAAACGTCAACTTTTCATATTTGTTTGCTAGTAGCCGCCACAAATTGAGTAGACAGTGTCAACATTTTCAAGTAACGTGCATCACACATTTCGTAACCTGACCTGCCTGGAATAACAATACATTCAATTCAAAATTGCATTACCATAAATTTAAATTGTAATAAATAAAACTTACCGTTTTAATTATTTTGACAAAGTAAACCTGAGCGCATTGTATCTTGTTTCATAATTTTTTAGTTGAAATTTTAACTTCACAGATTCTTATTCTTTCTTAACTAGAGAAAGGATAAAAATCCACAATTGGAAATAATATTTCAACACAAATAATTTACCATTTTGAGGTTATCTGTCAGTTATGAAAACATGACTACCACCTATAGAACATGAAAGGCGCCACAAACAGTACGTTTATAGATTTTCTAAACGTCGTGTTTTCAGTGATAAACAGTGCTTTTATAGAAACATAAGAACACGGAAATAGAAAAAAATATTTTTCGTTTTATGCGTACAACAAGGTAAAATATCTGGCGAGAGGTTATGTGCTGGCCACATCAGATTTTTGTATCCGTCTTACAAGTCAGATTTACTTAAGTGAGGGGCCATTATTAGAAGAAATTTCAAGATAAGTGAACAAAACGTAAAGCAATTTTATGACAATTGTTACAACTAACTCGAAATATCACTGATATAAAAAAATATGTGTAGGTCTAGAGGGGGGGGGGGCGATCGCCCCCATCGCCCTCCCCCTGGGTACGCCACTGCCCTTAACCATCATCACCTAAGTTCATTAGTTCTGTAAAAAATGTAAAATTTATTATTATAAATACTATTGATATTACATTAACTATATTATTAATTGTGCAAATTTGTTTACATACACAGCCAGCGTGATAATATATTTACTTATCTATTTTATGAATTGTTAAATGCCAAGAAGTACATTTCCTGTCTAAATTAAATAATTATATCGCTACTATTCGCCATATTTCTTTCGCTGCTTCTGTAAACTAATTTCGCAGTTTTACGACCGCTAATTTTACGAGCTAACAACTCGTCAAATGCAATCAGGTTGTTAATATGTTGTTCACAACGCGGACAACAGTTGCTTGCAAACTGGAACAAACGGACAACATAATAAACGATATCCAAAAATAGAATTTGACGTTGAAAATATATACTGTGGCGATCAAACAAGCAAACAGTTTTTTTATTAATACGTTTAAAAAAGATGTTTTAATTATTACCATCTGGTTACAAAGTAAATGTCTTTGATCGTTAAATAAATTTTAATACATTACAAGCAACATGTTCGGGTATATAAACTATTATTCACGAAAGATGACTATTCAAGGTCATTTGTGAGCCGTCTGACATAATATTACTTGCACATAACTTCATTGCATTTCGTGTGCATATGCGTGCATCATGAAATATTTATGGACACATTTTAACTGAAAAAATAAGAGTAATTTATTTCAAAATTATGTTTCTTTCTAAATAATGCCTTTCTGAAAGATTTATGTTCTTCACTTATGTGTTTGCAAAATACAAAAACATTGACTTAACTTGTAAACCAAGGAATAATAATTTGATTTACACGTCAACGCCACTGGGTAAATATTAGCACAGAGGGCATTGTAGTAGATATCTGTAATTCTACAACATACGTCATTATTATTTATAGTGTGTTAGAAAGTAATGCCACCATTTGCGTATATCTGTCACACCACATAAATTAAATAGACATAGGTCAAATAATCTTTCTCTTTCTAATACAAAATGTTGCTAAGCTACTGCTATAAAGTGATGTATATTCTTTCTTCGAACAAATGTCCTTGAATAGTCATCTTTCGTGAATAATAGTATACGTGTGTATGTGTGTATGTGTGTATGTTAAATATAATTTTTTCACATTTAATGTAATAAAAATTAAAGAATATTTTATTCCCTATGCAATTTTATTATACTTAACTGCTTCAGAATAGATTTTCACATAATTATTTGATCAAATATTCGACCAAATGACTCCGATGGTATATTGGGAGTGAGCAACGTATCCGATTGAAGACCTGAGGATGCCAAGAAATCGGGTCCGAATCCCGGTATGGTATGGTTGTTTGTGTAGTGAAGGTCTTTAGTATTTCATCTTCAAGGTTATGAAGAGTATCATTACTGACCGAGCGAAAAGATTATACTCCCGAAGGAACCAAGGGATTATAATTCGCGAGGGCAATAATGCTCTTAATAACCGTGATGTATATACTATTTTTTTTCACTACTAGTACGTTAATTCTATTTCAAGATTTTTATATTGATAATATTAATATTTACTTGTTTTTAATATTTACAAAAGCAAAGTAGGCTGCATTTGTTTATATATATATATATATATATATATATATATATATATATATATATATATATATATATATATATATATATAAGCGGGCCATAGGCGTTTAACATGGGAAATCAGTTTTTCCTTGCGCAAAAGTTCCCAATTAATTTTAGACAAAAGTGTTTCAAGTTGCAGATAATTAAATTATACACAAGCATCACTAAACAGATTTTATTTTGCATGTTTAATAACCTGTAAAATCCAAATTGAAATTCTATAAATATTCCTCATTTGTAGTGATAGCCATGGAATTTAAACAAAATTATATAGAAATGCATATCGTTAAAAAGTCCTTAAAAATATTTTGTTTTTATAATCTACATCCAAATTATTGTTTAGATTTTATTTATTTTTATTTTGTAACCGGCAAAATCGAAATTCTGACAATTCAAACGATATGCATTTCTTTGTAATTTTATTTAAATTTCATGGCTATCACTACAAATAAGTAATATTTATAAAATTTCAAATTGGATTTTACAGGTTACTAAACATGCAAAATAAAATCTGTAATGCTGGTGTAGAATTTAATTCTCTACATTTATTTGAAACATTTTTGTTTAAAATTTAATTGGGAAGTTTTGCGCCAGGAAAAACTGATTTCCCATGTTGAACGCCTATGGCCCGCTTTTTAATTAACACCCTGTATACATATAAAATGTTTATTTTAAATGGATCACCATTGCTATCTCGAGAACTATAAGAGCTACAAAGACGGTTAAATTTCTATTTTACAAGACAAATTTAATGAAAAGAAAAATTATTTTTTTGGATCAGGGGTTCTCAAAATACGGGACCTAACTTTTTAATTTTAAATAGGATCATATATTTTTTATTTGCTCATTCGTTAGAGAATTTAATTCTGAATTCAGTGATATAATATTTTTATTCCATTATATAACGAAAGTATTTGAATGGTTAATTTATTTATTTAGATTTTGTTTGAAACGTAGCGTGGTTCCTGATGATTGGAAAAAAGCTGTTATTTGTCCATTATTCAAAGGCAAAGGCAGTTCGAGTGAATGTACGAATTTTCGCGCGATAAGTTTGTTGAGTGTAGTCGGGAAACTTTTTGGCAAGGTTTTAATTCATAAGGTGCGAACCTTAACAATTTCAAAAATTAGTGACGTTCAGGGTGGCTTTTTGCCTGAGAGGGGATGTGTCGATCAATTGTTTGCTCTTCGTACGATTGTGGAGAAGTCACTTGACAAGAACAAGAAGGTGTTCTGTGGCTTTCTTGATCTAAAAAAGGCGTATGATAGTGTTCTTCGAGATACTTTGTGGGATGTACTCAGGGAGTACGGTGTGAATGGAAACTTGCTGGGAGCGATTCGGGCATTGTATGAGGGTAGTGAGGCTGCTGTAAGAATAGATGGTAGGTTGAGTGATTGGTTTCGTATAAATGTTGGTGTGAAACAGGGCTGTGGTATGTCTCCGTGGTTGTTTAACTTGTATATGGATGTGTTGTTGCGGAGAGCATTGAGTGAAATGGATGGAGTACAAATTGATGAAAGTATTGTGCCTGCATTAGCGTATGCAGATGATGTAGTTGTTTTAAGTGAAAATGAAGAGCAACTCAGAAGAATGATAGAGAGAATCATGTAGTTGGAAGAAGTATGAATCTGGAGTTGAATGTTGATAAATCCAAGGTGTTAGTATTTGAAAGGAGTAAATTGGTGACTGCGTGCAATGTGTTGGTGGATGGAGTGAAACTGGAGCAAGTGAATGAGTTTGTATATTTGGGTAGCATGATGTCAAGGGATGGTCGAATTGATAGAGAAATTGAAAGGAGAGTGAGTGTGGGGTGTAAGGTAATGGGTGCTCTGGGTACGTTTGCTCGAAACGTAAACGTATCTAGAGAAGCTCGTTTAAGTGTGTATAATGGAGTGCTAGTGCCTGCTTTGATGTATGGAAGCGAATGTTGGGCATGGACGGGAAAGCATAAAAAGAGAGTGACTGCCGTGGAAATGAGGTATTTACGTGGAGTATGTGGATATATAAGACGGGATCGCGTGAGGAATAATTTGGTGTATAAAGAATGTATGGTTAGGAAGAATGTTGTTAAGAGAGTAGGAATGAACCAGTTGAGATGGTTTGGTTACGTGGAGAGAATGAAGAGTGAACGTCTTGTAAAGCGTATATATCTTGGTGAAATTGAGGGTGTTCGATTGCGTGGCCGTCCAGTGTATAAGTGGATGGATGTGATTGATAAGATTCTAAAAGAGAGAAAGTTTCCGAGTGGGAAGAGAAGAAGAGCGTGTATGAATGCGATTATGAATGTGGCCGAGGCGAAAGAAGTGTGCTTAGACAGAAATGTGTGGCGAAGGATGATTCTTTCATAACTATTATTGTGGTCCGGTTGCGGTATTGCGGTTGTACCTATGATGGCAGGTTAGTAAGAATGTTGTTGAAAAGAGAATGAATATTATTTGATTGATGTTATTTTTATTCTTTCGGGTTTGTGCTAACCCACTATGTGGGAAATGCGTGAAATTATGTATGTATGTATATAACGATTTGTTTTGAAAAAAATGCATGCAAATTTTTATATTAATTTTATTAAAATATGGCTATAATAAGAGTGTCATGAATGGAAAAAACGAATACGTATTAATTTTTTTGACAGAATTAGAATGCCATGAAAGAAATACGTGAATATTTTATATATGTTGACATTTATGATCACTTGCAAGAACAAAATATTCACTTCTTTAGGTCAGGGCACTCTAATTCTATGTAATAAAAATAACATGTCATTTTTTTCATTCATGGATCTTATTATACCCATATTTTAATCAAATTGGTATAAAACTTTACATGCATTTTTCTCAAAAAAATCATTATGTAAGGGTATAAAAATATTATATCACTGAATTCAAAATTAAATTCTCTAACGAATGAGCAAATAAAAATATATATATTCTCATTTAAAATAAAAAAGTTAGGTCCCGTATTTTGAGGACCACTGGTTGAAAAAAAATATTTTTCTATTATTTAAATTTGTCTTGTGAAATAGAAATTGTTTGCCCATTTAACCATCTTTTGTAGCTCTTATAGTTCTCGAGATAGCAATGGTGGCCCATTTAAAATGAACAGCACCGGGTGTAGAAATGAAAACTGCCGCATAGCGATTTCAATGTTATTTTTTTAATACTGCTATATCTCTTTACCTATTCATTTTAGCGCAAAAAAGGTAAGAATATAAGTTGTTCAGAAATGAAAAAGGCACCCTGTAAAGGCAACTTACTTACATAATCATTCACAAGATACTAATTAAATAAAATTTATTGTTCTTTAGAAAAATTGTTAGAGTGCCTTGAAAAATGAAACAAGTAACCCGAATAAAATATTCACTTTAACATTTTTTATTTGTTGTATAGTTTCTTTTAGGTATAAACTCAATTTGATCGGATTTTAGACAACAAATATCAAGGTGAATATTTTATTTAGTTTCATTTTTCAAAGCACTCTAACGATTTTTCTAAAAGAACATTTAATTTTATTAAATTAATATCTCATTAATAATATATAAGTTGCCTTTATAGGATGCCTTTTTAATTTTTGAACAACTTATTCGATTAAGTTATGCAAAAAAAAGTAATCGAAAGGTGACTTATTGTAAATCGTTATTTTTGTGAAGAGTCGAAGTTCAAAATTTACGAGAATGATGGTAGGCAATTTGTAATAAAAAATATAGTTGATTAATTGTATTAATTCTATTAATAGCAGGATCTTATAAATAATTTAGAATGTAATATTGTAGTATTCCAACTATTAATTTCAAAATGTCTACATCTAGTCTAGATTGTTGATATGCGAACGGTAAGTTAATAAATTTATAATAAATAAGTGTTGTAAATAGTAGGCGCTAAAATTCCTTTCCGTCTTTGTTTGTTCCATTTGTCGCTATCATTTGTCTACTCATTGTCATGCATAGCCTCCTATGTACTCGTATTCGCTGAGAATGTGTAATACACGCTATGCGATCTGATTCCTTCACGCATTTATTAGTATTCGTGTAGTGTGAAATACAGGACATCTGTACGAGTTGTTAACCAGTAACACATCCGTATACCTTGTAATGTTATTGTCTTATTTGGTTTTGAATTGTATGGGAGAATTTTAAGTAGATGATAGAATAATTAAGCAATTGAAAATGATACAGGACTATGATTAGAGGTACTGTTATTCTACGAATTCGAATATGAATCCGGTGTAAATTATATACTTCCTATTAAGTGTTCTCAGAATTTTTGAATAGTACACTTTTCATTATTGTCATGTTAATTCAAAAATTAAATACATTATCGTATGTAACAAAAGTTTTGAGAAAAAGTCTAGACCTCCATCAAATAGAAACAATTTTATTTATTAAAATGTTGACATATAGGGTTGTTCCTATATACTAAGGAGAAAAGGAATCTAATTTTACAAGACTGATAGGGGACCATTACCTTTAATGGGACGCAGTTTTTTAATACGTTGTCACATTTGTCTCTGGATAATGTTAAATCTATTTCCCGAATCGTCAGAAATATTTATATCTGTAACTGTTGTTCTTTTGCTATTCCCTGCCATTATTGTATCCTTTTCTGCTAAGAAATGCTCAAAAGTCTTCAATCAATCGCGGCTGAGAAACATTTGGGTGATTATATTATCTCTCTGTTTTCTATAAAATGTTGGCCCCTTAATGCTCTGCAGCATCTAGATTTTAAATCATTTTTGACCAAAGTTCTGTTAGTTCTCATCTTAAAGTTCGACCTTGTTGATTTAGTTTTGTGCGGTGATGTTCTGAATTTGTCTTGAGCAATTTGAATAACTTTGCTGATTCGATTTGAGGGCAAAAGTTCGGGTCGGCCCCTTTTTGGTAAATTAAAATATACTACACTTTCTTCACATTTCCATATAGTTCGGTAAATACTCGTCTGTCCAATATTTTGATCCCCAAAAACATTAACAATTTCATGTTTCGGCTCGCTGTCCAACTAACCTATAGATAGATTTGCGTAATGCAAGTTTGTATAACACAGCGTTTCTTAACGTTTTCAAGACGCGACTCACTTTTAACTATTTTATTTGTATCGTGACTTACTACATAGAACTTTATTTAAAAAATCTGGTGTTTGCCATCACAATACCTCCCGCCATTCACAGCCCTAGTCACAAAAAAGATTAAGTTAATCCTTACTTTTGGATTAACGAATTTTACTCTAATTTTGCAAGTTTATTTCTTAAAATATTGTCTAAAGTAATCCAAGTAACTACCTTTTTTAAACCCGTCAACAGGATTAAATTCTAATTACACAGTGGGTTCACATTCACACATCCATGCCTTAGTGGGATTCGAACCCATAGCCCCGAGGGCACTCATGACATGACGCTGTAATAAAATGAAGATTAAATTTTAAATACCGGCCTAGAATAGAATTCACTAATCCAAAAATGAAGATTAACGTAAACATTTTTGCGAATCGTTTATTTTTATGAATTTAAATACATGCCTACATATTTAATTATGCTGGAAACTGAGTTGAATTCCTTTGCTATTGTTCTATTTACTTTTTTCTTTTTAAAACGTTACTAATATTATTTTGAAATGATTAGTTCTTTGCTAGTGACATTTATCTGTCAGTTACATACATTTGAATAACTGCGTTTTGTTTTTTTAAAGTGTATGCTCTGGGATTTAAATTATAGATAATTTTATAAATTTATCCATAAAATATATAGAAAAAGTATTAATGGAAATCTATAGAAAATTTAATAATCTTTAATTTTTATAATAACATTAAACTCGAAAAAATAACATTTAAAGGTATTTTTCGAAGAAAACCTATTTTGAGCTTCTAGTAAAGTGCCATTTCCGGTTATCCGATTTTCACCAAAATCTAATGGGCTCTTTCCATTATAGAAGAAGTTCGAAATACAAGGTTTCAAAATTTTCTGAATGATAGACACACAGACATCATCGTGAAAATGTTAAAATTGGATTCTAGGGACCTTAAAACGTTGTCATTTACCAAAATCTGGATATGCGATTGTTAGCACGATCCCTATAGGGCGCGAGGAGACACGTGACTCGAGCGACCTTGACTGGCTTAGGATCAGCTGATTTGTTATTTCGACAAGAACATTGTCAATTTGACAAGACCAATGTTTTGACTTATTTTGATTTTGGATTGCTAAAATGTTAATATTTTATAATTTTTAGGCAGTAAAACACATGTAATTAAAAATAATAACATTTTAGCAGGTAAAAATTAAAATAAGTTAAAACATTGGTCTTGTCAACATGACATTGTTCTTGTCAAAATGACATGCGCACACAAATCAGCTGATTCTAAGCTCGTCAAGGTCCCTCGAGTCACGTGTCTGCTCGCGCCCTATACCTCCCTTACCATGGGTAGCGGGAGGCAAAAATTAAAACACATGTCTTATTATAAACAATAATCTATTTATGAAAATAAGAAAATGAATTTATACGAATATACTAATAATATAAATTTAACACCAAAATAAGATAAACAAATTCAAATAAAACCAAACTTGTTACAATTGGGTAACTATACATGAATTTGATTCAATTATGTCTCTATTCTGAACAAATCTGTAAGTCTTACAGATCTGTAAATCTGTAAATAATGAACAAAATTGCAACGAAAGCTTCTCTTATGAATAATTTTATATTAGTCAATAAAAATAGATGTGTTTTGTCAGTTTTTTTGCAGAGTTAAACATCTGTAAGATTTACAGATTTGTTTAGAATTGGCCTATTAATCTTACTGTGAAAGGTAATAATATTTTCAATTATTTATTTTTCAAGATTGTTTTTTTTTTCAACAAAATGAACTCAAGGTCTCAGTAGGGTGATTAGCAATAGCAATTCTTCATTGTACTGCTAACATTAGTAACATTTTAGTGAAAATTTATATACATTTTAGAAAAATATGATTGGCATTTAGTAATCAAAATTATAAAATGCGGAATAGTTTACGCGACCCACGCACACTTCTTCGCGATATACCATCTTTCGAAACTTTTTCTGGAAATATTAACATGGTATATTACAATTCAACTATCATGTATTTATTATATCCAATGACAACTAGATTAGATCTTATTTAGTAATAAAATTTGAAGTGCAAAATTTTTCTCAAAACTTTTGTTATATTCATTGTGTATTCATTATGCAGGGTGTACAAAATTATTCGTACACTTTACGTTTATCAGTAAAATGTAAAATAAAAAGGAAATCATTGAAAATAATAACCATAGTCTTCTTTCAATTTTTTAGAATCAAATGATAGTCGTCAAATTTAGTTTGAAAACCAAACAAGTTTTCGTTTTAGCCGTCAAATTTCACTTACATCAGAAGGCGCGCGTAGCGGCAAACACACCGCAAATATATAACTTCTCTAAAGAAATATTTACAGTAACTGAACTGTAATGAACAGGAATGGTACATATACAGCAGACGGCGACATATATTATGATTAACGAATACTAGAATGCATAACTTTCACAATGAGTAACTTTATATCGAAGTCCTTAATCGGATTTCTAATCAAATCGGATTTAAATAAATCCTAAATAGTGACTGTTTATACCAGAAAAATATAAAGCGATTTTATTGTAGATTTATTTGAATTTATTACTGACACTGTTGGCATAGTAGCATAGAATGCTTAGAACATTATTAATTTGTATTAATTTTGACTTTAGATTTTTCATTTAACATTTAGTTAGGTTTTTCATCTAACAAATCAATTATTTTTCTTTCCAGGATTAATTTCAAAAAAATCTGATGTGGCCAGCACATTACCTTCCGTCAGTTCTATGTATTTTGTATAAATGTCATACAGAAAGTTCCTTGCAAAAGATTATATTTCTTGTACATTACCTTAAGGCAGTTGTATGTATTTTATACAAATTCCATACAGAAAGTTTCTAACAAAAGATCCTATATTTCCAGTAAAATTATAACATAAACATACTGTCAACTGCACTTGACACTGACACCTTTCAATCAGAATTTTCTTAATGTAGCAGCTGTTTCCAGAGTTATAGCAAAGCTGACTAATATATATGATATTTAATTTCTTTATAATTTTTTAACTCTATATCCATTTAATATGAAGTATAAAATGCATTTAAATCGTATAGAGAATAAATAATTCTTTAATATTTGTAATAACATTAAATGTGAAAAAATGATATTTAACATCGTTTTTTCATGAAAAACTGTTAAAATCTTCAAATGAGGGTACTTGCGGTTGACCAATTATAACCAAAATCTAATCAGCTCTTCACATAGATGTAACGAAGAGGACTACGAAAGAATTATAATTTTTGGAATTGTAGTATTAGAGTTATCGCATTAGAAAATTTTGTCACACACAGACACACACACACACACACACACACACACACACACACACACACACACACACACACACACACACACACACACACACACACACACACACACACACACACATACAGACATCATCGTAAAAATTGTAAAATCGTATTCTAGGGACCCTAAAACGTGCTTATTTATCAAAAACTCACCACCGAATTTTTTGACCAAAGACAATACCTTCCTTACCTAAAGGTGACGGAAGGTAAAAATATTCTGTTTCTTGTTACGTCCACGGATTTCTTATTGCTCTTCTAATAATTATGCTAACTTATCGTTGACACCACGTTGACATATGTTAACTGTCAAACTATGAAAGATGAATAAATTACTCTGTGATTTTTTCATTATTGGGCAAAAAAAAAAATCGGGCTAGCGAATCGATACGAATCGAAACTTTTAACATTGATCTATTGTCAGATCGAGATGCAAAATATCGATTTGCAATAAACCGATTATTTATAAAAGCAAATATAAGTTATATTGTATTTTTTAAAAAAGGTAACTTTGCAAATTAAAATCAATCGTTTAATTTATTAATAATTCAAATAATACAATACAAACATGATAAATTGCCACAGATCAGGAAATGACAGGAACAAGTACATAGTCATGTAAAAAGTAAACACCCATCTTGCACAAACCCAAATCGTACTTCCAGCATATTATAAAATTATAAAGATCTAAATTTGTAAATCTAAAATTTAGACTATAACCGTATGACGCGAAGAAATTACACAAAATTATATTTTAACGATTTTTAATAAAAAAGATCGATTCGTTCAATGTAGATATAAATATGGTAAATTCAACCTCAAAAATCGATTTTTTAAAAACTCTATTTAGAATCGCACATCCCTACTGCGGTTGCTGCGCACCCACACGTTTACTTTCTGTGGGTGCACGTGCGTCCGTGCACCCACGTAGTTTACGCCCCTGAATCCAGATCGTTTACATCATTTTCTTAAATACGATTTCTAATCCTAAATCCACTTAAATCCGATTAAGTACGTCGATATAAACATACTTAGTATCAGTGATGCAAGGCTGAAAGTAAAATTTGCGGCAATTTGTTGCATGCGCGCGCCGGAGGGATAATGATGTGTATTCGATATTTTCGTATAAATAATTGAAATCTAAAAATTATTCAAGACCTTGCGCATTCGTAAACATTGCACGAATACACAGTAGCCGTACACTTCTAAATTTGTTTACTTCTAAAAACAAAGGAATTCTTAAGTATTTGGGTAAACAAAATTTCGTGTGAATTTATATTTTGAAGTAACTAAATGTTAAAAGATATATAATTCAGTTTTGATTTTGTTATTCGTGCAAATCTCATCAAAATCTCGTTCTACTTAAGAAACAGGAACCATCCATCATCAATTCTTCCAATTCCAATTTTTCTAGTTCAAGTAACTGTCTATTTTTTCTCTATTATGATGCATTATCACCTTTAATAGCTGCTTCCTCGCCTTTCTAGTTGTACTAGACCTAGACCTGGACTTAGAACGTCACGGTTCCTCTATGCGTGTACTAATTTCATAGCTCTATTACCAAATTATTATTTATAATTTTGTACCGTTAAGTATTAATTATTTACTGTTCGTTAATAGCTCGGGTTAGGCAGATGAGTGGAATCTAGTGCAGTTGCGACATTGAGAAAATTGTTTAAAATTAACCGAATATTCTCACTAAACATATATTTAACTATTTTTTGCATGATCGGGTTTCTTTAAACTTTACCGAAAGGGTTTCTAAGGCAGTAGGTTTCATTTACAAATTACTGATCGGTAAGTGATGTATCATTTACCGATCTGGAAGCGGAGGCGATAAGTAAAAAATCTGGTGTTGCCAACACAATACCTCCCGCCATTTACCGCCCGAGTCACAAAAAAGATTAAGAAAATCCTTATTTTTGGATTAGCGAATTTTACACTAATTTGGCAGTTTATTTCTTAAAATATAGTCTAATCTAATCCAATTAACCACCTTTATTAATAAAAAAAATTAAATACCGGGATAAAATAGAATTCACTAATCCAAAAACGAAAATTTGCTTAAACTTTTTTGCGAATCATTAATTTTTATTAATCTAAATTCAATGTTGTGATAGATCAATTTATAAAGGATCTAGACCAAGAGCAAGATCTTTACAATTAATATGTTCTAAATCAGATCATATGTCAATTTCTGCAATTGGATCTTTTTCTTCAAATCAGATCAGGAGTTTGGGATCTGTTTTTCTTAGATCATAAAAAAGATTAGTAACGATTTTTAAATGCTATTTATTTCTTATTAATTAAATAGAAATACAAAATGTAAATTAATTACAAAGAATATACCTAGCCTTATGCCTTAGACAAAAATAGAAGCAAAAATAATAATTTTAAACATTAGAATTGTTGAAGTGTAATTAAGACAGACCATATTAAATTGGCAGGCAATCATTATGCTATTGAATTTTTTAAGTGTGTTAAATAAATTATAATCTCTAAGTATTTAATTTCTTCTTGGATTTTCTCGTATATTTGATCTTTTTTAAAGATCTTGGATCCTAGTTTTTAGATCTAAATCCAGATCAAGATCTGAATACTTAAAAGGATCTAGATCAGATCAAAAACCATACTAAATGAACTAGATTAGTTATTTAGATCAAATGATCCATATCAGTCACAACACTGTCTAAATACATACCTACATATTTACATATGCTGGAAACTGTATTGATTTCCTTTCCTATTGTTCTATTTTCTTTTTTCTTTTTAAAACGTTACTATTATTAATTTGCAATGATTAGTTCTTTGACAATGACATTTATCTGTCAGTTACATACATTTGCGATATGAACTGTGTAACCAAGTAGTTTTGCTTGTTTAAAGTGCAGGCCCCGGGATTAAAATTATAGATAATTTTATAAATTTAACCATAAAATACATAGAAAAAGTATTAATGCAAATCTGTAGAAAATTTAATAGTCTTTAATTTTTATAATAACATTAATCACGAAAAAATAATATTTAAAGTTATTTTTCGAAGAAAAACTATTTTGAGCTTCAAGTCAAGTGCCATTTCCGGTTATCCGATTTACACCAAAATCTAATGGGCTCTTTGAATATTAAAAAAGGTAGAAATGCAAGGTTTCAAAATTTTCTGAATGATAGTATTTGAGTTAAAGCGGATCCTTACATACATGCACACGCACATACACACAGACATCCTCGTGAAAATGTTAAAATTGAATTTTAGGGACCTTAAAACGTGCTCATTTACCAAAATCTCGATATGCGATTTTTAGCACGATCCCTATACCTCCCTCACCAAGGGTAGTGGGAGGTGAAAAGGTTCAAGGATAAATAATTTGAGGAAATGAAAAAAAATGGAAAATAGCAATAGAAAAAAATGAAGAAAACGATGCGGCTTACTTTTTATTGTTCTATTCTATTATATTAATAATTGACTTAATACTTTATAAACAAAAGATCAGTCTCAAGTAATACATTGTTGAAGAGCAAAATGTATTCCTTTAATAATTATCAATTATTATTCGATGTTGTTAAAAATGATAATCGGAATTTTAAATGTAAGAAGAAATGTAAACCGAAAGTTCAGTATTGTTATTGTTTATTATTTAGAAGTTATTAATAAAAATAAAAGTCCGTAAAATTGACAGTTTTATTTGTATCTAATAATCCGGTACTCACGTTATTCTGAATATCTCCTATGACTGAAAATGACTGCTGTTTCTAGATAGACCTTGTAGTGTAGAAACTATATTTAAATAGTGGTATAAATTTCCATCTAAGGTGATTAGAATAGCATCACGTATATACTCATTACAAATTACCTATACCGTGTAATAAGCGAGCAATGAATTTCACACCATTTACTATAGAATTATAGATTATATCTATGATAATAATAGGTATGGTATACCATGCTATCACTCTAATGGTTAACAGATACTCTTTCCACAAATAGACGAATACATGAGACTGTATAGACGAGAAAGTATTTGGCATACATTTATTTAAACTATAATTATAAAATAAATAAATAAATAAATAAATAAATAAATAAATAAATAAATAAATAAATAAATAAATAAATAAATAAATAAATAAATAAATAAATAAATAAATAAATAAATAAATAAATAAATAAATAAATAAATAAATAAATAAATAAATAAATAAATAAATAAATAAATAAATAAATAAATAAATAAATAAATAAATAAATAAATAAATAAATAAATAAATAAATAAATAAATAAATAAATAAATAAATAAATAAATAAATAAATAAATAAATAAATAAATAAATAAATAAATAAATAAATAAATAAATAAATAAATAAATAAATAAATAAATAAATAAATAAATAAATAAATAAATAAATAAATAAATAAATAAATAAATAAATAAATAAATAAATAAATAAATAAATAAATAAATAAATAAATAAATAAATAAATAAATAAATAAATAAATAAATAAATAAATAAATAAATAAATAAATAAATAAATAAATAAATAAATAAATAAATAAATAAATAAATAAATAAATAAATAAATAAATAAATAAATAAATAAATAAATAAATAAATAAATAAATAAATAAATAAATAAATAAATAAATAAATAAATAAATAAATAAATAAATAAATAAATAAATAAATAAATAAATAAATAAATAAATAAATAAATAAATAAATAAATAAATAAATAAATAAATAAATAAATAAATAAATAAATAAATCATCACGGCTTATTATCCATTGCTGGGTGTGCTAATCTGCTTTGTATACAGACATCGGGTAATGATGAAATTAATAAATTATTAATGATTTATAATAATTTTTTCTCAAAATTTCTATCTGGCAATACATTTAAGATATCGGTTGATTATTATACACGCTTTTATTTAACTTCATACATAGGCGCCGGTTTTTGAAAATATGTGTGGGTGCTCTAGCCAAGAGTGTAGATAGTTATATAAAAATAATTATACAAAAATGCTGTGGAGTTGGGGTTATAAGAAAACTGCCTAAGGCCAAGTGACCAAGCGCCGCAGACAAACAATTTCTAATAGGGGATTACAGCGCAATTGATTTAAGAGAAATTAGGAAAAAATATTGAAAGTAAATGCTTAATAATAAATATTAATAAAGAAATAAAACGACATAATTGAAATACTTCGGAAATAAGGGAATTTTTGTTATAGCAGCTCGTCACTCATATGAAATCCATATATATTATTTTGATTGGCGACTCGAAGACGGCCTATAAATATATAACGAATACCCAGTTAGGGGCGGAGCGTACTATCAATGGAAGTAGAGATATTCAAATACCGGAGGCGTGGCTATCAGTCCAGTAGTGTAATTCTCAAACAGTTTTTATTTGAATATAAATATTTTGCATTAAACTTAATAATTTAAATACATTTCCAATTATAAATCATGTAGACTTGTACAGTATAATAATATTCATTTATTTTTTATAAATATAATTTAGAAATAGCATATATTTCAAAAACATTTATGTCCACGAAGAAAATAGTTTGATATAAAAACTTATATTCGTGACGTCACATCTATATTTTCAAATTTCGGAGGCCTATAACTCGCTTATTAATAGAAATTTTTTCACCGGATTTTCACCGACAGTCTTAGTTTTACTTATACGTTCAGGTGAAATTATATTTAAAAATGGCGGAATCCCCTTTCTAATTCCAACTCTCATCGAAAAAAAGATGATGAAAATTTTTGCATTATAATTTATTTATTTATATTAATACTTAAATATCATAAATCAAGAATTGTTCTATTGAAAACTTAGACAATGAATACAAAACATAACATAAAAATCCAAATAACAAAGAAATTAAAAACTATAAAAAATAAGAACTAAATGATAATTCGCAGTTTTAGGTCGGGAAGAGTCTAGAGATACGTACTTAAATAGCCAATGTGACCCATGCTACAGGCGCCGTTTTTACCTTCCGTCACCTTTAGGTAAGGAAGGTATTGTCTTTGGTCAAAAAATTCGGTGGTGAGTTTTTGATGAATAAGCACGTTTTAGGGTCCCTACAATACGATTTTACTATTTTTACGATGATGTCTGTATGTGTGTGTGTATGTATGTGTGTGTGTCTGTGTGAGACAAAATTTTCTAATGCGATAACTCAATACTACAATTCCAAAAATTACAATTCTTTCGTATTCCTCTTCGTTACATCCATGTGAAGAGCTGATTAGATTTTGGTTATAATTGGTCAACCGGAAGTACCCTCATTTGAAGATTTTAACAGTTTTTCTTGAAAAAACGATGTTAAATATCATTTTTTCACATTTGATGTTATTATAAATATTAAAGAATTATTTATTCTCTACACGATTTGAATGCATTTTATACTTCATATTAAATGGACATAGAGTTAAAAAAATTATAAAGAAATTAAATATCATATATAATAGTCAGCTTTGCTCTGGAAACAGCTGCTACATTAAGAAAATTCTGATTGAAAGGTGTCAGTGTCAAGTGCAGTTGACAGTATGTTTATGTTATAATTATACTGGAAATATAAGATCTTTTGTTAGAAACTTTCTGTATGGAATTTGTATAAAATGCATACAACTGCCTTAAGGTAATGTACAGGAAATATAATCTTTTGCAAGGAACTTTCTGTATGACATTTATACAAAATACATAGAACCACATAGAACTGACGGAAGGTAATATGCTGGCCACATCAGATTTTTTTGTATATTTTATATGCTTAATATAATTTGTTTCTTTTTTTTTGTTAGAACATGTAAAAAATATGTACATTTTTACCTCCCACTACCCTTGGTAAGGGAGGTATAGGGATCGTGCTAAAAATCGCATATCGAGATTTTGGTAAATGGCCACGTTTTAAGGTCCCTAGAATCCAATTTTAACATTTTCACGATGATGCCTGTGTATATGTGTGTATGTGTGTGTGGATCCTCCACTCAAACTCAAATACTATCATTCAGAAAATTTTTAAACCTTGTTTTTCGAACTTTTTCTGTAATGGAAGGAGCCCATTAAATTTTGGTGAAAATCGGATAACCAGATATGGCACTTTACTAGAACCTCAAAATAGTTTTTCTTCGAAAAATACCTTTAAATATTATTTTTTCGAGATTAATGTTATTATAAAAATTAAAGATTATTAAATTTTCTGTAGATTTGCATTAATACTTTTTCTATATAATTTATGGATAAATTTATAAAAATATCTATAATTTAAATGCCAGAGCCTTCGCTTTAAACAAATAAAACGCTGTTATTCAAATGTATGTAACTGACAGATAAATGTCACTATCAAAGAACTAATCATTTCAAAATAATATTAGTAACGTTTTAAAAAGAAAAAAAGTAAATAGAACAATAGAAAAGGAATTTAATACAGTTACCAGCATAAGTAAATATGTATAGGTATGTATTTAGATTTATAAAAATTAAGGATTCACAAAAATGTTTAAGCTAATTCTCATTTTTGGATTAGTGAATTCTATTCTATCCCGTTATTTAAAATTTTATCTCCGGTGGCTCAATGGTTAGAGCAACGTCTCATGTCATGAGTGCCCTCGGGGCTCTAGGTTCGAATCCCACTAAGGCATGGATGTGTGTGAATGTGAACCCACTCTGTAATTGGGATTTAATCCTGTTGAGGAGTTTAAAAAAAAGGTAGTTACTTGGATTAGATTAGACTATATTTTAAGAAATACACTGTCAAAATTAGAGAAAAATTCGCTAATCCAAAAATAAGTATTAACTTAATCTGTATTGTGACTCGGGTTGTAAATGGCGGGAGGTATTGTGTTGGCCACACCAGATTTTTAAATATATATTAAAGAATTTTTTTAGTACAATTCAAGTGATTTTAGTACAATTTGATTTATATTGTTAGTGCAATTTCAGTTTCGCTGATCGCAATCCTGCCAATAAACAAACTCTGGGAATTCCCGAACTCCAAAACGCCTAACAACTCATCTACGGTCTACCAACTCCCTTCTTACTTTTTACAATTTCCCGTAGCAACGCTAACTTGACCCACGCTTAGAAATTTTGCATTCACTCTAATTTCGATAATAATACAATATTATAATATGAAAGACAATTACTGATTGCAATAATTTATAATATTTGTCATCTGTGTCTTCTATTAGGCTGTTGCATTACTCAGTGTTACATTTTTAGTCGTTAACATTTTTCACCAGTCAAACAATTACTACGTTTACATGCAGTTTTGAAAATGGTTTCAGTTTTCAGTCGAAATTACTCGAAACTGTTTACATGCAATTTTCAAAACAGGTTTATAGATTAATTTGAAAACAGTTTCGGCGGATGCGCATTTGGCCGATGTAAGTGACAGACCCTTTTCACTCCAAATTCTTCGTATTATCATTATTCCAATTATTTTTTTTTACTTTGTGTCATTATGCACTAAAACTACACAACTGTCGGTTTATATGTAGGTTAGTAACACCAAATAACACAAAGCGACAGAAACATTATGCTATGTACGCATGCGCAATATCGAAACTGAGTTTTTAGTGTTTACACTCATTTAAAACTAGTTTTCAAATCAAATCCATGAATTCTAGTTTTCATTTGAGGTAACTCAAAACCGTTTTGACACTGTATACATGGCGTTTTCAATACTAAAAACGTTTTGAAAACGATTTGAAAACTGCATGTAAACTCAGTAAATGTATTGATAAAAATAAATTGAATTTGTAGTTATTAGATTTATATCTATTGGACGAAAATACGAGGGCGGATCGGAAAGTTTCTAGAACGAGATGGAAAATATAAATTTTGAGGGAAAAATTATATTTATTTTCCTACATAGTCTTCTTTCAACTCGATATATGTTGTTCAACGCTTTTCAAGACTTTTTATTCCTTCAGTATAATAAGAATAATCTAAACTCTCGAAATATCCATTTACGCTATGACTTCAGTATTCGATGATAATTTCTTCTCAACCAACTATTTTTTGAGATTTGGAAACAGAAAGAAATCACAGGGAGCCAAGTCTGGCGAGTACGGTGCATATTCCATTAATTCGAATCATAATTCATTCAGTTTCACCACCACAATTACTGATTTGTGAGCAGGTGCATTGTCTTGGCGAAACAAAACTTTTTTCTTTGCCAAATGAGGCCTTTGGCTTTGATTTAATTGTTCAATTTGTCTAATAACGACTCATAATATTGGCCTATGTTTTTCCATGTTGTAGTAGTCCATAATAATTATTCCTGGGAATCCCAAAAGATGGTAGCCGTCAACTTTCCAACTAATGGAATTATCTTGGCCTTCTTCGGAGTTGGGTCACCGCTTGTTATTCAGGCTTTTGATTGTTCTTAGATCTCTGGAGTGTAGTGGTGTATCCAGGTTTCATCTACAGTTACAGAACGTCGCAAAAAATCTTTTATATTGCGCTTGGACATGTCTAGGAAAAAAACAATCGAACTTGCTTTTACTCGTTTGTTAGCAAACGCGGCACCCATCGTGCAGAGAACTTTCTCATGTTCAAGTGTTCATGCGAAATATGATGTAATTGATCATATGAAATGCCTACTGCCTCTGCTATCTCATGCAATTATACTCGGCGATCGTTTATTACAATTTTGTGGACTTTTCTGACATTTTCTTCATCGGTAGTTGTTTTTGGCCTACCAGAACGTGGTGCATCCTCTACGCTTGATCGACCGTGTTTAAATTCAGCAATCCAGTTTGCAACTGTCGCATGGGAAGGAGCAGACCCACCATAAACTTTGTCTAGCTCCGTTTTAATTTCTTTCGCTATAAAAATAAGCGCTTGCGCGCTACGTATTTACGTAACAATTTATTTACAAGAGACAAGTTCGCATCTACATTCCGTGTATTTGCAGTCTTATAACTATAATATTGAGACGAGACACTAAATTCTGGTCATGAAATTATTTCAATACGAATATAATGTTTATTCACTTACATTCACCAGAAAATGTGATAAGTTAGTAAATAATTTAATTTATCTCTAAAATATCCAATTTTCACCAAATTGTGATCTGTAAACTATTTCAATACAAACATCTGTTAATACATTCTATTCTTAAAAATTCTTTTTTGTAACTAAAAGTACCTACACATTATCAATAAATATATGTCACTGTTTAAGTAAGATTTAGTCATAAAAAACCTCTACACTGGTAACCCGCCGGAAACCAATCACTCCGCTTTTCTCTATGTTGGCTCCCATCGACACTTCATATAACATTCTTTACTTTTCAGGGGCGACAAGAATTTTATTAACCGTGGTTTTAACTGGGGTGAATTAGGGGCTGAAATATTGGAAAACACTAGTTCAATTGGATACAAAACCAATTTTGTCTTTATTTTGTATTTCCTCGCTTTGGGACCGATACCAAACAACTCTAGATAGACTTAGAAAATATAGTAAATTATTATAATTTTCACATTCACGTGTTCTATGCACAAATTAGCGTTGACTCCACTCCTTGAACGGTGCATTTTTCAGTTAATTTATGAATCAGAGCTATAAAGTTACAATTCATTTTACTGCGAGACTCTCGCGAGCATCTCGTGAGATTTCTCGCTTCTCGCAGTTGTTGTATCGATCTCACCTCGAAATTTTAACTATAATATCGTTCTCGTTCTCGTCTCGCATAATACAACGAGATGAGACGAGATGCGAGAGTACTCTCGCCTCGTCGTGCATCACTATGCACGAAACTCGTTTTTGTTTATAATTTAAAAAATGCACAAATTGTTTACTTTTGTAGACTACGGTTATACTGTATGTATGATTTCTTTGAAATTTTAACAGTATTTATTTGAAAGATCACGTTTTCAAAATGTATGAACGACATTTCCCCGCAACGCCAACTTTTAGCTCGTTCTAGAAACTTTTCGATCCGCCCTGGTATTTTGAGGTTCTTCAAAATTCACCGGCCTCGGAAGCTCAAAGGATAAAGCAACGGTTTTTACTTATATACAATAAAAATATAAATAAAAGTTATAAACCTGGTTACAAATATATATATAAAGATAATGATGCATTATTCATTATAATACAATTTACATTTTATAAATTATTACTATTAGTTATATTGATACTGTATAATTGATATGTTTGTTATTCTTTTTGGTGTATAATGGAATACAAATTTTAATTTCTTCTTTGCATTACAGAACTAAAAACGGCTACATTTGGAGAAATTTGGACACATCCTAGAGTTAAGAAGTGGCTGGAGGAACGATATGCGGCTGCATATTTTGATATTGGTTGGCCTCCTTTTTAAAGGGGTAAGTGAATTTCTATTCCCTGGTAATAATATAGCGTAAAGTTTAAAATAACGTTTCTTCTAGACACACATATGTATTAGGTAAATAATATTTTGCAAAACTCAAAGAGAGTATACACAAAGTTTTTATAAAAAAATATATAACTTAATATTGAACAATATCAGAGAAATTCATTAAAAAATCATATTAGTATATGAATAATGTGAGACATATGCAAATAAAAAATAATAATAATGCTCGAAAGTCTAAAAGCAATTTATCTTTTCATAGTTAATTTTTGACTAAAATTTCTGTAGTAATAGACAGTTTCTTCGATTTGGAGTGGTAGCATTAACAACTTGTCAACAATAATACATTACATGCCGAGCCTAACAACATAACTAAAATGAATGCGATATAATATAACTTATTCCACGATGATATATAATAGTTATTTGTGTATCAAGAGCGTAAAGTGAATCTTCATTGCTCGTGCTCGTAAATTGAAGCGCGAGAGTAGCGAGCGCTACAATCGAGCTAGTGCAATAAAGATACTTTACGCTAGAGATGCACACATAATTTTTTCTACGACTTTACTAACGAAATAAAAAAATAATAATACCTATTTAGTAAGTTCAATTCAATCTTAACCAATTTCCTGTTTTGTGTTGCTGTAACCATAACGATATGAGTAAATAAATAATTCTGATGCCAACAATAATTGTTTTATGAAAAGTTTTCACACATACATCAAAAATGTGCTCAAAAATCTCCGAAAATAGTGATTTTTCTTGCACTCTTCCAGATATATTCGGAACTGCGCAAAATGTTTCCTTGAGTTTATTAGCTGCAAAATCAAGAGCATTATACGAAAAGAATTATAACCTCTTCATTGAATGGTGTAATTTATAAAAAATCAAGAATTACAGTGAAAATGTTTTACTAGCTTACTTTTTGGAAAAATCTAATGTAATGAAATCGTCTTCTCTTTGGTCCATTTATTCCATGCTAAAATCAACACTAGCAGTTAAGAACGATATTGATATCAGCAAATTCAAGAAACTAACTGCTTTTTTGAAACAAAAATCAGTTGGTTATAGACCAAAAAAATCTAAATCTTTAACAAGAGATGAAATAAATAAATTCCTGACTGAAGCCCCAGTCGATCATTTCCTTATGATGAAAGTTGCTCTTATATTGGGTGCTGCTGGAGCATGCCGACACGACGAATTAGTTAGGATGACTGTGGATGATATTGAGGATAATGGGTCCATTTTAATTGTGAAGATTCCAGATTCAAAAACTAATGTGCAGCGAACATTTATTGTTGATGATCATAATCTTTTGTCAATGTACAGAAGATATGTTGCTCTTCGACCCTCTAACATATCATCTCGGCGATTATTCATAAATTATAAGCATGTGTACCACGCAAGTTGTTGGAATGAACACTATAGGGAAAATTTCATTTAACATTGCACAATATCTGAATTTACCTGATTCGAAATCATTTACAGGCCATTGTTTCCGCAGATCCTCTGCTACATTACTAGCTAATTCCGGAGCTGACATTATGGCTCTAAAACGTTATGGTGGCTGGCGTTCATCAGCTGTTGCAGAAGGTTATGTTGATGAAAGTTTGAAAAATAAAATTGATACAGCGCATAAAATTTTAACAAACAAGGAGAATCAAACTTGTGCCACTGCCACACTAACTGAATATTCTAGTGAGAATGTCACAGTCACAGAATCTAATTTATCCTCGTCAGCTGTTTCAAGCTCTGGAATAAATATACAAAACTGCCAAAACTGCACATTCAATTTTAACATTATCGGTCAATGATTAAATCCACTAAGTTTGTTAATTATGAAATATATTTATAGTTGTAATTAAATGTACATTCACCAACAGAATAAAGTTGTAACTTAATTAAATAAATAAGTTGGTAGCGTAGCTAACTTCGTATTGTTTGTAGCACATTTGTAGTGTTAAACAGAACTTAACGTGTATTTTAGATTTCGTAAGTATTGTTTTAGTAAATTAAAATTTCAACAATAATATGTATTTATCTAAGCGAGCAAATTAAGTACTTTACCGCGCTTGCTATGGGAGATGCGCCGTAAAGTATTTTTTTCTACAGTCTATATACAAAGTAGCCATTTGCGCTCTCTTTTGTCAACGCAAAATGTCGCTTTGCCGCTCATGCGCAACAAAGTAGAAAAAACGCTCGCTGTCCAAATTTCTAACTATACAATGTTGAGAAATGTCACTTGTCTACATTCTTAATAGAAATGTTTAGTCAGGAACTAATGACACTGTAGTTACACATTTACCACCTTCACAAGTCAATTGACATATAACTGCTCTGTCGGTATATTACATAACCAAACAAAATGCCGCACTGCTGAAAATAAAATATGGCATTTATTGAAGCTATAGCTGAAGAAGAATGGAAAGTAACGATAAATTAAAATAAAATATAAAATAAATTGTGTGAACAGTTGTGCTGCCACCTGCAAAAGTTTGGCGTGAACGCTCCCAGTGGACATCCACTTTCCACTGCATTAGTTTAATGTAGTTGAAACAAATAAATTATACAAAACTTACATATAATATTCATTACAAAATTGGAATTAATTTTTTGTAAAAATGAAAACCAAAACAATATCTTGAAGTCATATTTGAATACGTTCCTACCTTCACTGCAAAACTGTTGAGTAGTTATGTAAGTACCAAGTGTACATTTCATTATTTTTTTATGGTGGAGGACTATAGAAAAAATCTTGTGTGTGTTTCGAGCGCAAATGGACATTGTCGATTTCGAGAGAATGCCGCGCTCCTGCGTCGCGCGTCAACAACCTCTCAATCGACAATGTCCCATTTTGCGCTCTTAATACACAAATAGCTATTTTGCTCGTTCCTTAGTAATCATTAACTTTACGATGACAAAAGAGCATAAATATCAACTTTTCATGATGGTCGTAGAAAAAATATATTACGAGAACTGTATTTGAAGATACCGTATACAAAAATATACCTACCTATGTATATAAAAAAACGTTATGATAGGTATATTAAATCTCAATTACATACAGATACTATGTGAATGAAATAAATCTAACTTTCTCTTTTCGACAACCCTCTAACGGTTCCCAGATTACATATTCAAATTCCTATCATTACAAGTGATATATAGTATTTGGGTGTTATTCTAATGCACTCGCTCGTGTGTGGAGAAGATATCTATCTTGTATCTTGGACTGAAATTTAGGGACTGGTAATTATACTGATAATGGGGGACATAACTTTGGTTTTAACTTTCTCTTAGCTACATCTTGGTTATCTTAATTATTAGGGATAGGGATTAAAGTATGTGAGATGATGACATGATGAAACGAGTTTCGGAGTTTTCGTGTCAATGGGAACAAGTCACGTAACAAACGTTTTCTCAAAAAAGGAATGTGGAAGTTTATGTGATAATATACAGTGGCTCCAAAGTATTTGAACACTGAGACCACACGTATAATATTTCCAGTTTTTATAATGAGACACACATTTTTTTCAAATTTAATGATAAAGAATCAAAATAAAACGTAGCATTATGAAGTACATATACGTGGACCTGATGATATACTAGTTAGCGAACCATCTGGTTCGTAACATTTTTATGTTAAACATAATACTATAGTCAAGACTGCCAGTATTAAATTTGTGAAAATATCATTTGACGATGAGTACTAATTGTACACTAAAAATTTAAGACGGACTTAATTTTTACTTTGTAGTAGCTATTAACATACCTAGGAATGTTATGCACATCATAACTGCCGCAGATGTAAGTTTGAATTTAAGACATCTAAGGCTTGTTATGATTAATAACATCCGCGGTTTGTTCAATAGTTTATCGGTTTCAGAAAATTAAGACATTATTGATAAATATCATTTTTTGAAATTCTCTCATTAATGCTACTTTCAGATTGTTATGCTTAACAGAACAATTATTTTGACATATGTCAGTATGACAAATATTCAAATTATGTGTTTTATTCCTCATGTTTATTACTTTAGAATAAAATAAACCGTATTTAGAACGATAGGCTAATCTTATCTGTATGTATTAATGAAGAGCATTATATTTTCATTTTATTTTATTTTCATTTTGTAGACCGTTGTTGACAAGTCAGTATGGTAATAGCCTACTTTTGTATATATAAACAATGGAATAATATCCTGAAACCGGTAAAGATTTTTACCGGTTTCAGGATATTAAATCCTTGTTTACATATACAAAAGTAGGCTGGTAATTAAATAATAACTGTATCTGTGTGGTAATATTATTACCATACTGACTAGTTAACAACAGTCTACAAAATGAAAATAAAATCAAATGAAATTATAATGCTTTTCATTAATACATACAGATAATGTTAGTGTATCGTTTTTAACACAGTTTACTTTATTCTAAAATAATAAACACGAGGAATAAAACTCATTTTGAATATTTGTCATATTGACACAAATGTCAAAGTAATTGTTCTGTTTACCATGGCATTCTGACAGTAGCATTAATGAGATAATTTCAAAATGTAATCTTTATTAATAATGTCTTCATTTTCTGAAATCGATAAGCTCGGATTTAAAACCGGCACTGCGGCAGTTATAATACTCATAACAATCCTAGGTATGTTAATAGCTATTATTCATAATTCTATTAGAATTACCGTGGTACATTTTTTTTGTTCTTTTGGACACAATCATAAATTTGTTAGCAAATCTAGGTTATCATGTCTAACATATTTATAATGAAATTTGTGATGGAATGGTCAGACGATCATATATGCCAAAACATTTCCAATGAAACTAATTTGTCACAAAATTTGAGAAACGAGTAGACAATAATTTAAACAATTAAACACATCAAATACCGAGTTCACATTTAACAGATAACAGATGTGAAGTTGAATACTGCAATACTCCGTCAATATTACCAACATGGTACAGAAAAACTAAATTTAGAAAAGACAATTTAAATGCCACACGTGTATTGGTGGTGGTAGCTCCGTAACGTGTGTAAAGTAATTTACGATATACTGAATCGTAAACGTCTTATTACCCATATGTTTTCAAAGACTATTTCGATCAAATATTTTAATGTATTGTGCTGCACGTTCCAATATTTTTTTTCCAAATTATTTACGATTCAGTATGTCATAAAACATTACACAATGCTCAACCGTTACCCGAAATTTACGTGCTTGCACGGATAACAAGTTCGCTTTGCTTGCTCGTTAGGTACCGTGCACGTCCGTAAAGTTCTGAATAACGGTTTTGTAATGTAAATTACTATAAAATATGAATCGTTTACTTTACATATCGGAGTATAAATAATATAGAAGAATCTTTCATTTTAATTAAGGTATGTGTACTCAATTAGATGTTTTATACGAGGTCTGTTAGAAAGTTATCCGACCTTTGGCTGGGAAAAAAACTGGCGTACCTATGGAGCGTTGGAAACCTAATCACCTTCAAAGTAGTCTCCTTGGAATTTTCAGCGCTGCCGCTATTGTTATAAGCATTCCGAAAAAGCCTCTTTCGGAATGGAGTTTAGCTCGGCTGTCGTTGCAGCCATAATGTATTCTCTTGTCTAAAATCGCGTTCCTTTCAATGGCCCCTTGAGTTTGGGAAACAGCCAGAAGTCGCAGGGGGCCATATCAGAACAGTAAGGAATCTGTTGAACCGCAGGAGACTTGTTCTTTGCCAAAAAAAGTCTGACTCAAGTGCGAGGAATGTGCTGGAGCATTGTCGTGATGGAGGCGCCAATTTCCTGTTGATCACAACTCCGGTCTCTTGCGCCGTACAGCATCACTTAGGCGACGGACAGGGCCGGATTGGGAAGATTCGGCGGCCCGGGAAAATTCTAGCATGATCAGCCTCATCTCCAGTTTTTTAAAATTTGTAATTACATTGCCATAAATTAGTTTTGGTGTTGGATAATACGAATTTTTTTGCCTACACAGAAATTGAACAGTTATAGAAGATGTTGAAATATTAAGAAACGCTCCCAAAAAAGTTTTTAAAATATAGAACATTCTGTAGTTAAGAAAATAACATTTAGTTTCGTTTAAAAGTTGTAGACAATATTAAATTATTAATAAATAGAGAGTGAGGAAAATTCTGAAACAAAAAAATTATGTGATCAAACCTAATCTTGAAAACGAAGAAAATAAAGCATTGAAAGATAACACAACCAAGATTCTACCCGCAGATAATGGAAGTGTTACAGTAATATTGAATACCAATTTATATGATCAGAAAATAGAAGAGCTTTTGAATCGAGATATTTTAGGAAACTTGAAAAACATTCTACTACGTCTATAGAAAGCAAAGTGTACCGTGCTCTTAAGAAATATAAAGAATTATACTCCGTTTAGAACAAGAACAGATCTCACTCCATATTTTAGCAAGCTTCCACACCTGAAGG
Source organism: Harpalus rubripes (assembly GCA_963082715.1). NCBI lineage: Eukaryota > Metazoa > Arthropoda > Insecta > Coleoptera > Carabidae > Harpalus > Harpalus rubripes. Next base: position 12,974,152 of record OY720455.1, on the reverse strand, counting down.
GGGGCTTCCAAAAATCCATAAGAAAGATTAAGCATCTCAGAAACCCGTCAAAAGTTCCATAAATTCTCCTACTTACAAACTATCACAATTTCTATTATATCAGCCACTTCAAAGAAAAAGAACGTCATATGTGAAGAATTCAAAACATTTTGTAGAACTTTTGAGCTAAATACAATTACAACCACAAAATCTTCTTGTCATATTTCCAAGAAAAAGATAGATATTTTGTAAAAGCAGATGGTTTGCTGATGGGTTATAGCCAATTTATATTATATTTAAAAATTAATGAGTATAAAATGGTAAGTCCTGATTTCAAAAATAAATACATTTTTTTCATATATACCCTGGGTTCTTTTTTATAACTCTTCAAAACTGCACAATTGGTTCTGCCGCATCCTGTACAAGGAATTTTTTGAAGAATTAACACTAGATACAGCCAATATAAGACCTAAACTTTGGCTTAGATATGTCGATGATACTTTAAATTAGGTTCACAATTTGAAAAAAAAAAATCTCATGGAGTCCTTCCGTTCTTGGATGTTTCAACAGAGAAAACGAACCATGGACTAGTAACATCAGTCTACCCTACCGTAAACCAACACACAGACACCGAACAATACCTTAACTATAATTCCAATCATTAAAAATCTACAAAGGAGGAAATTATCTAAACATATATTCGACCTCGGACTATATCTGCAACACCGAAAGAAATTTTGTCAAGAATTAAAAAATACTAAAAACGATCTAAATAAGAACGGTTACCCGGTGAAGTTAATCAGATGATGCTACGTACTCAAATTTTAGTTTGTAATCGCCGAGCGGCGGCCTCAAAAAGCCGCGGCCTCTCGGGAAATTCCCGATTATCCCGACTGTCCAATCCGGCCCTGGCGACGGAGGATATCCCTGTGGTACTCTTTGGTGATTGTTTGACCCTGTGGTGCGTACTCGTGATGTACCACACCGCGGGAGTCAAAGAAAGCAGTCAGAATCATTTTGACCTGTTGTACCACTCCTTAACCTGTGTGATGCCCATAGGAGCGTCACCGAAAGCCGTCTGAATCTTTCGAATGGTTTCCACCTGGCTGTCAGGCAAAATTTGATGCAACAGCGCTGCTCCAGTTGTTCCGTCATTTTCCTTGCAATGAAAAACCGACGAGAGCACTATCTCACTCAAATGCTGCTTGCCAGGATCAGACGCTATCGACAGGCGGGAAAAAAATCACGCATGCGCGCGAAGGTTCAAGGTCGGCTCATGTAAGCTCGCTTGATACAAATCCATCAGGTTTTTGCAACAATAAATAAATAAATACATATATCATTACGGCATATTACCCATTGCTGGGTGTGCTAATCTGCTTTGTACACAGAATTCGGTAATGATGATGACATATTTTACCAGGCGTCACCTCACGGGCACTCATTGCTGGCGTGGAGAGTGCACCACAGGGGTAAATTTTGTGCCATTTAAAATTTGAAATATTTGGCGTCGGTCAGGATCGAACATGGTTCCCTAGATTCGCGACCAGACACTCAAGCACGCGGCTGCGAGACCCCAACAAAAGTAAGGTCGGATACTTTTCTAACAGACCTCGTAATTCTTATCACAAGTTAACAAGCGGTGGCTTCAATCGTATTGGATACGGGGTAAAACTAGTAACCAGTAACAGTGGACTCACTAAGCACGGGCTGAAGTAAGCTACTATAGATGAAGGCAGTCATTTTGTAAAAATTAGTCACCTAAAAAAATCATCTGATAATTACTAATCTAGATGCGATATTTTTTGATATAGATGTATAGAAACATGTGTATACATCTATAGTTAACAACAATAATAAACAAATAAAGAAAATTAATAAATAATAGTAGCAAAAATAAAAAAACATCGGTACGGAAATACAATATAAAACGGATAGTCGCGCGCTCTGCAATGGTAGACCACTGGTATTTGAATTGCAAAAACTCAAAATACTTTTCTTCTAAAATGCATTTAGTATTTTAAAATTATGGAAGGCCGCGTAGTTAACAGATACTCAGAACCAAACTGCAATTAATATATTGTTTGAATTATTACTGAATAAAGATGCGTAGTATACATATGTAGAACGCGCGACTAACGTAGGGTTAATTTGCAGTCGTAGAAAAAGTATAGTAGGTGACTCGTTTTATTTAACTCTTTACATTCGTAACTTAAGGGACGTTCATAAAGTTTGTTACATAATATACTAGTTTGTTCTCTGAGTCTGCGCTACAGGAATATTTTCTTTACACTAATCTGTGTGCAGCTGAGTAACACACCTAAGCAGCATATTGCCGACAATGTTTCCTCAATTACATGTGTTCCAAATTAGACATTACATCTCTTCTAAGCATTTCACACACATCTTCAAGTTCCCAGCATGACTAATGTAATATATTCCTGTCACACATGTAGAATTGACTCTAGTGGTATACGTAGCTTTCTTTTGAATGAACGGTTATGTTTAAGTATTTACATAATTCTACGCTTTGCACCTATCATATTCGATCAGTTCTGGCCATGAATGTATTTGTCTCCACTGACCCACTGACCCTCGAGAAATTCTCCGCAATCGTAAAATTAAATAAACAATTGCTTACAATCAATACAATCAATAAAAAACAAAAGAAACGCGCTTGCTTAACTGTCACCAAAGATACGAGGAAGAAAACACATTTTTTACATTCATATTTTAAAAAGTGTTTATAATTTTGTGCTGTTTAATATAGAGTATTACCGGTGAATATAATAAAATCTCTTAACTCAAATATTACGTATATTTATTTTTCTATTTCGGTGTTCTTATGTTTCTATAAAAGCACTGTTTATCACTGAAAACACGACGTTTAGAAAATCTATAAACGTACTGTTTTTGGCGCCTTTCATGTTCTAGAGGTGGTAGTCATGCTTCCATAACTGACAGATAACCATAAAATGGTAAATTGTTTGTGTTGAAATATTACTTCTAATTGTGGATTTTTATCCTTTCACTAGGTGATAGGACTAGAAAGAAAAGAAATTTATAGCTATAGCTGTGTTAGTTAAGAAAGAATAAGAATCTCTGAAGTTAAAATTTCAACTAAAAAATTATGAAACAAGAAACAATGCGCTCAGGTTTACTTTGTCAAAATAATTAAAACGATAAGTTTTATTTATTACAATTTAAATTTATGGTAATGCAATTTTGAATCTAATGTATTGTTATTCCAGGCAGGTTATGAAATGTATGATGCACGTTACTTGAAAATGTTAACACTGTCTACTCAATTTGTGGCGGCTACTAGCAAACAAATATGAAAAGTTGACGTTTTAATCCATGATTTGCAGTTCCACGTTGTGGCGAACTATCGAATATATGCCATATATGTTTTGTATTAAAAATTGTAAGAAAAGGTGTTGCCGTTATCTGTGCAACTGAGCAGTGAGTGTTGTAAAAATGATGGAAAGTAAAAGTCTAGAGCAATAAATTGTTCATTAAAGTATTTCATTATTTAAAGAGTTTTATTTATATGTTTTCTCAATAAAAAGGCTTGATGGTCCACGTAACGTCCTTCAATCCCATATTCAAGTTTTATTTATGATAATAACCAACACGAAACACCGATATGTCAAATCAGGATGGTTCATTAATAACCTTGGAGTTTATTGTATGTATTGGTTTTCCTCTTTCATAATTGTATAATGCTTGATACAATGTTTTAATGTAAACAATCAGACAAAATCACAAGATACACAAACTGTCAAAATGTGAAATTTCAATTTTTACCGGGAAACGCTTACCAACATAACTGATAAAAAAAACACCAACTCATATTTTTGACAAGTCCTTTTTAAAAAAATCTAATTGTAAAATTACCTCAATAGAAAAAATAGTATAAAAAACATGTATCATAAGGCCTGTTGACGCACTCGTCCTTTGTAAAACTCGCCTGGCGGCTCGTTTTCCAAACTTGGACTCGTACGTTAACAGATTGCCTTATGATACTTGTGTTTTAATGTACTATTTTTATTTCGGACAATTTTATAAACAAATCTAATTTAATGAATTACTTACTAGGTGAAACGAGGGGTGTTTCCATAGCTGCGGATATCAATATTATTACGTGTTGAAATGGTGGATGAAAAAATGAGAAATGAGCCGAATTTAAATTAACCTAAATATTAGAGCAATATTAATACCAATAAAATAATACATCCTTTTTCTTGAACTTTGCTATCCTTTACATTTCATTTTGTGTGTCAAATTTTTATTTTTTCCTTTTGGAGTATTGGAAGACCTTTTTTAATCATTTTACAAACATCCATGTGGCCCTCGGAGAAAAATGTTTGCCCGCCCCTGTATTAGAGACTCTATATATATTGGGTCTGTGGTATTAGTAACTCGTGATCCGCTCATCGGCAAAAACCGTGTAATATTATATAATGCATAACACAATTCTTTTTGCAGAATTTTATACCGAAATCAAAATTTTCAAACTACGTTATCATATCTTTAACCGGATCAGAGTGGTGGATGAAAAAATGAGAAATTAGTAGATTTGAACATGTGTCTATAACTCGCAAAAAATCCCAGGATTTTGATCCAAATGAAAATTTGTTGGAAATCGTTGACAAAAATTATTTAAAAATCATCGATAATATAGATACTCAATTCCGATATTCGATGCCACAACGCATGATATAAATAATAAAGGCTAGCGTTCATTTTTTAGTGTACTCGTAATTGAGGTTTCTTTCATAAATTATTAGTTGGATTATAGTTACTTAAGTATTAAGGGCAGTAAGTGCGCCCTACCGGTGGGGATTAGTTTGGAGATCGAGAGGAAGTCAATATCTTCAATACATCCGATACCGATAGAAGCACTTACTGACCGCAATGCTTATTATATTTTTTGCACGATCAGCCCACTAATAATAAAATTAAAATTTAGAATTATTTAGTAGTACATTAAAACACAAGTATCATAAGGCAATCTATTAGTCCAAGTTTGGAAAATGAGCCGTTAGGCGAGTTTTACAAAGGACGAGTGCGTTAACAGACCTTATGATAAATTTTTTTTATACTACTTTTTCTATTGAGGTAATTTTACAATTAGATTTCTTTTTAAAAAGACTTGTCAAAAATGTCTTTTTTGTCAGTGATCATGGTAGCGTTTCCCGTTAACAATTGAAATTTTACATTTTGACAGTTTGTGTATTGTGTGATTCTGACTGATTGTTTACATTTAAAAATTGTATCAAGCATTATATAATTATGGAAGAGGAAAACCAATACTTACAATGTACTCCACCGGTTTATTAATGAACCACCTGATTTGACATATCTTGTAATAAAGGTAAATTTATCAAATAACGAATCGGGCTTGCTGGTTTGTGTTAGTTATTGTCATAAATAAAACTTTTTAAATAATGAAATACTTTAATGAACAATTTATTGATCTACACTTTTACATTCCACCATTGTTTTAACACATCCACTGCTAAGTTGCAGACATAATAGCAACGGCTGTTCTTACATTCTTCAATACAAAACATATGTTGTATTTGTATATGGCACTTATATCTAAATCATATTTAAAAATTTAATATTTGACAGTTCGTCTCGACGTGGAACTGGAAATCATGGATCGTAAAATTTTCATATTTGTAAGTAGCTACAAATTGAGTTGACAGTGTCAACATTTCAAGTAACGTGCACCAAATATTTTAAAACCTGCCTGATATAACAATACAATCAGGTGAAAATTGCAATATTACAATAAAATTAAATTGTAATAAATAAAACTTACCGTTTAAATTGTTTAGACACAGTAAATCTGAGCGCATTCTTTCTTGTTTAACAATTTCTTAGTTGAAAGATTTTAATTTCACAGATTCTTCTTTTTGAACTAACACAGATATAGCTATAAATTCTTCTTCTTTCTAGTCCTATCACCTGGAGAAAAGATAAAAATCATTAATTAGAAGTAATATTTCAACATAAACAACTTACCATTTTGAGGTTATATATAATTCATCTGTCATGACTACCACCTCTAGAATACGAAAGGCGCCAAAAACAGTATGTTTATAGATCTTCTAAACATCGTGTTTTCAGTGATAAACAGTGCTCGTAAGAACATCAAAATAGAAAATAGTACATTAAAACACAAGTATCATAAAGCAATCTGTTAACGTACGAGTCCAAGTTTGGAAAACGAGCCGCCAGGCGAGTTTTACAAAGGACGAGTGCGTCAACAGGCCTTATGATACATGTTTTTTATACTATTTTTTCTATTGAGGTAATTTAACAATTAAATTTTTTAAAAAGGACTTGTCAAAAGTATGAGTTGGTGTTTTTTTATCAGTTATGTTGGTAGCGCTTCCCGCTAAAAATTGAAATTTCACATTTTGACAGTTTATGTATCTTGTGATTTTGTCTGATTGTTTACATTAAAACATTGTATCAAGCATTATACAATTATGAAAGAGGAAAACCAATACATACAATGAACTCCAAGGTTTATTAATGAACCATCCTGATTTGGGATATCGGTGGTTCGTATTAGTTACTATCATAAATAAAACTTGAATATGGGACTGAAGGACGTTATGTCGACCATCGAGCCTTTTTATTGAGAAAACAACATATAAATAAAACTCTTTAAATAATGAAATACTTTAATGAACAATTTATTAATTACTTTCCACTATTTTGTTAACATTCACTGCTCAGTTGCACAGATAACGGCAACAGCTGTTCTTACACTTTTTAATACAAAACATATGGCATATATTCGATAGTTCGCCACAACGTAGAACTGGAAATCATGGATTAAAACGTCAACTTTTCATATTTGTTTGCTAGTAGCCGCCACAAATTGAGTAGACAGTGTCAACATTTTCAAGTAACGTGCATCATACATTTCATAACCTGCATGGAATAACAATACATTTAATTCAAAATTGCATTACCATAAATGTAAATTGTAATAAATAAAACTTGCCGTTTTAATTATTTTGACAAAGTAAACCTGAGCGCATTGTTTCTTGTTTCATAATTTTTTAGTTGAATTGAAATTTTAACTTCACAGATTCTTATTTTTTCTTAACTAACACAGCTATAGCTATAAATTTCTTTTCTTTCTAGTCCTATCACCTAGAGAAAGGATAAAAATCCTCAATTAGAAATATATTTTAACACAAACAATTTACCATTTTGAGGTTATCTGTCAGTTATGAAAGCATGAGTGAGCATGACTACCATCTCTAGAATACAAAAGGCTAGATTTTCTAAACGTCGTGTTTTCAGTGAAAAACAGTGCTTTTATAGAAACATAAGAACACCGAAATAGAAAAAAAATATTTTGCCATTTAAAAAATTAGTTGTAATTTTTACGTAAAATAAAGATTATTTGTGAAAAATAGTAGGAAGTGACGATCGGATCTAGAAAATGCGTGGAATATAGAATGTTCCTGAATTACACCACAAAAATCCAGAGAAAGGTTTGGAAATACCTTGAAAATCTTCAAAGCGTGGTGCAGTGACAAAAAATATGAAAATATCACAGAAAAGGTACTGTTGGCCTATTTTGTACGACGAAGTGAGAAACTTAGATCTCCAGGGAGTCTATGGGCTGAGTACTCAATGCTTAAGGCTACAATCTTTTTAAACAATGCAGTTGATTTTTAAAAATTTACTACATTAATTGCATTTCTTAAGTGAAGTAATACTGGATATCGGCCGAAGAAATCTAAAGTTTTTTCAAAAGAAGATATGTATAAGTTTCTTAAGGAATTTCCCGATAACCTTTATTTGAATATAAAAGTAGCTATGATATTTGGAATGGCAGGTGCGTGCAGAAGGGAAGAATTATATAACATGAAAGTAGAAGATATTCAGGATAATGGATCGTTTATTATAATCCATATTCCGAATATAAAAACTAATATAATGCAAATCTTCATGATTACCACTCGAGAAAACAAAACTATTAATTATTTGGATATTTACAGAAAATATTTGACGTTACGACCAAAAAATTTAAAGCCTTCTAATTTTTTCTTGGCTATGCGCAATGGAAAAGACATCAATCAAATAGTAGGTAAGAATACAATAGGAAGTTGGCCTGCCAAAATCGCAAAATGCCTGAATTTATTAGATCCTCTTTCTTATATCGGACATACGTTTAGAAGAAGTTCGGCTACCTTTCTGGCGAACTAAGGTACTGACATTTTAGGCCTTAAAAGGCATGGTGGGTGGCGCTCGTCTTCTGTTGCCGAGGGGTATGTGGAGGGTTCGAATCAGTTCGAATTATAATTTTAATTTTATATTTAATAAATAATCTGATGTGGACACCACACGACTTCCTTGTACGCAAGACCAATATGAAGATGAAGTATAGACTCAATTATAAAATTGCACGTATTTGACGTAATTTAACATCTATTTTTTTTTTGTAATTTTTTGTCCTAATTCATAGCAAGCTTCATTACAAAAACCAAAAAGTATATAAGTTTTAAATTTACATATCTCGCTTATACAAAGGGCTAATTTAATAATACTTGATGTGCTAGACGCAGAATTTAATTCTCTAAAATTCTTATTTGAAGCATTTATTTCTAAAATCAAAATGAAACCATTTTATTCAAGAAAAACTGTTAACAACTTCAGGTAATATATGACTTCCGGTTAGCCTGTTTTAACCAAATTCTGCTATGTTATTCCAATTGATATAAAAGTCTTATATACTAAATTTGAAAAGTTTTGGATTATATCTTAATATAGTTTTTCATTAAAATCTATTATGGGCTTCAAATAAAGTACCATTTCTGGAAATTATGTAATGACCAAAAAGGGAGGTGCACAACTAGATGTTATAGAAGTCCTAAATACAAAATTTCAACTTTCTACGGCTTACCGTTTTTGAGTTATGCGAGATACGTACGTACGTACGTACGTAGACGTTACGACGAAATTAGTCAGAATGGATTCAGGGATGGCCAAAATGGATATTTCCGTTGAAATCTGGAAACCGAAATTTTTCGCGAATACAATACTTCCTTTACTTTGTACAAGGAAGTAAAAAGATTAATATAAAACATTAGAAATTGTACATTTGGGTTATAATCGGTAGGTAATCACATCACTTACCGGTCAGGCACATCACTTACCGATCAGTATCGGTGAAGATTTAAAAAAAAACTTGATCGTGCAAAATTTTTTTTATGTAAATATAGTTTTGTAGCACCCCCCATTTATAAGTGTAAAATTAATAAATACTTTTGAAATATAGTAACATACTTTTGAATTATTTGTACTCATAATTTTGACACGAGCCGCTATTTTCGAAAGAATGGGAAAAAACAAAATATGCTGTTACTTTTCCAAAATGGCAGGGGGTTTCCGAGCCCCGGTTTCCGGAAACTTTTGACATGTTAATTAACGCATTTTCTGTAAATTTCAAGAATTTTAATAGAAATGTGAATTAATAAAATAAATAATCGATAAAGCAGTTATATATTTACAATTGCGAACAAATGAACTTCACTATCGCAAAATAAAAGTTAAGTTAAGTAAAAGAGTTATTATAAAGGTAAAAGTTTATAAAAGAAAATATTGATAATACACTGAAATTAGCCAGTAGGTACTGTTAAATATGTATTTATTTAAAATAATAAAAATGACATGGCGGAAGATAATGTACTGGCCACAATTGAATTTTTTTTGCTTTCTGTAGTGTAATTTTCTACTAAAGGGTCTATGTAAAAATTATATCCCTTAATTCATATCTCGAAATCCAACAGAGATAAAAATATAATCATCGCTATTCGAAAAATAAAAAAAAATATAATATTGATTTGAAATTTCCTATATTTACACTTATTTTGTATTGGTAGTCAATAATATGTCGGTCACACCAAATCCAATTTTTTAATTTTAAATTACGATTATGTGAATAACTATTTTAACCGTTATATTTGACAAATAATGGAAGATTAAATTTTCAATATCTTCACTGCTGGATAGTGATGTAATTTAATTAGATATTTATCTATGTTTCATTGCCTCAAACTTGTAATGTAAATAGGTTAATAGCAATAATAGATAAACTGAGTTTTCGTTTAGTGTTTCATTGTTCACTTTTTTGAAATAACAGCAATTCTTTTGTAATTCACAGCCGTTTTTATAGTCACAAAAACTGTGAAACATTCTTCACTATAAGTAGATACTAGCGTACCGTTTTTTTGTAGTTCTTTTTATGGGATGTAACATTTTCGGAAGTGGTAATTACGACATATAGTGGGTACTGTTCGATTAAGTTAGGACAATTTATGTTATTGAATGTGCAAATATAATATGAAATATGATGTAAAATTATAACCTAAACCTGTCAGTTATAATTGGACGTAGTTATGCAAAAGTGAACCAACCCACAATGAAGCACAAAATGAGTGGTCGAATTTGGGTTGCTAAATGCCCATTTTATGTCGTAGAAAATAGAACCAAAGCATAACTGTTATTGGGTAATGGAAAAATCGTACTGAACTGAACCAAACCACAAACTTAAAATAAGTAAATATATGTATACAGTTTTATAAAACAGAACCAGATAGCTTGGATCTTTTTTGCAAATTTAGAAATTAATGGTATGAGGGTTGGTTCCTTTTACTATCTATAATGTTCCAATGACACTGTATGCAAGCAGTTTGTTTTAACATGTACCAACTTGCATGGTTCAGTATACATTTTGGTTTAGGACCGTAAACGGGTAATTGTTGTTTTTCTTTTATATTTATTAATAATAATTTATATTTTTTTTATCTCTGATTAGTTCCATATTTTCACTCACAACGATACTAAAACTAATTTACTTAACTTTCGCTACAATAAAAAATATGATGTGGACACCACACGACTTCCTTGTACGCAAGACCAACATGAAATACAGACCTAATTATAAAATTGCACGTATTTGACATTACCATTATTTTTTTTGTACTTTTTTGTCCTAATCCATAGCATGCTTACAAAAACCAAAAAGTATATAATTTTTAAATTTACATATCTCGCTTATACAAAGGGCTAAATTAATAATATTGGTTGTGCTAGACGCATTCTCTAAAACTATTATTTGAAGCATTTATTTCTAAAATCAAAATAAAATCATTTTATTCAAGAAAAACTGCTAATAACTTCAGGTAATATGTCACTTCCGATTAGCCTATTTTAACCAAAATCCACTATGTTATTCCCATTAAAATCTAGTATATGCTTCAAGTAAAGTACCACATCTGGAAATTATGTAATTACCAAAAAGGGCGGTGCGCAACTAGATGTCATAGTAGTCCTAAATACAAAATTTCAACTTTCTACGGCTTAACGTTTTTGACTTAAGCGAGATACGTACCTATGTACGTACATACATACGTACGTACAGACGTCACGACGAAATTAGTCAAAATGGATTCAGGGATGGTCAAAATGGATATTTTTGTTGAACTTTGAAAATCGAAATTTTTGCGTTTACAATACTTCCTTTACTATACTTCCTTTACTGTGTTCAAGGAAATAAAAACAGGTAAAATTGAAAGTGCAATTTTTTTCCACGACTTCAATCAGAACCAAAACTAAACGATATAAAATCTATTTTATACCTTATTTCAAATGATTGTCTTTCGTTTTTTAATGAACTGTTTGCTGATACGAACGAAGTAGATGATATTGATGGATTTGGTGCTAGAATGGATTTTACGATTGAAGATCAATAATATGTCTCATTTACTTTGATTTCCAAATTATTTTATTTAATTTGTTTATGAATATTGACCTTTTTTTTTTTATAGAATATAGTTTTTAAATAAAGTATGTGGAAACCAAATTCATTTTTGTTTTTGTGCTTATATTGTTTTTTACAAAATGGTACCATGCCACATATAATTTTTTTTTAAATACAATGATGAAATTCGAGTAATCTTTATGTCAAGCCGTGATTTTTAGACATTCGAAAAACATGACTGTAGAAACTAAAAAATACGTGTAGTTTTATATTAAGTCTCAAGCTTTAAACCTCAAACGTAATTTACTCAAAACTCACTTATTGTGGGTTGGATCCTGTTTGCGTAACTACGTCCAATTGACACTTATTTTTAATACTTATGACAGTAACAAAACACAATTTTCACATGTTGACAACATTACTAACGAGGTAACTAACTTGTAAAATTTTATCAAGTTAGCAACTAAGTTTACAAGTTAGTAACTAGTAAAGATTAATTTTCAAAAGTAGTAGGCGGTATCAATAAATTAAGTTTACAAATGAGTACCAAGTAATAGCTATTAACATACCTAGGAATGTATATCATAACTGCTGCATCTAAGGCTTGTTATGATGCATAACATCCCTGGTTTGTTCAATAGTTTATCGGTTTCAGAAAATGAAGGCAATATTAATAAATATTGCAGGAAAAAAGAAGAAAAATTCTCGGAAATGCAGTCAAGATAATATGTTTATTTGATTATGCCGACGTTTCGATCATACTATGATCATCCTCAGGGTTAAATCAAGTCAGGTGAAACTAAGAAATATTTGTACATAATATTGTAATAAAGAACAATATGTTTTATAATATGGATATTATTAACTGAACAGACAGAATGAAAATTTTTTTTGTGAAACTGTGAACTTTAATAAATATTATTTCTTTAAAATCTCTCGCTAATGCTACTTTCATAACGCTATAGGTAACAGAATAAATTTTTTTTACATATGTTAATATGACAAATATTCAAATTGTGCTTGTGAATAAAGTAAACCGTATTTAGAAAGATACACTAACGTTATTATTAATGAAGAACATTATTTTCATTTTATTTTATATTCATTTGGTAGACTGTTGTTGACAAGTCAGTATGGTAATAATATTACCATACAGATACAGTTATTACTTAGTTACCAGCCTACTTTTGTACATGTAAACAATGGATTAATATTCTGAAACCGGTAAAATATATTGCCTGTTGCAAAAAATTAAAAAAAATATTGTTGTGCTGAGTGTGCAAAATTTTTAAGTTAACGTCGCCCACATCTCCCAGATATCTCTGCGCCCAGTTGCCCATCGTCTAGTGGACTATCGCCCAGTGTGACTCACCCAGTTGTCTGTCGCCCAGCTATAGCGTATTCACCAGATTTTTATATTAAATATTTTAGAAGTTGACACCAATTACAAGGTGTTACACATTGGTAAAACCATTTGCATTATATATATAATTTCCCTGTACGTTATTCCGAAGAGAAGTTTATACCTACTATTTCTTCCTCATGATTGAGAGATTGAGTGATCATCCTTATCAGTTCCATTTTCTACCAGGTGTTCAACCCACTAGTTTGCGGTTATCTGTTGTAATCTCCTCGTTCCTGGTGTTGTGTGGTATTGAAGTTCTAAAGTCTTGATCATGATTACTTGATCACGAACCGACACTACTTGTACTGCAGATACGGTAGTGTAGAAATCGAAATGATATAATCACAGAAAGTAGGAGTTAAAGAAAAATCTACTCGTAGAATTGGATCGGTTCACTGAATTTCTCACTAATACCATAAGTAATTGATGATATAAAAGAAGAAATTTATAGTAAAGATTAGATAAACTTCGGTTAGACTCATTTTGATTTTAGTTTTAATTTGAAAGAATATTGGTATAAATTTTGAAGATACTTGTACGAGTGTACGATAAAATTATTGAGAATAAGAAAATTAGATAGTCGATAGGCCATGGAAAACAGTTATTTATTTGTCATTTGAAATTAATTTGTGAAAATTCAGTTATTTAGAACTTTGTTAATCAATTTAATTAACTAGACAACTAGAGTGTATTTTCTCTAGTTTTTGGCAAAAAATTAAAAGCAATAGAACATCCATTTCACTCGTTTTATTCGGCAGTGAGCGAATTTTGGATACTTTTAGATTTATAAAAATTTATTGGGTAACTTTTCATCTGAAGAAGAGATTGATGCTGCAATATATAATTATTTTGAAAGCATTTAGCATTCCAAAACAAGTTTGTTTACTAAGCACAATACATATCTTCAGTTTTTGCGCATTTTATTCGGTGATTGATGTGCTCTCTTTTCATCTTTCACGTTTTTACGGCCCTCTTGAAAACATTTGTACCATTCATAAACCCTTTGTTCGATATATTTGCTCGTCAAAAGCCTACTACGAAATTTGGACCACTTCATTACACCTTGTACCATTTTTAACATAAAATTTGATGCAGATTAAGGTAGATCGGGGTAATGGGAAACGATTTTAGAAGAGTTGACTTTGCGTTGATATAAGTTAATTATTGAAGATAAACTAAACCTGTACATTGTTGTAAGGCTGCCGCAACCCACAACCTATTATATTATATTTGAAAGAACTCTTTACTTCAAATACTTGGGATAAAAAAATAAAAATCTGTATTTGCAATTACCCCACAATTTTTTTCATTTACCCCATCAATTGAGGTATTAGAAAACAATCCTTGTTCTCGCATTCATTTTGAATGTATGCAGCAATGGGGCTAATGGAAACATGCTAATATACAGGCTGTAAATGAAATAATGCACAATGCACTTATCTGGTCACAAAAATCCTCATACTGTAAGAATTGTTTGGGCGGGAATAAATTAACGAGTCATTGATCCCCATATAATACCACCTCGTTTAAATGGACAAAAGTATGTACTTACATTTTTTGAATAACGTATTTAAACTATTATGATTTGGCGTGTTGGCACGTTGACATACGAAAATTCATTTCATAACCTCCATAACTAGTATGCTCTTCTCACGCTCTTACTCTTATTCACCCAAGTTCAGAAACCTGTGTTAATACACAATTTTATAATTTTGTTATCAAAATTTTAAATTTCTTTATTTAAAAAATTGTACTATTACGAATTATTAATAATAAATAGGTTTTCCGTTGATCGTTTATTAATTACTGTGTCTGCAAGTATGCAACCACCATCCGACAATTTTTGTGTTGTGTACATAAAACTTTGATTCAGACTGCAGAGATCTTGCCATTGGTGGGCATCGAAATTTTAAACAAATCTTTAAAGAATTCTAACTCAAAAACTAAAAGATTTAGAGAAAAAAATTATTAAGAAAAATTGTTGCTCTCGACGAGTTACATTACTGGTTAAATTTAATGCACTTATTTCATTTACACCCTGTATTTTGTAACTGTTGCTGTATTTTAATTTTTTTAATTAATACAACCGAAAAGAAGTTACAAGGTGGAGCAGTCATTAAAAGGCATACGTAAAATACAAGAATGGTTTATTTGTAAATCAGAAAAAAGAAAAATATTAACTTAAAATAGTTAAAATAGTATAGACTATGTCTCTTTGAAAAAATATATTATACACTATTATATATAGTTGCAAAAGAAAAATCCTCCTTTGTATATTCTGGCTCACGCTTCTTGACGTACGTTAGCGGCATATTTCTTTTTACCTCAAACTAGAGACCTATTATAATTCGTAGCGCATGTCATGGCGGCTTTTGACAAGCACTCATGAATGACGTCAAGTCCAGATGCAACTTGTAGAGATTTTTAATTTATGTATTGACTTGAATTAGAACCAAATGTTGGTAACACTACTTGTTGAATATATTAATTTGAATTTAATTAAGAGTATTTATGACTTACTTATTCAAATAAACAAGAAATAACTTTATGGAAACATTGTAAATATATAACAAATTATAACAAGAAACAAAAAAGCTAAATTGATTATAATTCTAAAACTGGAGATAATTAAACTGTAAAGAAAACCCATGTTCGCCGACTATGACGTCACGGATGTACTTCTCACATATTTCACTAGGTGACACCACGATCGAAAAGCGCTAACTATGGCGTCCGGCGAACGCCAACTTGAACTTGCAAATGGTATGTAACATAAACGGCATAACCTAACCAATATCATACGACTATAACATTAATGCAACGCACAGTTGGTTCAAATAAATTAATAGACTTTTTTAACAACAAAAATATATGACACATTACACACTACAAGTGATTGTTAAAATATTTCCACATTTAAAATTCATTTAAACTTCTATTGTCAACAGACGTGTATGAGATCAAATTTAAGAATAAACTCCACTACAAGAGTAGTTTAGTGATGCACCACTTAAAAGAAAAATCTGATGTGGCCAGCACATTACCTTCCGTCAGTTCTATGTATTTTGTACAAATTTCATACAGTAAGTTCCTTGCAAAGATTATATTTCTTGTACTTTACCTTCCGGCAGTTGCATGTATTTTATGCAAATTACATACAGAAAATTTATAGCAAAATATCCTATATTTCCAGTAAAATTATAAGACAAACACACTATAGGTACGTTCCATCGGTGTCAGAAATCTTACTACTTCTTCTAGTAGAACCTCAATGATCGTTCTTTTGCGTCAAAAAAATCTGAATATTCCTACGAATCATTCCAACAGAGCTGGAAGCGCTGGTTGGAAGATATATAGATTGGAGATAAATTCAAAATTGTACTAGCCGACTGTCGCGCGTACCTTTCTGTTACATTTGTCAATGTTCAGATTGGACTGTGCTCAAAGAAATACCTCCTTTACATTTTTATTATTTAATATATTTTTATATAATTATAATCTCTGTAATAACAGCATTTTGAAGATCCAAAATAAACATACAAAGTTAACTTTAGTTGTTAACTAACAATAACACATAAACACTTCCACTGTTCTATCGTATTTATTTTTTACTTGACAGTTATTTGCCACTGAGCGTTCTATTGCTTTAAGAATATTCTTATTCTAGTAGGAATATTTCTGATACCGATAGAACGTATCTTATGTCAATTTCACTTGACACTGACATCTTTCAATCAAAATTTTCTTAATATAGTAGCTGTTTCCATAGCTATGGCTACTTTATGAAATTTAATTTCTTTATAATTTTTTAACTCAGTATCAACTTAATATTAAGTATAAAATGCAGTCAAATCGTATAGAGAATAAAATATTCTTTAATATTTATAATAACATTAAATGTGAAAAAATGATATTTAACATAGTTTTTTCAAGAAAAACTCTTAAAGTCTTCAAATGAGGGTACTTCCGGTTGTCCAATTCTAACCAAAATCTAATCAGCTCTTCACATGGATGTAATGAAGAGAAATACGAAAGAATTATAATTTTTAGAATTGTAGTATGGAAGTTATCGTAGACGAAAATTTTGTTACACACACACACACCCACACACAGACACACATACATACACACACACACACACACACACACACACACACACACACACACACACACACACACACACACACACACACACACACACACATATATACAGACATCATCGTAAAAATAGTAAAATCGTATTCTAGGGACCCTAAAACGTGCTTATTCATCAAAAACTCACCACCGAATTTTTTGACCAAAGACAATACCTTCCTTACCTAAAGGTGACGGAAGGTAAAAAGGAGGCACTTTCAAACTGTATTTTAAACCAGTTTCCATTTACCCCTAGTTTTCAATTACCCTGATTGACCCTATTTGTTCAAATATTAAAAAATCGCCCAGCATGTTAAAATGTTGTGTTAATATGTATCTAGCTGTCGAATATTGTTAGAAGTTAGACTAAAACTTATGAAACTTCATAATCCCCATTTTAACATTAATTAGTTTTTGGTAAAAATTAGGAATCGAAAATCGAAGCAGTAAAGAGTTTTTCTTAAAAAATAAGTCTAACTATAATTTTTGATAATTTATTTTTTTGGCAGTTATTAAAGAACACTAAAATTCTCTACCTGTGACATTTACAATCATAATTCTATTTTCTTGATATTAAAAACCATTTTGTAAAACAAAATTAGCAAGAGGAATTGTGCATTAACGTTAAACTCGTATGTAGACATATTCTGATTTATTACATTACTGTAATCTATGCATTCATATGAGACTAGTTATTTAAAATTACATGTAATTTTGAATCAGGATTACTTACCAGCAATTTACAGATAAATTACTCGTAATACACATTATGCACTGTAAACCATTTTAATGATTTTCATTCCTGACAAATTGAAATAATGCAGTGAGTCTTATGAAAATTAAATTTATGCTATAGATATTAAGTTAGGATATGAGAAAATAAAACATATCTTATATTTAATGAATGTCAATGTATATCATTATCTTCTTCATCTTATTATTATTATTCATCTTTCAAAATTACCCCGGGTAACAAAAGAGTAGTAAAGTGACTGATAATTTACCTTTTTAAATTACGGTACTACTTATCTATATAACTTCTAAATACCTATTATCATTTATGTATTGAGGCTGATATGCTCCGAAACGCTGTTCCCGTAGTTTTTTATTCTCAAAGGGTGGTAATGATAATTTACGAGTAGGTACCTATTTAAAACTCTCTAAAAGTGTCATTCCACGGACTCTTATAGTTATTTATGTCTTACTAGTATATTATTGTACTTTAATGACATAGATACGAGATACGATATACAGTATTTAATACCCGCGCGGGTATTATTTTATATTAAAAGCCCTAGGGCATTAAGAGTTACCACGGTAATACTAACAACCAACTGTCATTTTTTATTCAATTCTCTGGATTTTAAGGTAGATGCATGAACGCACCCTAGCTCAATGCAACAATGTAATAACCTCAAAAGTCAAAATGCGATATAATAGTATCAAAATTTGATTTATTTGTTATCTTATACATTTACTTATTATATAAACATGAACTACTACAATGAAAATAAAAAGGTTAGTAACGAATAAACTCCAATAGTGCTATTATTTGGTATCATTTACACTAAAATTGCAGTTATGAAATGATCCCGTAAAAGTGATATTACCGGAAGTAATATTGGATGATTCTATTGATTCAATAGTTGAAGCAGATGTAGAAGGCTCGCCAGATAACATCTTTGAGATTTTGTTTTTTGAAGAAATACTATCTTCTAGATAACCCTCCGCAACAGCTGTACTTCTCCATCCTCCATGGCGTTTTAAAACTGCCATACTAGCCCCTGCATCTGCTAACAATGTTGCAGAAGTTCTTCGCAAGCAGTGGCCTGTATATTTAAAAGCATCCTCCAAATTCAAGTAACTTGCAATAGTGCTAGGAATCTTCCCGAATGTGTTCTTGCCTACAGGCTGTACAGTTCAGCAACCGTTTCTGTAATTTAAGAAAAATCTTTTCTGGGCACAACCTTGCGGTCGTAACGCCGCATATTCTTTTATCAGTTTCAAACTATTCATTTCTTTCTCTTCAATAATTGTAAAAACTCGATTCTTATCAGTCTTTGTTTCAGGAATATTTACAACAAACACTTCTTTAACATGGAATATTTAGTCCACAACGAACTTGGGGAAAATGATTCTGACTATAAAAAAAATTATTACAGTAATATTATAACAAAAACGTTCATCAACATACCAATTCCTCGAAATATCCGAGTAACACAGTCTCATTTATAATTTCCACAGAGTTATTTACCATCCAGTTTTCAAATTTATTGTATTCTTTATCGTACATGTCGTTAGACTTCTTGGGCAACAAATTTTCAGTAGCTTTTGCAGCTTGTGCCAGTATTTTTTCAGGAATTACACTAAATTGATTGTTCATCTTGACGCAGTGACACAAAAAAGGAAAATTTTTTGTTGTTTACAAAAAAAGAGTTGTACTTAGTTACCGCATTTATTTATTCATAGCCTACATTCTTAATTTTTTTTAATCCATTTTATTTATTATTTATGTTAGAAAGATACATTAGTAAGACATGAAATATTGTATGCACCACGGGCATTACTTGATGTTTATAGCCCTCGGACGGGCATAAACATCTTAGTAATACCCTTGGTACATAAAAACTGTTATAGATAGTACTTCACTCCCAATTTTATGGGATTTGAAATTGAAAGCAATTTTTACTAATTCCGTTTCATAAATTCAACATTTAAACCGTAGGTTATTAATGTCTCGGAAAATTGAAGATTTATAATAATAATAATAATAATAATAATAATAATAATAATAATAATAATACTAATAATAATAATAATAATAATAATAATAATAATAATAATAAAAATAATAATAATAATAATAATAACAATGATAATAATAATAATGATAATAATAATGATAATAATGATAATAATAATAATAATAATAATAATAATGTTTATTTCATTGACATGTGTTTAGAAACCATCAAAAAATGACAAGTACATAAAAATGTTATACAATAAACTATAAATGAATATATATATATATATATATATATATATATAAGAATAGGAATGGAACTCGCTAAAGACTCCGTAAATTAATACTGGAAAGCATGTAAAAGAAAAATTTAGTTAATTATTTTGTCAGATCATAAATCTCCTCCAAACTATATAAACAGTTTTCTAAATAAAAATGTAACGATTTTAATATCATACATAATTTTATTTCTAATGATAATCTGTCGAAGATAATATGTAATCCTTGAAAATGAGGAGCATTTCTAAGAAAATTATTTTTCGCGGAAGGTAAGCGTAAGTTCCATTTTCTATTTGTGTTAAAATTGTGAACATTGGAATTTATTTGAAATGTGCTAATTTAAATGTGTTCGTAATTCGTAAATGTATAATGAAGTCTGCAGGAGTGGTTACGTGGAACTTTACTTATGCAACATATAATTCGCTTTGGGATATAGAAATCGTGGATATAGAGGATGCAGCTTCCCAGAAACAAATACCATAACGTATAATTGACCACGTTTATCTCAATAATTCAAGCGGCTTCAAGTATATTATGACTTGAAAAATCCTATTGGTTTATCCCAGTGGATTGAAAATAGGATTGAGTTATTTTCAATCTTTTTAAATTCGTATTGACTAAAAAAAGATAGTTAAATACTTGATTATGCGGACAGACAGGGAGAGGTATATGATCTAATTTCATCCTGGACATATAACCCCAAAATCTAAAAATTGTCTTCTCTTTCAAAAATATTTAAAAAAAAATTATTTCCTCATCACTCCAAATATTTCGCGTTTCGACAATTTTACTAAGTTTTATGTCGCGACTTTTATAAAATAAGGTGAAATGCAAACAACCAACAACTGATATGAATTTAGTAACACTGCATCATATTGCGGATGTGCGCATGCGTAGTTTCATTATTTGAAGCTTCACCGTTTATTTCGACAAAAGTCAAGCCGCTTCGTAAGTCCCAACCTTTTATTTTATAGGCTTGACTTGACATTTTCAAGCGGCTTGAAATATTAATCTCGATCGTTTATTTCGAAGATTGAAAAGTTGTCGAGATAAACGTAGTCAGTGACTACTTGTGCGTAATAGAAATTTAATAATTGATCTTCCGTTAGCACAGTTATTAAGTCTGAGATGATAAGACCCTATATTTAATTTTGCTGCCACTAGATCAGTATGTGATATACATAGTTGTATAAATTTATTTAAATGAATGTCGGAATGATTTACACGTTAGTGCTTTTATCTGTCATTTTTTCACGTAGGCACAGAATATATATATGACTAACGTCAACAGAAGCGACACTGTTGTATGTATTGCCGTCCGTGTGCTCATGACTATGTGTGCGTGAACTTAGGCCAGGGGAAGGGTAACGTAAGGAGATTGGGCGTACTCCGGTACGGCAGACTTTGCCAGTGACGGAGTGACGGCGTTCGTATGCAGGGCGGTTCAGCGCAAGAATATTACGACTACCAGATTAAACTATTAGACATAATGCCGGGTGGTATAATATATTGGTGTGTAAAAGGCTGTCCAAATAATAATAAAGATAAAACAACTCAAAAAAGCTTTTTTAGATTACCGACTGACCCAGAAAAATATTATATTAATTTATTTTACATTTCTATCGGCCGTCTCAGTATATTGTGGTTATTCTAAAATTTCTATGTAATTTTTAAGAAGTTTTATTTATTTAGAACAATTATATTTTTATTTTTATCAAATAGACATTTAAATTTGAATTAGGTTTCAGATATTGTCTGTATGTTTACCTTTTAATTTAAACCGGAAAAAGTTTTAAAAGTATGCTATTTCAAAAACGTTCATAGTACTATACTAACATTGATATCAAAATAAATAATCTGTCCTATTAGATACCTAGGCAGACATCTTACGTACGCCTATGCTAGCGCGTAAAGCGAGCCTGTTGAAGGTCACCAAATTCAAATACACACGTATAGGGTAGTGTCGTACCAGTGACGTAGGTAAGTAAGAAAAGTGAAATAACATCCAATCAATTTTTCGCACTATTGCGACGGTGTTAATGTATGAAATATATATATATATATATATATATATATATATATATATATATATATATATATATATATATATATATATATATATATATATATGCAAATTAAATATGTTTAAATCGTATTGAATGAATTATGGATGGTACAACCACACGAGAGTTAATGCTCGGATTAAACACCGTGGATGAACCTGACAAAATTCGATAGCTGGCCAATATAACCAGGACAATATTATGTTGTGAAACAAACGAAGGAGCGAACGAACGAACACAAATGAACGAACGTACACAAGCGATCGAAGGACCAGTCAGTTTACGAACTGACAACGTACTAAGCTTAATTAAAACAAAATTAACAACAACAAATGAAAATCAATTTTATGAGATATATGTGATATAGCGTATTGAACAAAAGCAACCTAAACTACAATCAACAAAATATACAACCAAGTACTATATGGTAGAAATGATTCAAGTCAATTAATAAGTACATGAACAAACAAATCTAGCTAAAGTAATGTCAGGAACTCTAAATGAACCTAATAACGTCCAAACTAAAATACAAGAATGAAGAAATAGTTTTATACTACGACGCCGCAACAATAAATGCAATCCGATGATGTCACTCGAAAGAAACAAATGCAAACTCACTCTACAGTGAAATACTATTATTAGAAACAAGAATATGAATCAAACCCTAACAACGCGGGTTTCCGTTAGAAATCAAGTTGTCTAACACGGTTTTACAACTGATTCCTGAGCAACTGTTGGCTGTAATGGCGACGCAATAAGTTTCACGACCCAACAACAAGAACAAAATCAAATAAAGCTCGGTTTATTTGACGTAATTGACAAAACGAATGATAATTCTAACAACAAATACACTACTTGTCGTGCTAGGCAAGCAGAGTTAAATTTTAATTGCAAAAATTACAACGACGCGATAAAGCGGTTTTTAAAAATTAGCCCCGGCTGGCAAAATGTCTTAAGTCGGTACTGATCCGCGTGTGATAAATACAAGTAGCTGTATTTTTTTACAAATCACACATTGCCGGTCGACGGGAATTGAACTCCGAAACATGGTACGAGTGACAAAGTTGTGCACTAACCCTTTTGGTCACCATGCCGACGTAGAAATTGGAACAATTTCCAAATAACATAAAAGTCACCCAAGTGGTGTTCTTTCCACGACAGCTTTGAAAGTCCGTGAAGTGACGCCTGGTAAACGCCCTCAACGACGGGTATATCATGACCAAAATATACGAATAGAAGCAGATAGGCACACCAAGGCCAGACATTAGTAACAAGCTGTAATGATATTTATATCGACAAAATTTATAATTCAATCATTTTGATGGAAGATGAGTAGATACCTACCAACACCAACCAAAACGATGTGGTAATCGTTGTGTGATCTGATTTAGTTGTGTTTTGGTAGACGGATGTGTGTGTATAGGAGAGCATTAGAGCACTAGACGCGGATGTCTCGCGCTCCGAGGACAGGATGTCAGTGCACGTGTCGAGCGGTCACGAGAGCAGTGTCACAGCGCAACGCAGCCGCAGCCAGATGTGAGCTGGAGCTGGAACTGAGCTTCATTCACAACTCATTCACTAACCAGCAAATTTACAGCCACACACAGTCAGTTTGTATAAGTATACACAAATCCAAGAAAACACTTTGAGAACATATTTAGAAATCTCACAGACAGATGTGAACTTAATCATTCATAAACCTAATTAAACACTGAACGTTTATTTGATATTAATTAATGTATAATATCGCTACAGCCGCCACTGCCGGGATAAAAGGTCATAAGTCGTTTTTTTTTTCAATTATTGCGTTTGGGTTAAATTTGGTACCTACAATGTACAGCTAGATCCTTTCAACCACATTGACGCCTGTCATAAACTTCCAAGACTTATAGCCTTGTTCACAAACAAAATTTTGTTGGGACTCCCGGTAGTAGCAATTACAGTATCCTGGTTTACACTGATATCTTGGTAATAATGACCAATCCTACCACCTCTAGTTAAAGTGACAATTTATTAACCATTAGTTAAGAGTTAAAGGTTAGAAGCAATGCGAACAACAGTTTTATCTTCCAGTTACCTCTAATCAAAGGTGACAAGAACAATTTTGTAACATAACCGTTGGTTATCACTAACTGTTACTTGAACTAGAGGTTGTAGAAGGGGGCCTATGCTGACCAAACACTAAATTGTGATTGTTTGGAAAGTTTTGAGCTTCCTAGTTTATGCCGGGCGATGAATCAGGTCTATGATTTCCAAATTTGACTATTTATATGGTTTTAACAGCAAGTGCTCAGCAGACTCACTCAATGTGGTCCGTATGCGGTATTTCGCTACCGAAAATAGGTCACTTCAGTTTGTAAGGATTGAGAAATATTTGTTGTAATGTATTATATATTTATTGTGTATTTTTAATTATTTATGTATATTGTATATGGTTTGGAAACGAATTATAAAGGACGTCGCGCACTTGAGCGAGGCGCAGCGCGGCGAAGCGAAGCACGGCGAAGAATCATTTTTAGAACCAACAACCAACGCGCACTTGCGAGCAGTTTTTAACAGGAAACGGCCGCGTTTGCTTCAAAAGATGGACAGCTCGGAGGAAACGCAACAACGCAGGCACTATCTATACGAGACAATTTTATACATTATTTTATTTCATCCGTAGGTTCAATGCAGTGGCAAAATGCCATGGTATAGAGAGGACGAAAAAATGTTTAATTTTTTTGAATAATTCTATAACATTGTGTAACTAAATAGGTAATCTCCTTTTTTATTGACTTCATTTTTATTTATAATAATATTCGTTTTTGTATTAAGTAGTAGTAGATATTCAGTTGTCATATCCATATCTATTGGATCAAAAAATTTAATGAATTGCTTAAAATTCACCATTTAGTAATGTACATTGTTATTTTAATTTTTAATAATACTTGGTTTTATGTTTCACAATTATTTTATTAGATTACTAGTTTCGCTATAACATTAGCATCATCAGATCTTCTTTATCGCTTAATTATAAATATATATATGTCTAAATTATATGAAATAAATATTTTTTATATTTATTTCATATAATTAAGACATATATATATATATATATATATATATATATATATATATATATATATATTTATAATTAAACGATAAAGAAGATCTGATGATGCTAATGTTATAGCGAAACTAGTAATCTAATAAAATAATTGTGAAACATAAAACCAAGTATTATTAAAAATTAAAATGAATAATAAGTTTCACCAAGTAAGAGCAGACACAATTAAAGAAATTACATTGTTATATTTACAATTAATAAACTTAATATACATAGCATATCTTACCTGTTAAATTCATTTCTTCTGCTACTTCTAACCAGCTGTTATCTTTCAATGTCTGGTTAGAATACGCGGCACATCCCATATCGTACAGTTCTTTATATTTTGAAATCAGAAGAACTAATTTCTCTTCCGTGTTTAACATTTTCATAGAACCTATACGTATTGCTTTGATATGATGTCTGAGACGTGTGAAATTTAGTTCTAAGCCGGCTATTTCCAATGTGTCTCGAGCGTATTCATTCTGATTTAGGTAGCTGGGCTGCTCTGCGCTATCGCACACTTTAGATCAGCAAAGAGAAGAGCATAGAAGAGCAGAAAAAAATATTCTCCCCGAAGTATTCCGGCGAGTCGCTTCGTTGCTCTGCTCTTCGCTGCTCCAAAGTGCGCGTATACACATAATAATATATTGAATGAAAAGACGGCTCTTCGCCGCGCATTGCTTCGCCGCGCTTCGCCTCGCCCAAGTGCGCGACGGCCTTAATTGTCAAAATTCACGAAATGCGGTTTGAATTGATTGATCACTCACCGTATTCAACAGATCCTCCTTCCATTATTTTCTGTTTCCTAAGCTCAAAGTTTGGTTAGGGTATTATTATTTGGATTAGAGAAGTTGGAGGGTCGCTAGAAAAATTATAGGTAAAGTCCGTGTCAAATGTGACGCGCTGCGGCGCAGAAAATAAAACTCGTATCGCGATGCTACAGACTATTCTAAAAACATTCTTGTGTTCAGCTGTCAGTTGTTAGTTGTTCTAACTTCGCGATACGAGTTTTGCTTTCTTCGCCACAGCCCACCACGTTTGGTACGGGCTCTGCATATTGATTTAAAAGGAGTATATATTGAAAAATAAAACATTTCTCTTAATGTAAATTGGAAATTGTCAAATATTTTTTTATAAGGAAATAATGTGAATGAAATTCGAAACAGAAAATAGTATAAAACGCTCGTTACAGAAAGCTATTCAAGGACTCGTTCGTTCATTCGTCTACTATGCTCTACGCGACTAGGATCCATATTTGTACCTCCAGCTAAAATAAGTTGCCTTCTGAATTTACGTTTTAATATAGTGTTCCAGTTGACGGGGGGTGGTTCCTCAGTCTTATTCGTCAAGTCCCAGCTTAATACAGAGGCCACTCGTCTACTGTTATTGCGGTAGCTCTGAGACATACTGGCACTTATCAGAGAACTTGTATATTTTTCTAAAAATAACAACGCACAAAACTTGGCCCGAGTTTTCCAATCGAGATTTTTGTGCGTTAGGCTAAATTATTGTTGTTATTTTTAGCGAAATATACAAGCTCTCAGATAAATGCCAATGTGTCTCAGAGCTACCACAATAACAGTGGACTCTGTATTGCACTGGGGCTTGTCTAATGAGCGTAAGGAATCAACTCCGTCGAAGTCATGAGCGTTTGAGAACATCGCCCGCTCTGTACTGTGTACAGCAGAATGGCTTTACGCATTCCAGCTATATAAATGTTACTATTTAACCGCTAAAATATCATTGTCATATCAAAAAATCAAAACTTATTAAAATTATTACTTGACTGACAGAATTAACAAACATTTTACCAGCAACACCGTCATAGATCTCTATGTTAAAGTAAACTAAATAAATTATAATAAAAGTTTCAACAAATATTTTAAATTATTAGTTCCTGGTATTAATTGACTGATGTTAGGGAGAAAAAACTATTGGAGATGCAGTCTTGGTAAAATTATTTTATTCAATTGTCATTTTTTTAGCAATCTGACGTTTCGGTTCTTAATAAATCATCAGGGCTCTGGAATACTTTTTATATATAGTATAAATAATTTAGGAAACATTAATATTTATACTATGTATAAAATGTATTCCAGAGCCCTGATGATGGTTCATTAGGAACTGAAACGTCGGAATATTAAAAAAATGACAATTGAATAATAGCTATTTAATGGGACATTGTCGATTGAGAGGTTGTTTCTCTCGAAATCGACAATGTCCATTTGCGCTCGAAACACACAAGATTTTTTCTACAGTCGCCACAATAGGGTCCTCCACCAAGACAAAAAATAATAAAATGTACACTTTGTACTTACAGTACTCAATAGTTTTGCAGTAAAGATAGGAACATATTCAAATCTGACTTCAAGATATTATTTTGGCTTTCGTTTTTTGAAAAAATTAATGCAAATGTAATGAATATTATAAGCTTTTTGTATAATTTATTTGTTTCAAGTGCATTAAACTAGTGCAGTGAAAAAATGTATGTCCATTGGGAGCGTTTACGCCAAACTTATGCAGGTGGCAGCATAAATGTTCACAGGCTCACACAATTTATTTTATATTTAATGGGGACTTGTGACGTCATCCGTGGCGGACCTCCCTCCACACAATTTAGAAATGTCCGAGTCGATCAAATGCTCTCCCCTTCAGCACTTCTTCTCGTTGACCCATCATTTGTTTGTTATTTAGTCAGCAAGGTTTGGTTATGTTATTTTGAGTAGTGCCTGTTATTAATTATCTCTTGTAATAAGTATAGTGATCATTGAAATATCGCTGAAAAAGCAAGTTCACAAATAAATAATGAGTTTACCACAAAATTATGTACCGGAGGCACGATTTGTGTTTAAAAACATTGAAGACCATTCCGTCTTACAGTTGAAAAGATGATTAGAATGCTTGGGTATGAAGAAAAGTGAAAATAAACACGTGGTGGATTACGTGATAAATGTCAAATCTTGCTCACAACATAACTACTTATAAAATACTTTTTTACTCACTAGATGACCACCGAATTTTCTTAACACCCTAGATGGCGCCCGAAAAATTTGAATTGTATAAGTCTCTATTTTAATTTATCGTTATTTTCCATTCTTCTTGAGCTATTGCTTCAATCTAATCTAATCTAAGCATTTCATACTTTCGTTTTTGTAAATAAATGCCCTATTTTATTTTTACAGCAGTGCGGCATTTTGTTTGGTTATGTAATATACCGACAGCGCAGTTATATGTCAGATTGACTTGTGCAGGTGGTAAATGTGTAATTACAGTGCTATTATTTACTGACTAAACGTTTCTATTAAAAATGTAGACATGTATAGTTAGAAATTTGGACAGCGGGCGTTTTTTGTACTTTGTCGCGCACAAGCGGCAAAGTGACATTTTGCGTTGACAAAAGAGACTTTCTATATAGACTGTAGAAAAAATCATTTTACTGCTATAGTTTTTTTCCTTAACATTTTAAATTAAGTTTAAAATTCAATTTTTACAACTGATAGTGAATAATGTGGTATACAGACACACCTTGTAAAAATGCTTGATATAGCCTCGTGATCTAACTCAGTGCTCGGCTGTAATGGAGCATTTCCCAGTTCGTTATGTAATAATACTATTTCGCGTCATTTGTATTTATTGTTTTGTAAATGTAATTACAGCGATTCATCTCACTCTAACTGGCAAAATGTAAATTAAATTTGTTTCAAGTTTATATGTCTTTAGAAATACGAGGAGCGAGGTTAAAAGTTTACTGTACTTTTAAAAGGCCAACTAAGTTTATATAAAGGCTTTTAGGTTAGAATACGGTTGCATTTAACATTTGTGAACATATTTAGAAATTTCACAAGCAGATGTGAACTTAATCATACATAAACCCAAATTATAACACAATTTTAATGGCAAAACATAGTCATTTTGTATAAGTATAGACAATTAAATCTAAGCAGAGAGTACACTTACAAAACTATGTAAACGTATTTAGAAATCGCATAAACAGATGTGAACTTAATCATACATAAATCATGTAACTAATATTGCACATAAAATGTTTAATTTAAAATTAATTCATGAATAATTGTACGTTTTCTACTTTGAAAGACTAAATTTACTATCTGATAGCACAGCTTTATCCAAAACTAGAAACTGTTGAAGTTGCCCAAATCATTTAGAATGCTTATTTATGATTGTATAACATTAAATTGTTGTCTGCGTTATGTAACCGGTTAAAGTTCTAACAGTTCATATCCGACTGACATCTAGAAAATTACTTCCGATGTTCATTTAGCATGAAAATGACCCCTGTGGTACTCTCTCCACGACAGATTTGAGAGTGCCCTGTACAATATAGATATATTGCCATTACTGAAATTTGAGAATAAAAGCAGATTGATACACCCAGTCATGGGTAAGGATAGGCGCGCCCATGCGATTTTCTGTCGCGCGATGGTTCAATCGCAAGAATAAAACACTCAGCCTTAAATAGCGCGCACATGCGACTAAAAAATCGCAGCGATTAAATAGATGCAACACGTTCCATTTTTGTAGCGATGCGATTGTCGCATTTTGAAAGGAGTCATACGAACAGACATGAAATTGCGCACACTTGCAACTTTTCTGTCATAATAGGCTACATGCGTGGTACTGAAAATCTGATATCTATCACTAAAACCTAAAGTAAAGTTGAAAACATATGTAAAAATATAAATTTTATTTAAAAAAAATTATATGTTTTTTTTTTAATAAATTAAGAAAGAAGATTTTCTTTGACGTCATTATTTTGAACTAGAGAAAGGGGATGCATATTTAAGAATGTAACCTGTAGATGGCGAGCGAGTGCGAGTTTTAATTTGATTTTGACATTAGTTCATTTTTCTGTCACTGTCTCTCTTCTTTATTATTTACAATTTGCATGGTTTCTGTTACTTTTATTACGTATTTCGATTTGTTAAGCAGGATTTTGAAGGATTTTAACTTAGCTTATACTCGTACAAGATTAAAATGACAAACGAAAATAGTAACCTCCAAACTATTATTCAAACGTCAAACAGATGATCTGTCATGTTTAAATTACCCGCACATGCCGTTGCTATTGGACGTACCGATGTTATTGGGCGCGTTCACTTGGGATGCAGCGATGCGAGCGCTGCTAGCGCTACGTAGCGATGTGTGCAGTGAACGCTTGTTTTTATATAGCGCTACTTTCCAGCGCTTCAGAAGAACGTAGCGTAATATTTCTACGCTGCAAACTCACAGCGGAGATGCAGCGAAGTTATCAGCTGTCACTTTGTGAAAAAATGGCGGCAGAACATGAGAGTGTCACTTATAACTACGAAAATTATGAAATTAACTCATCTATGCTGTCGATATCCAAAATTTAAAGTATTTTTTACGTATACTTATATAAAAGATGAATTTGACATAAGCTGAAAAATAGCGGGAAAAAAGGTTTGTTGATGTTCAAATGTTGCTATGGTTATCGCTTCGTGTCGTTCACTGACAAGTTGAAGCGCTAACTCAGCGCTACATTTCAGCGCTCGCATCGCTGCATCGTAAGTGAACGCGGCCATTGCTTTACGATCATTCATTGGTTCGGCGTTATTCTACTTCATACACGACGGTAATTTAGATATTAAAATTTCATTAATTTTTTTCTGGCCAATTACTGAAAATTTTGCCAAAAGAAAAAATATGGGTAGCAAGTTTTTATCATCTCTTCAAAAATATTAAATAAAAAAATTGCACGCAAGTAGCTCATTGTAATACATTTTCTGTTGCATATCTGACTCTGTGTTATTAAAATTTTGTTTTCAAAATGTTTGAGGTGAATTCTCCAACTTCGGATTAGTGTCGAATGATTTAGACCCAGAAATAATATGGGAATAATATCACAGAAAAAAAAATCTGATCATTTTAAAGAACTGTCCTTTTAACAATCTTTAACTTAATATTGATTGTACACGATACTGCTTTGGGTTGTTTTCTGAATTTTTGATGAAACAAAGCAACAGACGGTTTCTATGAAATCTATGTTGGTCCTATTCAGAGAAATACAGTCATAAAGGTTGCTATGCACATAAAGATTGTTATTATAAAGACATTCGTAACAATCTTTATCTACGACAGTGCGCTAATACGTAATTGGTACACTAACTTGAATAAAATGAACCGTGGCCTACCGTAAATACGTATTAATAACGTAGGCTACGAATGAACATTTCAATGTTTCTCATTATGTCAAAATTTAAATGAAAAATGTATTTTAAGATCAACTTAAACTGTCGTAGATAAAATATTAAGAATACACGTTTGATATAGCCTAATAATGAAACTTGCGTGATTAAAACACTCGGCTCACCGCCTCGTGATTTAACATCACACGCGTTTCATTATGAACGCTATATCAAACTTGTATCCTTAATATCTATTATGAATTTGTTAATTCAGAACCTACGTCGGTATTATAAACAATCTCTACAAAATAATACTTGTGAATAAATCAGATTATTTGACAATAGCTAACTTCATTATACATATATGAACCTGATCTAACATTAATCTTATCTGTCAACGCTTTAATTTTTTTTAATAATGAATTGGTAATTATATTTAGAACGCAACGTTTTCCCAAAACAACTAAAGAACAATATGATATTTACGTCATATTTGGAAACTTCTACGTTATTTAGAACGGCTTTGTTAATTCCTACAAATTATTTTGACTGAATATGTAACAAAAACATCACACAGAGTTTTTAAGAATACCACAGAATGTCAAAAGTAATTTTCTTCCACCAGAGTCTTTATCGTTCTTATGATCATTATTCAAGTCGAAGAAGTAGAATCTATTCGTATAATAATCTGCATCCTGCTAAAATATAAAAACACCAATATTTGGCAGAAAGGTCAATATTAATAATATTTGATTGATATAACAACCTGTCACATGTCAAATAACAACGTGATAACAACCATAAATACATTGTTGTAGCAGTCGTTATGATAAAGACTGTCAAAACGCTTAACAATTATGATTGTAACCACTTCCAGTACTGAGAATACCAAATTCGATTTTAACAATCTTTATAGTATATAACAACCATAAAGACTATAACGAGTACACAAATATTGAGTTCTGAATAGGTCCCATGTTTTTGAGATTAAAAAGTCGCAAGTGCGCGAGTTATCTAATTTTCTAACGACTAGCGAATTATTTGTCACAGCGACTAAGCGACAGGAAAATCGGATGTGCGCGCCTTGTCTAACTTGATGAGATATATTTTTTCTTTCTACATATTTTCAGATCAAATTAAATATATGTACAAACATTAAAATTAGTTCCAATTGTATTCGGTAGAAAGGGACAGTGCCATTAAACTATTATGCAGGTCAAATATATATATATATATATATATATATATATATATATATATATATATATATATATATATATATATATATATATATATATACAGGGTGTAAATGAAATAAGTGCATTAAATTCAACCAGTAATGTAACTCGATGAGAGGAACAATATTTCTTAATAACTTTTTTTTCTAAGTCTTTTAGATTTTGAGTTAAAATTCTTTAAAGATTTGCTGCATATTTCGTTACCCGCTCATGGAGAACAAATGACTGTTGCCGTGTTCAAGTGGGATACAATCAGCTCAAAAATTGTCGGTTATCGGTTACACTTACAGTCACAGTAATTAATAAACGAATCAAGGGAAATAACATTATTATTAATTAATACGTAAGAGTACAATTTTTAAAATAAATAAATTTAAATTTTGTATAACAAAATTATAAAGTTGTGTTTTGAACCAGGGTTTTAATTACCTTTGAATAGTGTGAATAGAGGAAGACAAGGAGAGACGAGGAGCAAAAGCATAGTTGTTAGGTTATGAGATGATTATTTATCGTCGAGAAATCATAATAGTTTAAATACGTTATTCAAAAAATGTAAGTACAAACTTTTGTCCATTTGAAAGAGGGACATGAGTATAAATAATTAGTCGTCCATTTATTGTTCCCGCCCAAAACATTTTTTAATGAAAATTTTTACAGCATTTTCGTCTGTCAAGATGTGTATTGTGCATAATAAATACACCTTCCCAAGTAAATTCAGTCTCATGAATGAACATTATGAGCCATTCCCAAAATTGAAGTCTGTTATGTGCTGAAAACATTGAACTTTTTGCACATGGTATGGATATAACTGTTGCTTTTTTAAAAATTGTCATATCTGACACTCCGTATTGTGATGTGATAAAGATGTACAAGATTAACAAATGTGCGAATATTAAGAACAGAATGATTTGGTGATGATTTGGAAACGCTCCATGTAAATGCGTTGGCAACTCCATGACACTGTCTTTATGAGAACCGTGATGTCAAGTAACAAGTTTATTACTAATGTCAAAATTTAATTGCAACAATTGACAGGACTGTCAATTGCTAAAACAAAATTTTTCATAGCTATTGCTGCTGCATTCAATTATTACAAAAATATTTGGAACGACTCGTCAATTTACGGGGTGGTAAAAATGCTAAAAAAATATGCGATTTCGAGAAAAAGTTATTAAGAAATATTGTTGCTCTCGATGAGTTATACTACTGGTCAAATTTAATGCACTTATTTCATTTACACCCTGTATATATATATATATATATTGGAAAATTTGAGATGATCCTATTGATAATTTTGGAACTTCAAAGTGAATAACGCTTCAGATCTCCTAATATTTTAATTCATCTAAGTGCTAAATTATAAATACACAAATAAATCTGAGAAATGAATAGTTTCAAAGCTTTATGAACGTAATTAGAAATCTTACCGCCAGATGTGTAGTTAATCATAACTTATGTTGAACATCGAACATTTAATTGAAAATTGAAATAATGATGTAGTACGTTTTCTACTATGAAAGACAAATAACTTTTTCTACAGTCTATATACAAAGTAGCCATTTGCGTTCTCTTCTGTCAACGCAAAATGTCACTTTGCCGCTCTAGAGCGACAAAGTAGAAAAAACGCTCCCTCCTCAAATTTCTAACTA
The DNA here is from genome assembly GCA_963082715.1 of Harpalus rubripes. NCBI lineage: Eukaryota > Metazoa > Arthropoda > Insecta > Coleoptera > Carabidae > Harpalus > Harpalus rubripes. Next base: position 12,939,601 of record OY720455.1, on the reverse strand, counting down.
TACAATGTTGAGAAATGTTACTTGGCTACATTCTTAATGGAAAAGTTTAGTCAGAAATTAATGACACTGTAGTTACATATTACCCACTTACATAACCAAACAAAATGCCGCACTGCTGTTAAAATAAAATAGGGCATTCATTTACAAAAACGAAAGTATAAAATGCTTAGATTAGATTGAAGCAGTAGCTCAAGAAGAATGGAAAATACCGATAAGTAAAAATAAATAAAAAATAAATTTTTGTTATGGTGGAGGACCCCATTGTGGCGACTGTAGAAAAAATCTTGTGTGTGTTTCGAGCGCAAATGGGCATTGTCGATTTCGAGAGAATGCCTCGCTCCTGCGTCGCGCGGCAACAACCTCTCAATCGACAATGTCCCATTTTGCGCTCTTAATACACAAATAGCTATTGTATTTCTCTCAATACTAATTAAGAGTCACTGACTGTATTTTTGTGGTTCAGGTAAACTTATTATTATTATATAGTGTACAAGTTAAAAACAGTACAGTACAACCTCTTTAATCCGGACATCCAGTAATTTGGACGCCAGTCATAGTCCGGACGCTCCTCGTTAATCCACACACCTTGCATGCACGTACTTGTGAAACGCCATAACAAATCGTCACTAGGTTGTGCTTAACGTGCGTTTTTGGTTTGTTCTCATCACGGCCAACTGTACGTTTACATACGTAATATAACCTACTCGATACGTTCAACTTCCACTCATCAAAATGCTAAAACGAAAACATACTACGTTGAATTTGAAACAATTGTGTGAAATAATAAATCTAGTTGAATCCGGGCAAAGGGTCGCACAAAAATATCGGGTTGGAAAATCAACGGTTGCCGATATAAACAAAATTATTGGAATTCGTTGCATCTTCGGATGCCGGCCCAGGAATCAGAAAAAACCGTTAAGTTGAGTTCCCATCCAGATATGGGATATTTATATATTGGTACAAAACTTGCTATGTTTTATTTAATTCGCATATTTTCACATCTCAATAATTATGTAACCTGTATATCCCATTCTTATATCAACATTTTTTCAAATATTCAGTAATCCGGACAAATCGATCATTCGGACGCACCCCGTGCATTTAATTGTCCGGATTAAAAAGGTCGTACTGTAGGGGAGACCGGTGTCAAATGTAACAAGGGTAGGTAAGAGGACCATCTTTTCGAAGTAGATTAAAACGCGCTTGCAGAGTGAAGCAGAAAGAATCATAGCTCTTTGTTATTTAGTGTAAGTACACACGCGCATATACGGCGTCTGTTTCTGACGAATATCTGTAAATCGACAAAAAAGTAAATACAGGTAGTGACACACATTGTTTCTAAAACACTATATATGCTCTGCTCGGAAATATTTCAAGTTGAGGATCAGTTTGTGCTGTATCTGCTTTTATTTTTCATTAACAAACATTTAGAATTATTACCTAATAAATACAAAAAGCAAATAATATCTTTATAAGTGAAGCGGTGTCAGTTGTAACACATGCAACGGTGTCGATTGTAACGTGTTTAATAATTAAGTACAGTATTGATCATGATAAAAATTACAAGAAAACCCCACTGCTATCGAAAACATAAAAGAAGAAGAGCAAAAAACGAAAAACACTTCCGAAAGTAAGAGGCGCAGATTACTCTTCAGATGGCTCCGATGAGGAAACTCTCTGATATGTATTGGCCCATATTTTTTGAGCACAGGAGATTGGTTGCAGTGGCGAAAATGTAAAATCTGGACACAGGGCAAGTTAAATTGTACGAAGAAAGACCTATTTTATGTTTACCTAAACTGCAATTTCGTTAGCGACTAAAGGCATTGGTCAAAATGGTCCATATCAGCAACAGAATATATATTTTATTTGCTTTTAGTTGTCATCTGAAATTTGTTTTTTCTGTGGTAATAAATAAATGTTTATTTTTTCAATAATTTCTTCTTTTATCTGTAATTTTATCTTATTACATCACTGTTAAAATTTGTTACATTGGCCCTGTTAATATTGACACCAGTTAGGTGTCAATTGTAACATTTGTAATGCCTGATTAAAAATCCTTATATTTTTATATTTGTCACATTTTCAAAAGTTTAAAATTAAAAATATTATTCACTAAGGTGGGTAGGTTCTCATATAGGTAATTTCAAAATTTCGAAATGTAAGGTTAACTTGTGAAAAATAAAAAAATAAATTTTGTAACAATTGACACCGGTCTCCCCTATATAGCTATTAAAATACAAAATATACTAACATGAAATCGGCAATTTGATAATAATATAATTTACTTGGCCAGACATCATCCTAAAAACAGAAAATCATATTCTAGGGACTCTAAAACGTGCATATTCATTAAAAACTCACCACCGTTTTTTTTGACCAAAGACAATACCTAAAAAATGGTGGAATCCCCAATTTTATTGGTATATATGACTAAAGAAAACCTGGAACAATGAAATGGCAAAAGTGTTACAAACAAGATGTATAAATTGGAAGGAAGCAGAAAGAAAGGCAAAAGACAGAAAAACATGCAGAAAATTCTGTGCCAACACCTCTACACCCTAAGGTAGATGAGGCACTGGATTAAGTAAGTAATTAGGAAGAATTAGGAATCATATACATAACGATGAATGATCAAAATTTATTGTTCATTTTATTTTATTGTTCATTTGCAGTCAATGGGTTTTGATGTTGAATTAATTAAAATAATAAAAACAATCATTAACATCGAAGTGTGAGCGATATTCAAACCCGATACCTTTGGATTGCAAAGCGACTGTACATCCCCTATGCTCTACGCTATCCTGATCGGTGACATACTATTATGATTACTTTTAACGTTTTCAAATATGTATAATACACATTTTAAATTTTCCTTCTACTTTGTGTATTCTAAACTGTGTTGACTCCATTAAGAACCACCATTCTTCATATTCCCATTAACATTTAAATGTCCTATTGTAAGAATAAGTATACCAATAATAAAAACAGTGTTAATAGAATGAATTACTGTTTAGTAGAACTATAATTTGCATTTTACGTGTTCACAATGTTAAACATGTGTAATGTCATATTCATAAATATATAATAGTATGTGGGTTGAATAGAATAGCTCCTACTGTCAATTGTCTTGCGTTGTAGTAGCAATCTAGTTGGCGTCTAGTGGGATGGATGCCTTTTGTTCGCCGACAATCGTGTGTTTGTTGTCACCCAATCAAAATGATTAAGATGTTCGCGTTAAAGAATAGACCGATGTACTTTCTCATTCGTTTTTTTATTTATTTATTTAAAATTAATAATACAGGATGTTTTATTGCAAAATTAATGAAGTGAAAAATTAATAATTTTTTATCTATTTCCGAAGCAAATGATGTGTAAAATATTACATTGTACGTATAGTATAATCTGGTTTCAATTACTATAATTATGTTGTTATAATTTCAAGATTGAAATCTAAGTGTAGGTGATGTTAAGAACTCTCATATAGACGTCCGTGAAATTTTTTAAGTGTTTTTAATGTAAACACTCGAAAGATCTTAAATGATTTTTAAGTAGTCATTCGAAAATTACATAATCAAATGACATACATATTATGAAAATACTGGGCCTTAAACTGTTAACTTATTCAAATTAGTAAAATATAAACGAAATAACAATTTGAAAAGGAGGTCACCAATTTTGATATTAACGTAATATGGAATAAACGACCGATGTTGTTGATGGGATGAAATAATAGCAGGTTTGCAGTCTAAATTTTATTGTTTAGTCTGATGCCAACGCTTCGCTGACACTTACAGCTTCATCAGGGCAAAAGACTAAGGCGTTAACAAGTAATAAATAACGCCTTATATATAGGGTGTAAATGAAATAAGTGCATTAAGTTTAACCAGTAATATAACTCGGCGAGAGCAACAATATTTCTTAATAACTTTTTTTCGAAATCGCATATTTTTTTAGCATTTTTACCACCCCGTAAATTGACGAGTCGTTCCAAATATTTTTGTGATCATTGAATGCAGTAACAATAGCTATGAAAAATTTTGTTTTAGCAATTGACAGTCCTGTCAATTGTTGCAATTAAATTTTGACATTAGTAATAAACTTGTTAATAAGGTAAAATTCTGTCAAAATGCGAGTACACAGACATTGTAATTACTTACCTATGGTTTATTTATTTTTTTACTCGTATCTGTACTATATTTTACTTGACATCACGGTTGACATAAAGACAGTGTCATGGAGTTGCCAACGCATTTACACGGAGCGTTTCCAAATCATCACCAAATCATTCTGTTCTTAATATTCGCACATTTGTTAATCTTGTACATCTTTATCACATCACAATACGGAGTGTCACATATGACAATTTTTAAAAAAGCAACAGTTATATCCATAACATGTGCAAAAAGTTCTGTTTTCAGCACATAACAGACTTCGATTTTGGGAATGGCTCATAATGTTCATGAAGGAGACTGAATTTACTTGGGAAGGTGTATTTATTATGCACAATACACATCTCGACAGACGAAAATGCTGTAAAAATTTTCATTAAAACATATTTGAGCGGGAACAATAAATGGACGACTAATTATTGGTACTCAAGTACCTCTTTTAGATGGACAAAAGTTTGTACTTACATTTTTTGAATAACGTATTTAAACTATTATGATTTATCGACGATAAATAATCATCTCATAACCTAATAACTATGCTTTTGATCTTCCTCTCGTTACCTCGCCCCTTGTTTTCCACTATTCCCAGGTGATTAAAAGCCTGGTTCAATACACAACTTTATAATTTTGTTATCCAAAATTATATTTCTTTATTTTAAAAATTGCACTATTACGAATTAATAAATAATAAATGTTATTTCCGTTGATTCGTTTATTAATTACTGTGACTGCAAGTGTAACCGATAACCGACAATTTTTGAGCTGTTTGTATCTCACTTGATTACGACAGCAGCCATTTGTTCTCCATGGGCGCGCGCCGAAATATGCAGTAAATCTTTAAAGAATTTTAACTCAAAATCTAAAAGACTTAGCAGATTGGCACACCCAGCAATGGGTAATAAGCCGTGATGATATATTTATTTATTTATTTTCTTAGAAAAAAAGTTATTAAGAAATCTCGTCGAGTTACATTACTGGTTAAATTTACTGCACTTATTTCATTTACACCGATATATATATATATATATATATATATATATATATATATATATATATATATATATATATATATATATATATATATATATATATATATATATACGCCTTACCATTAAACATATAGGTGTAACATTTAAAAAACATGAATGATCCTTTAAATTATGGAATGATATTTTAAATTATGGAATGATCTTTTACTCAATATAAAATGCCTATATAATAAATGTAATCAGCCGAGTTTCGTCAAATTAAGTTTTGTGCGTTAGGTTTATTGTCAATATTTTTACCTTCCGTCATCTTTAGGCAAGGAAGGTATTGTTTTGGGTCAAAAAATTCGGTGGTTAGTTTTACGGTCCCTAGAATACGATTTTACTATTTTTACGATGATGTCTGCATATTTTTAAACTTTCTGCGATAATTCTAATACTACAATTCCAAAAATTATAATTCCTTCGTATTCTTTTTCGTTACATCCATATGAAGAGCTGATTAGATATTGGTTATAAATGGTCCACCGGAAGTATCCTAATTTGAATATTTTAACAGTTTTTCTTGAAAAAAACTATTTTAAATTTTATTTTTTCACATTTAATGTTATTATAAATATTAAAGAATATTTTATTTTGTATGTATTTTATGCTTCATATTAAATAGATATAGAGTTAAAAAATTATTAAGAAATGAAATATCATATATTAGCCAGCTATGCTATAACTTTGGAAACAGCTGCTATATTAAGAAAATTCTGATTGAAAGGTGTTAGTGTCAAGTGCAATTGACAGTATGTTTGTGTTATAATTTTACTGGGAGTATAGGATCTTTTGCTAGAAACTTTCTATGCAATTTGTATAAAACACATACAACTGCCTTAAGGTAATATCCAAGAAATGGAATCTTTTGCAAGGAATTTTCTGTACGACATTTATACAAAATACATAGAACTGACGGAAGGTAATGTGCTGGCCACATCAGATTTTTTTAAAAATATGTGAGCAGCCTAAAAAACTAATAACTATATTCTTTAAATATCACAATTATAAATGTTTCATTTAATATTATAGGCATCAAATACTTTCATATAAAGATCAAAAATGTTTTTTTAAAGATCAGTTATTTAAATTTAAAATACATATTTTAGATATCAAATAACAATTTTTAAAAAATCTCCTTTTTTAAAGATCGGTTAAATATATGTCATTTGTTACTATAATGTGGGAGCTCATAATACATAAATGGAACAAATGATGGAGCTATAATATTTTTATATGTTTTAAATTTAATACTGAGTGCTTAATGTGATCAGTTTTTCGATGATTTGGGTTCGAATCCGACTGAGGACAACTAACACCCATCATATTTTGTTCATAATAAAAACAAAACATAATAAACAAATATACCCATATATCTTGCAAATATTTCCTGCATACTTCTATCCTTATCTTGTCTTACACTGACACAATACAACAAACACCATTTATTCTCATTAAAAAATTCCGACATTAAACTTGGCTGGTCATAAAGTTCTCCATTCAGATGCAAAATAATGTAAATATGCAACTTTGTTGCATTGATGTGTGATTTTTGTGTTTGTACTTGCAAATAGCATTTTAAGCATTCCTTGGACAGGTGAATGAAACATGAGCAGCGAAGGAACGGAATATGGAGTGAAAGGTGTCGGTCAAAACAGCCGCTGAATCTAGGACATTCGGGCTAATTACAGGGTGTCCGGAATTTGATTGATTCCGAAGAGATAGAGCCAGGAATTTTATACCGTATGAACGATATGTTAATACGATGAGTTTAGTTTCAATCGTGCATTAAATTGGATATAATTACTTTTTATTTTACAATTATGTGGGTATATAAATAAATTCTAACAGATCTTGTTTATGTGCCTATTTTATAGGTCTAGTTTAAATAAGGGAATGTCAAAGAAGTACCAACATTAAGTCGCTGGATTAACATTTGAGACTGTTTGTATTTGTCACCCAAAACTATTTTTGCTAGCGTGTTTATTTTAATTAGAATGAAAAGACTATGAAAAGAATATTTTGCAAATTGTTCATTATTATCAGTGCAATGTTATTTCAATTATATCCGACAAAAACAAGTGGACTTGAAATAGCAAAAAGTAAATGAAAACACTGGAGGAACTACCCGTTTAATACCAATAGTGTAATGTTAATGTATTTAACAAAAGTTTTGCGAAAAATTTTATGCTTCATTTTTTTGTACTAAATAAAGACTAATCTAGTTGTCACTGGACATAATAAACACATAATAGAAATATCTGATGTGGCCAGCACATTGCCTTCCGTCAGTTCTATGTATTTTATAAAAATTCCATACAGACAGTTTTTTGCGAAAGACTATATTTTCAGTACATTACCTTCCCTCAGTTCTATGCATTTTGTACAAATTCCATACAGAAACTTTCCTAGAATTGATTCCATATTTGCAGTAAAATTATAACACAAACATACTGATCGCACTTGACATTGACATGTCTATTAGAATTTTTTATTTATATTAGCTGTTTCCACTGTTATTGCATAGCTGGTTGCTTTATGAAATTTAATTTCTTTATAATTTTTTAACTCAATATCCATTGAATATGAAGTATAAAATGTAACTAAATCGTATAGAGAATAAAATATTCTTTAATATTTATAATAACATTAAATGTGAAAAAATGATATTTAACAGAGTTTTTTCAAGAAAAACTGTTAAAAATCTTCAAATGAAGGTACTTTCGGTCGACCAATTATAACCAAAACCTAATCAGCTCTTCATATGGATGTAACGAAGTGGAATACGAAAGCATTATAATTTTTAGAATTGTAGTGTTGGAGTTATCGACGGAGAAAAAATTCTCACACATACAGACATCATCGCAAAAATAGTAAAATCGTATTTTTAAAACGTGCTTATTCATTAAAAACTCACCTTCGAACTTTTTGACCGAATACAATACCTTCCTTACCTAAAGAGGATGACGGAAGGTAAAAATCTGGTGTGGCCAAAGCAATACCTCCCGCCATTTACAGCCCTAGTCACAAAAAAGATTAGGCTAATCCTTATTTTTGGATTAGCGAATTTTACATTAATTTTGGTAGTTTATTTCTTAAATATAGTCTAATCTAAGTAACTACATTTTTTGATAATAAAATGAAGATTAAATTTTAAATACCGGGATAGAATAGATTTCACTAAACCAAATTTAGGATTAGCTAAACCTTTTTATGAATCGTTAATTTTTATTAATTTAAATACTTACCTACATATTTACTTATGCTGCAAACTGTATTTATTTCTTTTCCTATTGTTCTATTTACTTTTTTCTTTTTGAAACGTTACTATTATTAATTTGAAATGATTAGTTCTTTGACAGTTCCATTTATCTGTCAGTTATATACATTTGATTAACTGCGCAACCAAGGAGTTTTGTTTGTTTAAAGCGTAGGTTCCGGGATTTAAATTATAGATAATTTTATAAATTTATCCGTAAAATATATAGAAAAAGTATTAATGCAAATCTGTAGAAAATTTAATAATCTTTAATTTTTATAATAACGTTATTGTCGAAAAAATAACATTTAAAGGTATTTTTCGAAGAAAAACTATTTTAAACTTCTAGTAAAGTGCCATTTCCGGTTATCCGATTTACATCAAAATCTAATGGGCTCTTTGCTTATTAGAAAATGGTCGAAATACATGGTTTCAAAATTTTCTGAATGATAGTATTTGAATTAGAGCGGATGATCCACACATACACAAAGATATCATCGTGAAAATGTTAAAATTGGATTTTAGAGACCTTAAAACGTGCTCATTTACCAAAATCTCGATATACGATTTTTAGCACGATCCTTATACTTCCCTTACCAAGGGTAGCGGGAGGTAAAAAATTCGAAAGATGTTAAACAAACTTGAAATACCTACGCAAATCTATGTGTAGGTTAGTTGGACAGTTAAGAGCAACGTTAAATTGTTAACGTTTTTGGGGTCCAAATATTGACAGAGACGACCATTTACCGAACTATACGGGAATGTGAAGAAAGTGTGGTATGTATTAATTTACCAAAAAGTGGGTGACCCGAATCAACAGAGTCATTCAAAGTACTTCAAACAAAGTCAGAACATCATTGCGCAAATTAACTCGACAATTTAGAATTTTAAGGTAATTGTTAGCAGAACTTTGATCAAAAATGATTTAAAATTTCGAAAAATAAATAATGTAACCAAATATACTGCGGCCCAGCCCGCCCAGCTTAAGTGAATCTCCACATGCTGCAGAGTACTATGAAGCCAACATTTTATAAAAACAGAGAGAGAGAGAGAGAGAGAGAGAGAGAGAGAGAGAGAGAGAGAGAGTATAATCCCCAAATGTTTCTCAGGTGGGATTGATTGAAAACTTCTGGGCATTTTTTATTAGAAAAGTACACAATAATGGCAGGGAATATAAAAAACAACAGTTACAGACAAGAATATTTCTGACGATCCGGGAAGTAGATTTAACATCGTCCAGAGACAAATGAGACAAGGTATTAAAAAACTGCGTCGCATTGAAGATTATTGTCACCTATCAATGTTGTAAAATTTTATTTCTTATCTTCCTAGTTTATAGGAACAACCCCTTATGTCAACTTTTCATTAAAAAAATCTTTCTATTAGATGAAGAGGTCTAAACTTTTTCTCAAAACTTTTCTGGCATACGTTTTTGCCAACATAGTTGAAGCCATTATTTTGAAAAGGGGTCACCTCCAATGTGTCAGTTATCCATTCCTTATAAAAATCCTGCCTACTCATGAACATTAAGAGACAAAAAAACCGTGCCAATATCTATATAGATTAAGAAATGAATGAATGGTCCATGTTCAGTCAAAATGTAATTAAAATATCTGGAATCAATAATAATTTTGTCATATTGGTAACACTGTGGTAGATCAAATTTCAAATGACGTCACAGTTTTGCAACCGCAGTGACGCATACCGAGCAAAAAAGGAACTACATTTGAAGAAGCAAATTCAGATAATTTGCCAAAAATTGATTTTATCATGGTCAATGATTTTTTTGAAAAAAGTTCCGTTTATTCGGTTCAAAATTTAAATATGAAAAGGTTAGTTCAAATGCTTACAATTGTTTTGTGACTTATTTTTATTTGTTATTATTATTATTTGTAACAGAGCTGGAAGATAAACCATTCTAATACCTAAATCAAACATAAATTGTATTTATTTATAATTTTTATTTATGTTGTTATTTATGCGTACTTTTTACCTTCCTTACCTTAGGTCTTTGGTTAAAAAATTCGATGATTAGTTTTTAATTAATAAGCACGTTTTAGAGTCTCTAGAATACGATTTCACTATTTTTACGATGATGTCTGTATGTTTGTATGGATGTATGTATGTATGTGTGTACGATTTTTTCGGAATGGAAAGGTAGTCCTTTCCAAAAATTATAATTTGCTGATTAGATTTTGGTTATAATTGGTCGCCCGGAAGTACCCTAATTTGAAGATTTTAACAGTTTTTCTTGAAAAATGCTGTTAAATATCACTTTTTCGCATTTAATGTTATTATAAATATTAAAGAATATTTTATTCTCTATACGATTTGATTACATTTTATACTTCATATTCAATGGATTAGAGTTAAAAAATGATAAAGAAATTAAATTTCACAAAGCAGCCAGTTGCGCTATAAACATGGAAACATCTACTACATTAAGAAAATTCTGATTGAGAAATGTCAGTGTCAAAGTGAAATTTACATAATATGTTTGAGTTATAATTTTACTGGAAATATATAGAATCTTACACGAAACTTTCTGTATGGAATTTATACAAAATACATAGAACTAACTGAAGGTAATGTACTGGAAATATGGAATCATTTACTAAAAAACTTTCTGTGTGGAATTTGTACAAAATACATCGAACTGATGAAAGGTAATATGCTGGCCACATCAGATTAAAAAAAAAAACAACTTGTTGCAAGGATGTTGACGTTACTTTCAAAATATTGGTTATATAAGGTTATGTTAGAAAAAAGTGATCGATTTGTTCATGTACAGTAAACTCACGAGTACGGGTGTGCCTCACTATCGTGTATTTGTGTACAAAATTGTGACGTTACAAAACCAAACTCAGAATCTTTATAAAGAAAATCACGAATGAAAAGTATAATAATATCAAATATATTTGATGTATATGTGCATAATATTAGGTATATTTTTCATTTATGACAGAAAAATCAACATTTGTTCTTTTTGGTAAGACCCCATTCCCTTATGTTTTTGCATTACCATCTTTTCAATGACTATAGGGCATCCCCATACGTGAATCTTCCTCTACTAACACCCTAACCCTGTGACCTACAAATGTCGATGTGTATGTGTGTGTGCTCCTATTTGGAGCCCCATATGAGTATTGGGTCTTGCTGGCGGTAACGGTGACTTGACCGTCTGACCACCGGCTGTTCGGACTTCGCCATGGGCGAAACACTGACCTGCCCCAAATGGGGTACGGATGGGTATACCCCACAAACTAAATAGATACGCAACACCCACATACGATAGAAGCGGAAGCCGCCATAAAACAGTTACCATAAATACGTTATACATACATTATTTGTTTACTCCATTGGAGCTTCATTTGATACAATTTAATTTCAGAAAAATATATTACCTAATCACTCTCAAATAGGTAATGTGAATGTGAATTCGTAATAAAATTTATTTTTTTGAAAACTCGGAACTGTGTAAAGTGGCCTATACTTAAATAAAAACTTTTGCAATCTAATTATACAGGCTGTTCATTTTAAATAAACCACCATTGCTATCTTCGACCAGTGGTTCTCAAAATATGGGACATAACTTTTTAAATTTTAAATGAGAATATATATTTTTAATTTCTCATTCGTTAGAGAATTTAATTTTGAATTCAGCGATATAATATTATTATGTCTTACTAAAGTATTATGAACTGTTAATTGCTAGGATACGGTGTATGTAAACATATCTATAACAACCGGGGAATTATATGAGGACATAATAATTCATTATGCCCTCATTATAATCTGATCATCGTTTATGGATTTTAAATTAGAAATAATATGAACGATATATAATGAAAATTATTTTCTTTTTAATTATAATTCATTACAATAATAATAAGGATTGAATACAACAATTAATACATTAATTGATTACAACAATTATTGTAATAAGAAAACAGCTTTAAAAGCACAATTTAATTATAATACTGAAAATTGATTATGAAAAGGGCCTTAAAAAGCAATTTACTTTCACCATACATGTAAATAGTAAGTACGTCGAATTGTAGACTGCAATGTTTCACATTGATTTTTTACGGATGACGGATCACTAATTGTTTGGAGACGATATTTATCCACGTTTGAATTCATTTTTGATATTATTTATCGTCACATGTGACGCATCCAAAGCAGTACAAACTCTTTAAAATGTAATAATATACAGAAATAAGTGTATAAGAAATAAAGAACTGAGATCAGTCAAGTGAAAATGAACCTCAAAATATAATACTTACATCTTCTACAGACAAGAATTGAACATTTATGAGTTTCTCTTCCTCATATGCAGAAGCATTTAAAGAATTTCTTTACGCCATTTCGATAAAATATCTTCCGAAACATCAAATTCACCCATTCCATCATTTCCAACGATATAGAATGTTGATGTTTTAAAAATAAATAAATGTTGATAATAAACAAAACAATTAAACAACATCCTTAGCAACGCCAAAGCTCAATCTTTATTGTAATCAAAATTATTATAAATAAAAACTTATTTCACATATTCTAGTGAGACATAAAATCTGGTATGCACCACGAGCGTTACTAGATGATAATGCCCATCGGGCGACATCTATCCCTCGGGACAGAGGCTCTCGGGCTAGATCCTCGTCGCCCATTATCATCATCGTAACGCCCTTGATACATAAAATACTATTACAACCTTACATAACGATTTAGGGCCACTTTTACAATCATTAGATAAACCTCGTATAACGCTATACCTTATACCAGGTATAAAATTGGAAATTGTATTTTACAAACCTCGGATAAACCTCAGATATAATAAACACCAGTATTTCTTATCCCATGCAAATCGGTCGTATAAACCTTTGATAACTTTATCCCTGGTTCTTATGGATACCACGTAAACACAAACGATGTTTTGTTATTCATACATTTGACAGATGTCAATCAAGTATTTCATCATCACTGTCAGAATCAAAAATAACATTTATATCATCTAACATCGTAAAAAATGCAAATTAGAAGGAAGAAATAATAACAATATTGAAGAAAAATAGTCTAACAAGAAGATAATTTTATTGTGCCAATACCAACCTAAAGTGATTTAACGTAATTCCTGGTATAACTATCTGACAGATAAAATAGCATTGTAAAAGACAGTCTTGTTTATCGAAGGTATAATTGCTAGGATAAAGTTATACCTCCGATAGCTATACCATACTTTATCCATCAATTGTAAAAGTGGGCCTTATTGAGAAAAATGCATGTAAAGTTTTATACCAATTTGATTAAAATATGGCTATAATAAGAGTGCCATGAATGGAAAAAATGACTACATGTCAATTTTATTACATATAATTAGAGTGTCCTGACCGAAAGAAGTGAATGTTTTGTTCTTGTAAGTGATCATAAATGTCAAAATAAACAAAATATTCACGTATTTTTTTCATGGCATTCTAATTCTGTCAAACAGAAAAAAATTAACACGTATTCGTTTTTTCCATTCATGACACTCTTATTATAGCCATATTTTAATCAAATTAATATGAAACTTTACATACATTTTTCTCAAACAAATCGTTATGTAAGGGAACAAAAATATTGTAACACTGAATTCAGAATTAAATTCTCTAACAAATGAGCAAATAAAAAATATATGATTCCATTTAAAATTAAAAAGTTAGGTCTCGTATTTCGAGAACCAATAGATCAAAAAAAATTTTTTTTCTTTTCTTTAAATATGTTTTGTGAAACAGAAATTGTTTGCCCATTTAACCGTCTTTGTAGCTCTTATAGTTCTCGAGATAGCAATTTAAAATGAACACCTGTGTATACATTCAATCAAAAGGAATAGTTATTTATATATCAAATGTGTGTTAATGAGGGTCATTAATGATTGAGACATTTAATTAATTGTTACATGATGACAAAAAATTAGGTTAGTACCGTTTGATAAATAAGTTTTGACAATTGTTTCGCAATGGTATGTGGTATCTACGGGTACCCACTAAATTGTTTGTTAATAAAAAAACATGAATTAATAGGGCACGTGTCTCGAGGGACCTTGACGTGCTTAGAATCAGCTGATTTGTGTGCTCATGTCATTTTGACAAGAACATTTTCATGGTGACAAGATCAATGTTTTGATTTATTTTGATTTTTAACTGCTATTATTTTTAGTTACATGTGTTTTACTGCCTAAAAATTGTAAAATATTAACATTTTGGCAATTCAAAATCAAAATAAGCCAAAACATTGGTCTTGTCAAATTAACAATGTTCTTGTCAAAATAACATGCGCACACAAATCAGCTGATCTCAAGCAAGTCAAGGTCGCTCGAGTCTTGTGTTTGCTCGCGCCCTATAGGGATCATTAATGAATGATTTTCTATACATTAACATACTCGTAAATAAACGGTTTACGGAAAAAATAGTTAAAAGTAGCGCTACTTAATATGCCAGTTTATTTACTATGAAATTAATAATGTAATACTGATGATATAATTATTTATGTGAATGAGATACACTCATATCATAAGAGTTTAGCAGTTGTAAATCTCCAGAAGCAGTTAACCTCTAAATAGATTTAAGACTGAATTATATTAAGTGAAGTGATTGTTTTATTGTCGATGATATTCCTGATAAATTATCTCAGATATACGAGGACAACAAGATATATTGTCTGTTTAAAAATAAATTATTGTGGGGCATTAGTTTTACTTATACTAATAATATACGATTGTGTTAGATTGATTTACTAGTTGTTCTAATTTATTTTATTATTAGCAGAGAACGTCTAACAATATTTATATCTTTGATAAGCATACACGATCTATAAGTAATATGTTTGTCAGAAAAACAGATGGCGTCCATGCTCTATGCTTCACGTAGTATAATAGGAATAGGAAAATAATTACCACACATATGAGTACATAAAATCGTTTAATTCAAACATTTATATTCAATATAAATTTCACTTTATTTACATTCAATATTCATCTGTTCCTATTCGTAATAATAATAGAAAATTGTAATTATAAACATTAAATTATGGTAAATAATTTTTCTGTATATATGGAGTGTTCCATTTTAAATGTTTTATCTAGTTACATTGCGAAAAATCAAAGTAAAAAAATAGTTATTTTGGTTAATCTATAAGGAATATTTATTAAAATTGAAAAGAGACTTCATATTTTATTTGTACTGTACGAGTTCCGCTGCTAGTTTTCGTACAGTACACAGTGGCGGATTTAGCACTTGAGAGGCCCCAAGCGCAATTCAAAATTTTGAGGCCCCCCTAAAGCAATCCCCCCCTTCTACCTGATTATTTTCTTATAGTGAGCAGTCTACACGTACGTTTTTACTGTAAACACGCACTCGAAATTATTAATAAAAAATCTGGTGTGGCCAACACAATACCTCTCACCATTTACAGCCCGAGTCACAAAAAGTTTAAGTTAATCCTTATTTTTAGATTAGCGAATTTTACTCTAATTTTGACAATTTATTTCTTAAAATGTAGTCTAATCTAATCCAAGTAACTACCTTTTTTTAAACCCTTCAACAGGATTAAATTCCAATTACAGAGTGGGTTCACATTCACACACATCCATGCCTTAGTGGAATTCGAACCCAGAGGCTCGAGAGCACTCATGACAGGCGTTGCTCTAACCATTGAGCCACCGGAGCTGTAATAAATTGTAGATTAAATTTTAAATACCGGGATAGAATAGAATTCACTAATCCAAAAATGAGGATTAGCTTAAACATTTTTGTGAATCATTAATTTTTATTAGTCTAAATACATACTTACATATTTACTTATGCTGGAAACTGTATTGAATTCCTTTTCTATTATCCTATTTACTTTTTCTTTTTAAAACACTACTGATATTATTGTGAAATTATTAGTTCTTTGATAGTGATATTTATCTGTCAGTTACATACATTTGAATAACTGCGTTTTGTTTGTTTAAAGCGTAGGCCTGTAATTTAAATTATAAGTAATTTTATAAATTTATCCATAAAATATATAGAAAAAGCATAAATGCAAATCTATAGAAAATTTAATAATCTTCAATTTTTATAATAACATTAATCTCGAAAAAATAACATTTAAAGGTATTTTTCGAAGAAAAACTATTTTGAGCTTTCAGTAAAGTGCCATTTCCGGTTATCCGATTTTCACCAGAATCTAATGGGCTCTTTCCATTACAGAAAAAGTTCGAAATACAAGGTTTCAAAATTTTCTAAATGATAGTATTTGAGATAGATTGGAGGATCCACACATACATACACATACACACACACACACATACACACACACATACACATACATACACACCCTTCGCATATACACACATACACACAGATATCATCGTGAAAATGTTAAAATTGGATTCTAGGAACCTTAAAACGTGGTCATTTACCAAAATCTCGATATGCGATTTTTAGCAAGATCCCTATACTTTCCTTACCAAGGGTAGCGGAATGTAAGAATTCAACAAAAACATATTGGAATTTTAAGCTAGTCTAGAATATCTACCCCTCAAGAATTTTATTTGGGTGGTTATATACATATAATTACAAAACCATGCAAAATACTAAATTCTTAAAAATTAGAACGGAGAGCAAAATTTACAGTGATTATAGCATTTTTTTTTTGTTAAACTGTAGGGTTGAATTCCTATAAAATGAATGTACTAAACATTTTTGAAAATTTGCAGGCGAAAATGTCATGTTTTTTACAAATACATCCTAAAAACTAATATCATTTTATCGCGAAACGCATGCAACCACCCGAACAGAGATAACATATCTATTTACATTACATTTTGTACTCGAATTTCGTCAAATTGAGTTCTGTGCGTTAGGTTACCGTTAGACTAAAGTATTTTTTGAAAATTTACAAGAAAAGAAGTCATAATTTTTACAAATACAGCGTTTAGACTAGACTCCGAAAGTAGTGACGTCAAAATCGAGCGGGAATTACAAAAGTAGAAAGCAGGCTTCCGGTTACTTAACTTCGTTTTGAAAGAGTTGTAAACGAACCATACTAGCGCTAAATTTAAAGTAAATAGTAAGGATATTATATCTTTATATCGTCAGTAGAGAGCAATCTTGCATATGGTTTGAAATATGTCCACTAGGCCGCCACAAAACTTATGGCATAGTTGGCGTTTTATTCATTTGTTATTAATTATTATGTATATAATAATAATATTAATAATAATAATAATAATAATAATAATAATAATAATAATAATAATAATAATAATAATAATAATAATAAAATCAAACAGTTTTTTTTATTTTGAGACCTGAAATTTGAGGTCCCCTCGATTTAAGAGACCTCAAGCGCGCGCTTCCTGCGCCTGTGCGGAAATCCGCCACTGACAGTATACACCACATATGAAGTCTCTTTTTAATTTTAATTGCTGACTCATCATTATAGAACTATAATGATTGTATTTCTCACGTATTTTCTTTGAAACAATAAACAAACCAAAACGTTGATTAAAAAATAATAAATAATTTTATTTAATCCCTGGATCGACATCCCAAAAAAAAAAATTGTTTCCATTTAAATTTTAAGTTTGTTTTATCTTGGAACATTCTGCAGAAGTGTAGATATAGAATTTTTCAGTCAGTCAGGAATGTTATCTAGAAGTTACTATCTACATTTAAGTTTATGCCAATGGCCAAATAATCTTTGTAATTGCATTAAAATGTTTTATAGTCCGTTTTAAGAAAAAAATATTTTTTTTTCCAGTTGCTGGCCGAAGACGTCGAAGTAGTGGAGCCCGTTTCCGATTCCGACGATCTCAACGAGATCAACAAACACGCTCAAGACAGGGACGACTCTGAACCAAACCCTGACCAAATCGCCTTGGAATCCGACCAACCAGATCCTGGCAAAGGAACATACAATCCCCCACCCAGAAACCACCAACATCTGCCTGCTAGGAACAACATCCACAAGCCGTACCCCCACCACAATGTCGCGTATCATGGACCGCCTCCCCCTCCACCAAAACAACCGCAAGCGATGGACAAGTATGGTAGTGGGGGAGATCTTTGGCCTGCGCCTGTGCCAGATATGCCAAAGATCATCTCGCTTGATGTCAAATGTGAAAAGAATAGTATGAAAGTTTATCTAGGGTTTGATAAACCATTTTATGGCATTGTGTTTAGTAAAGGGCATTATTCAAATGTGAATTGTGTGCATTTACCAGCTGGTTTAGGAAGGACTTCAGCTAATTTTGAAATAAGTATCCATGCTTGTGGTACTGCCGGTAATACAGAGAATGGTTTATATGGTTATGGTGCGGATTCAGGTTCTGGTACATATTTCGAAAATATTATTGTTGTCCAATATGATCCACAAGTTCAAGAAGTATGGGATCAAGCCAGAAAATTAAGATGTACCTGGCATGATCAGTATGAAAAGTCGGTAACGTTTAGACCATTCCCTGTAGATATGTTAGATGTTGTCCGAGCCGATTTTGCTGGTGACAATGTCGGATGTTGGATGCAAATTCAAGTTGGTAAAGGACCATGGGCTTCCGAGGTTTCTGGCTTGGTCAAAATAGGTCAAACTATGACCATGGTACTTGCCATCAAAGATGATGACTCTAAATTCGATATGC
The DNA here is from genome assembly GCA_963082715.1 of Harpalus rubripes. Taxonomy (NCBI): domain Eukaryota; kingdom Metazoa; phylum Arthropoda; class Insecta; order Coleoptera; family Carabidae; genus Harpalus; species Harpalus rubripes. Next base: position 12,920,476 of record OY720455.1, on the reverse strand, counting down.
TTGTCAGGAATTGTATGGCACATGACGGAAAACGAGCCCCAATACAACTGGTGGATCAAAAAGGTTGTGTAACCCGCACTAAACTCATGAGTAGGTTTACCAAAATAAAGAACTTTGGAGCAAGTGCTAGTGTTTTATCATACGCACACTTCCAAGCCTTTAAGTTCCCCGATAGTATGGAAGTACACTTCCAATGTACTATTCAAATTTGCCGGTACCAATGTCCAGATCAATGTAGTTCGGAACCCGTGGTACAACCAGGTTTGTTGCATGGTCATGCTGGTTTACTGGACTTGCATTTGGCCGGAGGTGCTCCTGATAGTGCCTATGGACCTCCGCCACCACCTCCATTAAATTTAGAAGCCTTCCAATATGGAACCCACCCAAGAGATGAAAGAAGGGTCCGTAGAACCCGTGCAACAGACCCCGAAAAAGAAGTCGGTGTTAACAGAGTTATTAGAGTTGTTTCTACCGGTGATTTGACTTTCTCCCTAGATGAAAATGGTAACCAAACGGCTCCTACTATGGTATTTCCCCAAAGGGAAGATGCTAGCTTATCCCAAGGGTTGATCTGTATGACTACTCCAGGTTTTGCGGCTACTCTAGTCGTTTTACTAGCGATTCTTGTAGTGTCTTGCCTTCTGTCCGCGTTCTTATGCGTACGGTTAAGACCGTTTTCAAGTAAAAACGTCCAAGCAGGGTTCACGAATCCCACAGTACCCAAACCCAAAACGAAAAGTTGTTTTTATTCGTAAATTCTAGAAATTCTTTTTAGGAAGGTCTGTAAGAGTTTCCCTTAAAGGGAAGTTCTAATAGAGTTTTAAAGTCTGTTATACGCTTCACAATACAATACAATACAAAGGTTTATAATTTCGTCTGGAGACGGTCCTGTACACCCACATTCAAAATTAAGTAAAATTTAAAAAACTGCGCGAGATAGAGGGTCACCCAACGAGTAAAAACGTTATTGTTACTATATTATTTATTTCTATATAAATTTCTTTAAGATCTATGCAATCATAGATTTTATACGTTTTAAATTGTAATAAAAAATATGATATATTTATTATTTTAATTCAATAATCTTAGGTAGTACATATTTATTTTCTAGTATTACTCGTACTTCCAAGACTAAAATATATTACCTGGCGAGATCTTTCTATGAGCATAGTTTCTATGATTAAGAAATGAATAAAAATTTGAAGATAATGTATTTATTAATTATTGCAATGCGTACATGAAACGGTTTCTCCGGCACGGCAATTGTTCTTTCCGACCGGTGTCGACGGCAAAAATTACATTTATTTACATGTAACGGCGTCAACACAAGTTTTTACAAGCTTTAATTTAATTTCACATTTTTGTTAGTCAATTTTTTATAATCTAATAGGGTATAACTACTAATTTTTGATTAAAAAATGTTATTCTTTAAAATATAATAAACACGTAGATATTTTTTGTTTCATAATGACGTAGGTATAAAAAATATTATTGGTAACACCACTACACTTTGTTCCATTTAAGCCATTCAGTATTGCAGAGCATAGGGAATAGTTTTGCCATCTCTGATTGGCTGAAATTAGAGACAAGAGACAAGTATACCCAATGTAAATTCGGCTACTTCAGATTTGCGCTGTTGCCAGCGCCATCTACTGAATGGCTTAAATGGAACAGAGCATAGATGGCAACCGAGTAGAAATAATTATACTTGTCAACTAGACATTTCTACACATTTCTTGTTTTTGTGTTTCGAGGTTATATTAGAATATTATAATAATTGTAAAATTTTCAAATTAGTACTACTTCTACAAAATATTATTTCGAACCGTTTTATCGTAGCAATGAATGTTAATATTATTCTCTAGTACTACCGTTTAAAAATTTTGATGTTATTTTAGAATTTATCATAGATGATTTTCATTATAGCACTATCTTTTTTTTATTACTCAATGCTCGTATTCATAAAAGTCAATATAACGCTTCGTAACAAACGAACCGTAATAATTTAACAATCGTTAAATATAACAGAGTATTCACAAAATTTAAAAACAAAATATAACGCTTCGTTTTATACCGACATATTTCAATAATTCCTAGTGATTTTTAATATTAAATACTAACATCAGGTCAAACAAATACAGAAAATTATGTGTGAAAATTTCAAATTTGACACTGATATTTGTTAAAGTGCACAGGGTTTGAGAATATTTTGTACATTTTGCGGTTGTAAAGATGAGTCAGGTGAAGAAAAGGACAAAGTGAAAACATATTTGTGATGTGGAAATTGATATTCTACCAGATTTAATAGAAGAAAATGTTAATAGACAATATGAAAACTGATGCAGAAAATAAGAAACTGTAAAATGATGCCTGAAAAAAATCACACAAAAATTCAGTGCTGAAAAATGTAAAGCTATGGTGATGTTTGGTAATAATATCGAAGAAGCAGATGATGATGTTGATGATGATGATGATATCGATAATAAATATTACATTTTTCAGTAATTTCGTAACATCCTTATGCCCATATTCATAAACACTCGTAAAATTTTAAACGGCTCGTTAAAATTTTTGACAAATAGAAACAAGCTTAACAAGTAACATTTCGATTTTTCTGTCAGTGTCGACTGTTTTTACTGGACAAAAATTATAATGAACCGTTAAATATTTTACGTGTGTTTATGAATATGGGCATAAATCCCGTATTTATAAAAATGAATATAATGATTCTTGTTGAAACGAATGATTTAAATTTAATGATCATTAAAATATAACATGCATGTATTCATGAATATAACGACAGATATTTAACGGCTCATTTCGTAATGAAAGAACGATTGTTTCACGTAATCAATGTTTATTTAAGGATTGTTTATGAATACGGGCATAAATCATATTATAATTAAACGTATCTTATAAATATATAAATTAAAATGTACACTTGACATGTCAATGTCAAATACATGCATCGAATTTCATCAAATGAAAAAATTCTTATTTAACGCGCCGTTATACGTATTACAGCCGAAATTCTAGTCGTTAAATATTACGATGGATTTTACTGTCGTTATGGATAACAAATGTTTATGAAAAAAAAAATTACTATACTACAGGCGTTTTGAATATAACGAAGCTTTACCCTTGTTACGGACTGTTATGAAGATGGACATATTCTAATACTGTGTGTTCAATAAAATTCTTAACTCGGAGTAGGCTATGAACAGAGAAACGTATGTCTAATCATTATTCAAATCAAAAGTCAAGATGTCAAAATTGATCTTCAAATGTAATTTTGAGAAAAGACAATAAATTGACATTCGCCGTTTTCTAATTTCTTTCGATTTCTAATTTAAAATTCAAGCAGAAAAGCTTTGATTTCTTTAGATAACTTTTTTGACAATATCTTTTTCAAATTGACATTAAATTAAATATTTTTAAATTGACATTCGTTTCTTTGTTCATAGCCTATACTCCGAGTGAGGATTTTTTTTTAACAAACTGTATAACCAAAATCCTAAAATTTGATTTATATGAAATACTTTATTTTGACCCAAAATTTACACATCTGATCGACTCGAAACTTTGCGTACTTACTTAAATGCTTTACTTTCCTTTTTCATTTAAAAAAATACTTCTTGATTACCTCTATTAACAGTATTAATTAGGTACCTACAAAAAATTCGACAGTAAGACCTAAAACATTTAGTTCCCATGTCTACGAAAATTCAAAATTACTTACCTACTTACTTATTTACTCATTTAATTAATTATTTAACCTCAATCACAAAAACTAATATTTTTATTCAAATTCACTGATATGGCGTCACGTCAAACGGTCTGACATTCAAAATAGTGACGATTTGATGTAGTGACTGACCGTCTGAAAAGGGCTTTACAAATTGTCCAAACTCGCCGTCAAAACCGTTTCACGTAGCGGTAGTAGATAGTAAAACTATTAATTTTTTAATAGTTTGTTATTAACAAAAGCTGCTTATATTTATAAATACAGCTGCCATATTCACCAATATAAATAGACGGCAATATATATTTAATTATGTTCGATATAAATATGCAATAATTTACTCACCACAATAATTATGAATAATTATTGCCGATATCTACAGTAAGGTAATTGTCATACCCACCAATGGGTAATAAGCCGGGATGATATATTTATTATTATTATTATTTAGTTGTGAAACTGCTACTGCTGTATTCATAATTTGTAAAGGCTATGATTAACATACATTTTAGTTTTGTTACTATATCCTTAGGTATAGATATAGATAGTAATAATTTCACACGTAATAGGTATATCATTTATTTTATCTCTTAATATCTGTGCATGAATTATGTTGTCACCCATAATGGGTGCAGACAATATAGGTATACGTATAGGTATACATATACAGGTTGATCGTCGTAATGTAAGTCCGGCACCAAAAATATTTCGTTTAACTAGACAAAGGGTCTCATAAGATGATCGTAGTAAGAATTTTGTATCACTTCTGGTTTTAACGGAAATGAGTACAAATTGAAACTTAGCATAGGGAATCGGTATTTTTATATATTTTTTTGTACCATTTTGAAATAGTTGAAATAAAATTAGTAAGGTAATTTTACGTAAATTCTGAAAAAAAAATAATAAAATACTGATTCTCTATGCTAGATTTAAAGTTGTACATAGTTATGCACGCGAGACGAGACAAGATATATAAAATATCGATCTCGTCTCGTTTTCGGATCTGTAATCTCGATCTCGCTCTCCTTCTCGCACGAGAGTCTCGTCATAAAAATAAGTGCTTGCGCACTACGTATTTACGTAACAGTTTAACTACAAGAGACAAGTTCGCACCAATCGCACCTTCTTCCGTGCATTTGCAGTCGTATAAGTATAACCAAACTATAATAAAGAGACGAAACACTAAATTTTGGTCACCCAATTATTTCAATACAAACATAATGCTTATTTATTTACGGTCATCAGAAAATGTGATAAGTTAGTAAATAATTAAATTTACCTCTAAAATATCCAATTTATAACCAAATTGTGATCTCTAAACTATGTCAATACGATCATCTGTAAATACATTCTGTCATCACTAAAACGAGTTAAATATTAAAAACCTACTCTTTATCATTATAGTATATTAAGTATTAAGAACGGTAAGGACAGTTTACCGACCGCAGACAATGTTTGGGGACTGAGGGAAGCGAAGGTCCCAATTTTGTCTGAGATCGGTAATTCCTTAACGTTTGTGATGCTTATACTATTTTTTTACGATCGACGCACAAAATTTAAAAAAAAAATAAGATTTGAAAATTATTTTGACATATTAAAAAAAATTATTTGTCATTTTTGAAGTAAGCTTTGATTTTTGTTTTTATTTATTTACCGTCTCGCCTCCTTAACGGTGAGTCACATCACTTATCGTATCGTTCAGTAATTTGTAAATAAGACCTAGTGCCTTGGGAACACTATCGGTAAATATAAAAAAATAACCCGATCGTGCAAAAAATATATTTAAGTAAGATTTAGTCATAAAAAAACCGCTAGACTGGTAACCAGCCGGCAACCAATCACTCTGCTTCTCTTCATGTTGCCTCCCATCGACGCTTAATATAACATCCTTTACTTTTCAGGAGCGGCAAGAATTTTATTAACCGTGGTTTTAACTAGGGTGAATTAGAGGCTGAAATATTGGAGAAAACTAGTTCTATTGGATACGAAACCGATTTCGTCTTTTTTTTGCATTTCCTCGCTCTGGGACCGATACCAATCGACTCTAAATAGACCAAAAATATAGTGAATTCATTTAATTTTCACATTCACGTGTTCTATGCACGAATTAGCGTTGACTCCACTTCTTGTACGGTGCATTTTTCATTGAATTTATGAATGAAAGCTATAAAGTTACAAATACTTTTTATTGCGAGATTACTCGCAATTATAATATCGATCTCGCCTTGAATTTTAAACTGCAATTTCGTTCTTGTTCTCGTCTCGCATAACGCAACGAGACGAGACTAGATGCAAGAGTACTCTCGCCTCGTCGTGCATCACTAGTTGTACCCATTATCGCTAAAACCTGATATGATACAAAATTCTTATTACAATAATCTCATGAGCCTCTTTGTCTAATTTAACTATGCTTAATAACAATTTTTTTGTGTCTCGAAACGAAATATAATTGGTGCCGGACTTTTGACGATCACCCTGAATTTCAAAGTCAAAGCGAATATTTGACCTATATTATGTAATTTTGGCGGTGTGTGTGTGCATTGTGGGGTATAGGACCGTCGATACCAAATCCCTGTTTTCGGCCGTTGAGTGACCCAACTGGCCTAGTTCTCCTCTCCGGAGTCAATAATTGCTCAGATATTGTTCATCCGAAGTAGGTTTTCCGGTTAACACAACTGTAAATACACATAGCATGGCTAGCGCTACCAGCTACCAACAAACTCCGATCTCTGCTTACCAACACAACAATCATTCACACTAATAATCATACGGTGTTCACACTTACATCATTATTTTAAAACATTGTTTTGAGAACTTATTTAAAAGTTATATGAAACGAGTGATTTTGGCAGAAATGAAATGGTGCGCAGTTAATAATATAATTTGCGTGTACTGTTTTATTTTTAAAATTTCTCAGACGAATAGTTAGTGCATAAAATTAGAATAACTAATGTTTTCCTGTATTAAAATTATCATTGCAAAATTGAGGACAGTTTTTTCAAAAGTCAACAAAAGCAAAATGTTAAATTTTCATTGGAAGATTTTATTTGTTTCATACAGAATATATATAAAATAGAAAAAAATCAAACGTGTATTTGTTTATTGGCATATTACTTATAAATGCACAAAAGAAAAAAAATATTGATACATGCTGTGTTATAAAAAAATAAGGTCAAAATTCCATAGTTTTTTCAAAACTCAACAAAAGCAATAAAAATTTCAATTATTTATTATTCTTAGTATATTTCTGTTTCGGATATCTTTGGTCTCATAAGGAATTGAATGAATTCCATTCATTTTTTAACATCTTTCATTTTATTGAGATACCATGTTAGTTTTTTAACTTTTTCAGCTGACTTCATTAGTTGAATAGATTTACCCTTTTTAAAACATCGAATGTTACTAAACAACCACAAAAATTTAAAGAAACCGATATTTGATTTTGATTATTGACTATTCAATACTCCGATATTTTGAACCGCATCTTTGCTTATGCCTTATCATAATGAGAATATAATTCATTAGTCACGTGACATGTTTTCCGCTAATCAACATTCATAATCTCCCTTGTTACATGTCTATCATAGCGATGATAAAAAACAAAGAAATTATCACCTCATTTATAATCGTTACTAGGGGATATTTTTTCGTTATTAACAACATTGGCAGTTGATTTTGAGTATAAAAATGTGCGGTAATCGTTTTTCATATAAACAACGATGAAAATAATAAGGAAATTGTAAAATTACCCATGTTGTAAAGCAATATATGAAAAGTTAGGTTACCAGCACGCAAAATGTGTCATAAAAATTCATTATATTCTCTCATTAAATATAAGCTCGTGGTATAATTAATAATAGAAGATATTGCTCGTGAAACCGAAGCAGCACATTTTTCTTGTCCTTCGGACTCGTGAAATCTGCAACTCAGTTTCACTCGAGAATATCATCGAACATCGATGATAATCATATTACTTGTTATATTACGTATGATAATATAATTTAATGAATTTTCTCCTTATACTGCTGGCTAGTCCTGGGATTACTGATCCAATCTTTCAAGCAGTCTCAAAGAAAAAAGTCTGGGGCTGTCAAATCGGGCGAACAATCTGCCTTACAGCTGTAGTTTTGCCATCATATGAGCAGCTGCCCCATTTCAGGCATGTCCTCCACTCCAAAAAGCACAAAATTTTCCGAAGCATCCCACAGCGTCTATAGGTCATAGCGCCTAAATTTCATAGCGTCTAAATTTCACAGCGCCCAAAATTTACAGCGTCTAAATGATGCCCGACCACCAATTGTTACAGCGTCTAAATTTGTCCTGGCTTATTTCTGCCACTTTAAATGGTATTGGTAATAAAGCAAACTGTAAATATGTTAAACGGATAACAAGATCGCTTCGCTCGCTCGTTAGGTACCGTGCACGCCCGTAAAGTTCTGAGTAACGGTCTTGCAATGTAAATTACTATTATGCGCTCGATTTAAATGTATTAAAGTTTCATTTTGATATTAGGGTAATAAAAATCAGAAAATTAACGATAATATTCACCTTAATATTACTTATACATGATGATGATTGAAATCCAATAATAATAATCCGTAGACTTGGAAACCCCAGTGATTAATTAAAACAGTTTTTCAATAATATTAAATTTTATTTTGTATAATATCGTCGTGACCCCCCCCCCCCCCATCCCTCTGGTCGCGGAACTCTAGGTCAGATGCTGCGTACGCCCATGTCTACCACATATTTAAAATGTCTTGCACTTGATCTGTATCTTATATATAATTGCCAAACTCAAAAATATTACAAAATAAATAATAATAACAATGTCTTTATTATGAAGAAACTAAGTGTGAACATTAAAATTATTTATTTCATAAGTTATCATCCTGGTAAGCAAAGACTTGGACATAGGAACTAATATTATTTTCATTATAATTGGGGCTGCGTAAATCGTGGATTTGGTATTGGTAAATTTACTGGTCATTCTTATAAGAAATATTAGTTATAATTAGTATATAGTTCATTTATTTATTGTCTAATTTATTTATTTATTTTTACACAGTATTGACATATGCTCAAAAGCTCAAACTATGTTTCTGTATATGTTTAATCACATTACCTACAATGATTTAATATTTGTTGTAGTGTTGTAGGTGACGTGATTACTGTACAAATAAGAGCTTAATTTTACGAGTGGTTTAAATCACTCGATTTTGTAATGTAGCATCTACAAATATTTATAATATAACGAATGAATGAATAGGACATTAACAGTGATGAATGAAACAAGAATGAATGGATAAGTTATAGTTCTGTACAATATTAGTTTTTGCAGGTATAGAAATGTTTATATATAATATATAGTACCTTATATATTGTTATATGAATCGTCTGTAAAATCTATGATAAATATATTAAATCTTTCCATATATTCACATTTATTCCGCACCTGAATTATCGTTTTCCAACACCCGTCATGTTTGAGGACTAAATCATTACAGGATTAGTCCTGCAAAGTCTTTACTAGACTTGTCACGAAAAGCTTTACAGGGCTAGTCGCGTAACGAATTAAAAATATTTTTTCCATTTCATACAGTTGATGCAGGACTAGTATAATACAATTTAATAGTCTATTTTTTCAAGATTTATGTTATTATAAAAATTAAAGATTATTAAATTTTCTATAAGTTTGCATTAATACTTTTTCTATATATTTTATGGATAAATTTATAAAATTATCTATAATTTAAATCCCGGAGCCTACGCTTTAGGCAAACAGCAAACACAACTCATTGGTTACGCAGTCATATCTCAAATGTATGTCACTGACAGATAAATGTCACTGTCAAAGAACTAATCATTTCAAATTAATAACAGTAACGTTTTAAAAAGAAAATAGTAAATAGAACCATAGTTATATGGAATGGGACTTAATATAGTTTTCAGCATAAATAAATATGTAAAATAAAATAAATATAACATCACGGCATATTACCCATTGCTGTGTGTGCCAATCTGCTTTGTACACTGATTTCGGTAATAATGATGAGATATTTGTACCGTGCGGGCGTTTACCAGGCGTCACATCATGGGCACTCATTGCTGGCGTGGAGAAAAAAAAGTAAATGGCGGGAGGGGAGGTAGTGTGTTGGCCACATCAGATTTTTACCTCCCGCTACACTTGGTAAGGGAGGTATAGGGATCGTGCTAAAAATCACATATCGGGATTTTGGTAAATGACGTCGTTTTAAGGTCCCTAGAATCCAATTTTAACATTTTCACGATGATGTCTGTGTGTATAGGTGTGTGGATCCTCCATTCTAACTCAAATACTATCATTTATAAAATATTGAAAACTTTTTCTGTGGAAATTGCCCATTACATTTTGGTGAAAATCGGATAACCGGTAATAGCACTTTTCTAGAAGCTCAAAATAGTTTTTCTTCGAAAAATACCTTTAAATGTTGGTTTTTCGAGATTAATGTTATAAAAATTTGCATTATTACTTTTTCTATATATTTTATGGATAAATTTATAAAATTATCTATAATTTAAATCCCAGAGCCTTCGCTTTAACCAAACAAAACGCAGTTATTCAAATGTATGTAACTGACAGATAAATGTCACTATCAAAGAACTAATCATTTCAAAATAATATTAGTAACGTTTTAAAAAGAAAAAAATAAATAGAACAATAGAAAAGGAATTCAATACAGTTTCCAGCATAACTAAATATGTAGGTATGTATTTAGATTTATAAAAATAAACGATTCACAAAAATGTTTAAGCTAATCCTCATTTTTGGATTAGTGAATTCCACGGGTGAATTCTATTCTATCCCGGTATTTAAAATTTAATTTTCATTTTATCATAGCTCCGGTGGCTGAATGGTTAGAGCAACGCCTCATGTCATGAGTGCCCTCGGGGTTTGAGTCCCACTAAGACATGGATATGTGTGAATGTAAACCCACTCCCAAATGGGATTTAATACTATAGAGGAGTTTAAAAAAGGTAGTTACTTGGATTAGATTAGACTATATTTTAAGAAATAAACTGTCAAAATTAGAGTAAAATTCGCTAATCCAAAAATAAGGATTAACTTAATTTTTTTGTGTCTCGGTCTGTAAATGAAAAAATTTAATGGTATCCTACTACATGATAATATATTATTATATCAGACAATAATTTTAAAAATCACGACTTTAAAGGCTTGGTTCTAAAAGTTACACAAATTAAATAATAATATATTTGTTATTCTACATTAATTAAGTGAATAATTAATTCATTACTATTTTTAATTAAATTTCGTATCGACCAGTAAAACTACAGACAAGTTCTAGCAAATATTAAGACCGGTGTTTGTTGTTTAGCATTGCCGTCTCGTCAGTGTATTCGTACATTAGAAGTGAAAATGTGTTTTACTCATACTACATGCAATTCTCGTGAAAAATTTTTGTTGGGGGAGTTAAAATAGTGTACATTTGTTTCTTTTAGTGTCAGACTAACTTTCGTGATATGAATTTTTAATGTGTGATGGTTTTCAGTTGACTAAACAGTGAAATAACTGAAATTTTGTTCCAGTAAACATTTCTGGTAGCAGATTTCCTGAGATGCTGAGATCTGCCATGCCTCTGTTACCCAAATAGGACTGATAGTAGGCCAGGTTGGTACACATTTATCTCATTTTATTTTATAATTCTTCTACAGCTTTTTAATATTAGTTAATCTGTCAATAATAACAGATTGTCTCACCGAGAATAGATAATTAGAAATTATTTCAACTACGTTTAAAAAATGTTTGGAATCAACTTGTCTTGTGCAGCCTCAAATTCATTCGATATTTCGTTAAATAATCGATATCTTCCATTTTCATTTGACACAATATTAATATTGGCCAAACTAACAATATAGCTAGAAACCACAGTAAAATTTAAAACTCACAACACCAGCACAACGATACCAAATATATACCACGGGCACAGTGGCGTATTAAGCAATACAAGCATCCAAAGCCCGTCAAATATTACGCCCTTTTTGATTGAGTTTTTTGTTTTTGGATATAATACAGGTATCTACTTTTATGTGATTAGACATAAACTTGATTGCATCATCAGGAGAGATGCTTATTTTAAAACATAGTTGGGTTATGTAGTATAACCAAAAATACGGCCCGCGAAAGTCCGGACCGTGCCCATTTATGAACTAATCTTAATGCTTATTAGTGCAATTTTTTGTAATTTTTGATTTATTCAAAACTACCATTATTTATAAAATCAACTTGTTCAAAAGAACTTTCCTACCTTTCCATGCTGTAATAATTTGTCGAGTTACAATTCCTTTTGACGAGAATTTACATTTAGAACTCCTTGATCTTCAAAGTAATGATGAAGTTACTATTTAAAAATGAAAATTTTTCAGAAAGGCATTATTTAAAAAGAAACATAATTTTTAAATAAATTACGCTTATTTTGTCAATTAAAATGTGTCCATAAATATTTCATGTTGCACGCCTATGTATACGAAATGCAATGAAGTTATCTGCAAGTAATATTATATCAGACGGCTCACAAATGACCTTGAATAGTCTTCTTTCGTGAATAATAGTTTATTTTAAAATTTTACATGGGGCCCGTTTCTCAAAAAGGTTGGTGACCCATGTATTATACAATAGAGGATATAGGTAAGGCATGTACTTAGTAATTAATAGAAAATCACAAAAAAAAACTTTAATTTTTATAATTACATAAAGATTAAAGATTTTATTATCAAATGTTTTTTTAAAACTTAGTGAGGTATTTATTATACGGTCTTCCGTCCCGCCCCTAAATATTTGGCGCCACAAGCCCGGGCTTCTTGGGCTTGTATAGGATAGTACACCACTGCACGGGCATAATCAAGATAACTGTCGGGATATTTAAAGCTGTCCGGTATACGTCGAGCTTTGAACATTCCCCCGAGCTGCAATCTTTTGATTTATGCCCTCAATACATAAATAATTATAATCGATTTCATATCTCTGATTCCCTTGTTGGACAAGCTATATGGGGTACTATTACATGGTCCAATATTTTTATTATTTTCGATGTAAATTCTTATTTATGATTACCTAATGCAATTAATTAAGTTGATATAAAATATTTTTTTTTTAAACCGGAGCGAAAGTAATTTTTTCGCGCCAAAAATGCGGCGCGAAAGTTACATTTCCCTGTCTAGTCACGAAAACACTTAAATGTTTTATTAAAAAAATTATTGATTATTAATATTTATACTTGTGTTTTGTACATTGGATCGTCGCAGTTATTTGCTTCGTAAGATACTGCAAATGGAAAGAAAAACACGCACAAAAAATGTAAAACTGACATTAATTTATTGGTTTTCGTTTATTTACTATTGTTTTTCTATCATGTTAGAAACGCACTACTAGATACTTATAGAAAATTAGATTTAATTATGAAATTTAAAATTAATTTGTATTATAATCAAAGGAGTGAAAAAAAAAAATTATAAATGATTTGTCAGTAAAATGTCTGTACTTGACTAGGAGCCTTAAAATACTTGGCACAAAGTGCCTCGTATTTCAGTATGACTCCTCGTCAGTAATGTACCATTTTCTTGACTCATATGTAAATAACTATTGTACCAAACAATCATAATTTCAGGAGTTTTTTTTTTTAATAATGAATGTGCTAGTTTGGTCACTAACAGGTTCTAACAAAGTTCTGTTTTATTTGAACATAGTGTGTTCAAAAAAACACCTGGGAACGCTAAAGCCTACATCAATCGAAATTTATTTATACGAATAAATTTATGAACTGAAACTGTAAATGTATACATACCATAAATCCGGCCCAATATATATTCGAAGTACCTATGTATATACATACCACATTTTCAGACTGAGGGAATATTTATATAAAATAGTTACATACTTACTTTGGGGTACAACAATTCTGTAAAAGACATATCATTTACCATTTTCTAACATAGAACGATCCTACAGTGGCATAGATATATGAGAACGTAGTCTAAACTAACCAAAAATATGTCTTTCTTCTTGAAGTCAAATACTTAATACAAAAATTACACTCTAAGGGCCAATTTTTTAATCTCTGGTTTAAATTTTAACCATGATAACATAAACAATATTGAAACGAAATGAACTGTCAAATGACAGATTTATCATTGCTGTCAACAAAATAATGTAATATTGTTTATTTAATCATCGTTAAAATTTTAACCAAAAATTGAAAAACTGGCCCTAAAACTCTTATCTTAGATTAGATCAGATAGTAAGTAATATGAGTCTATTTCGGCATGAAAATGTGATTCTGTCAATATTAATTTTAAAAATGAAATATTGATATACAAAACAAAAATGTTACCAAAATAATGTTTTACTGTAATTAGCCCTCCCTGGCAGTAAAAAATAATTAAGAAAATATAGCTAATAAATTACCAATTTATTTATTTATTTATTCGTATCGGCTCTACGTGTCACTAAATTCAAATCTTGTTTGATGTAATGTCAATGTCAATGCATGGTCCTGGCCAGTGGCGGATTTAACACTTGAGAGGCACCAAGCGCAATTTAATTTTGAGGCCCCATTAAAGCCCCCCCCCCCTAAATATTTTCAATACAATTATAGTGAGCATTCTACGCCAACGTTTATACTGTAGTAAGCACTCTAGATTATTAATAAAAAATCTGATGTGGCCAGCACATTACCTTCCGTCAGTAATAAGAGGTATTTACGAAACTTCTACCCGAGAACTGTTACCGGTAAACAGCTTTTTATAACTACCAGAATCGATATTTTAAGAACGCAAGTGGTAAACAGGGTAGATCCATAACCTATGGAAATATTTGTAACAGGTTAGAAATTTGACGTATTTAACAAACTGAGCAGAGTCCTACTTCGAACGCATTTCCATTTTAGCGCGCGCGCTTCGCTTTGCATCACTACCTTTTTTTGAGATTAGATTCTTCATGAATCCGGTAGATGGATCTGGTAGATATTGAACAATTTTCGAACACGGTAACTTTTTACCACTCGTCTTTTCAAACACAGTCGCTAGATGCGGTATCTACCGGTAGAATTTTCGTAAATCCGTATGTATTTTCTATAAAATCCATACAGAAAGTTCCTTGAAAAAGATTTTAAGTTTCTTGCATATACATTACCTTCGACAGTTGTATGTATTTCGAGCAAAAAGATCCTATATTTCGACTAAAATTATAACACAATAATACTACGAATATGTCAATTGCACTTGACACTGACATCTTTCAATCAGAATTTTCTTAATATAGTTGTTTCTACCATAGCTGGCTAATTTATGAAATTTAATTTCTTTATAATTTTATAACTCTCTATCCATTTAATATGAAGTTTAAAATGCAGTCAAATCGTATAGAGAATACAATGTTCTTTAATATTTATAATAACATTAAATGTGAAAAAATGACGTTTAACATCGTTTTTTCAAGAAAAACTGTTAAAATCTTCAAATGAGGGTACTTCCGGTTGACCAATTATAACCAAAATCTAATCAGCTCTTAATATGGGTGCAACGAAGAGGAATACGAAAGAATTATAATTTTTGGAATTGTAGTATTAGAGTTATCGTAGACGAAAATTTTGTTACACACACACATCCACACACACACACACACACACACACACACACACACACACACACACACACACACACACACATACAGACATCATCGTAAAAATAGTAAAATCGTATTCTAGGGACCTTAAAACTTGCTTATTCATTAAAAACTCACCACCGAATTTTTTGACCAAAGACAATACCTTCCTTACCTAAAGGTGACGGAAGGTAAAAATAATAATTCAAATATGTACGATTTATTTGAAAACAGGGTTTATTAATAAAAAATACAACAAAAACATATTTGAATTTCAACCTAGTCTAGAAAATCCAGCTCAAAATAGTTTTTCTCCAAAAAATATCTATAAATGTTATTTTTTCGAGATTTATGTTATTATAAAAATTAAAGATTATTAAATTTTCTGGATAAATTTATAAGGTTATCTGTAATTTTAATCCCGAAGAAAGAAAAGAAAATTCTGATTATATTTGTGTTATAATTGTACTCAAAATATATTTTGCTCGAAACTTTCTGTATGGAATTTGTATAAAATACATACAACTGTCGAAAGGTAATGTACATACAAGAAATTTAGAATCTTTTGCAAGGAACTTTCTGAATGGATTTCATAGAAAATACGTACGCATTTACGAAAATTCTACCGGTAGATACCGCATCTACCGACTGTGTTAGAAAACACGAGTGGTAAAAAGTTATCGTGTTCGAAAATTGTACAATATCTACCAGATCCATCTACCGGATTCATGAAGAATCTAATCTCTAAAAGTGGAAATGTGTTGAAAGTAGGACTCTGCTCAGTTTGTTAATTTTCAAATTTTTTCATAGGTTATGGATCAGCTCTGTTTACCACTTGCGTTCTTAAAATATCGATTCCGGTAGCTACAACCTGAAAAAAAGCTGCTTATCGGTAACAGTTCACCGGTAGAATTTTCGTAAATACCTCATATAACTGACGGAAGGTAAAGTGTTGGCCACATCAGATTTTTTATTTTGAGACGTGAAATTTTAGGTCCCCTCGATTTAAGAGGGCCCAAACGCGCGCTTCCTGCGCCTGTGCGGAAATCCGTCACTGGTACTGGCAAAGTTCTTTCTTCATCAGACATGTAGATGTACCAAGTAAAAAATTATAAATTACACAACTTACAATTAGTGTCCATTTGTTAAGAAAAATTATGAAAAACTTCGAATTTTCCCCCGATTGTTTTTTTAAGAGATCCCCTTCCCCAAAAGTAATTTAAAGCTACGCCACTGTAGTATAGCATCCAATTGAATATTACATATTATACTGTATTTTATATAAGAATAGACTTAATAAATTCAATTGATGAAGCTGTTGGCACTCGGTGAAACATGATTATAAAAGGAAATAAAGACACTAGGTATTGTTTCACAAATTTTAATAAAATTCCTTTATTACGTAATTTCGGCAGTTACGCCATCGTCAGAAGGTATGAACTGTTCATACCTTCTGATGATGGCGTAACTGCCGAAATTACGTAATAAAGGAATTTTATTAAAATTTGTGAAACAATAGCTAGTGTCTTTATTTCCCTTTAAGAATAGACTTGGTGGCGCTACTGTGCCAGCCTGTTTTACACACATAAAACTTATAAATTTGTTTTGTTTCGTGTATGACATACTTGACAGCTCGAAACGTCAAAATTAAATTATTTTAAATTATTTAGTAAATAAACAGTTAGTTAAAGTTGTTAAATAGATTATAAAATCAATATGGAATAAATAATATACCTGCTTTATATATTGCTATTGTAAACTTGATTTGCGTTTAGACCAATCAGAAAGCTGAAACCGTAAGATAGGGCATCTTACTCCTAAGCACGGTGTAGTATCTATAGGTGAGTGCACAATGTATTCTAATGCATTACGAAGAATGGCTAACTAACTGGGCTAGTTCATACAGTGTGCCGCTAGATGTCAGGTTTTGTTGCGACCCGGTTTTTACATAAAATATTTAAAATATTAAATTATTCATATATAACGCTGTAGCTGGCTGCCGCTAAATTGCACATTTTGGCACCTTAAAAAGACTATTTTTCTTTTTATTTGATCCATACCCTGTTGTGCATCTTGTAGCAAAACATTTTCTGTCAAATGGTAACGGGTCGCGTTAGCACCATTTTGTTTCCCAGTTACTTAGCCATGTCAACGCAACTCGTGCTCTCACCTATAGATACTACACCGTGCTCCTAAGTCTATTTTTATCTGAAATGCAGTATAGATATTTTATTTAATTTTTACTCAGAATGGATGTGACTAGGTATTTATATTTGTAAAGAAAATAAAGTTTAATTCGTAAAGTTTATTACACTATGTTATAAATATCAATCAATATTTAAATTATTGTAATAGTAATAATATAAATAATTTAAATATTTATTAATTAGTTAGTTGAACAGAAAATCTCACACATATGTTAGTTTCTAATCTATTTCTTAAACTATTCCTAAAATTACATATTCTTATTCTATATATTACTCTATAACTTAATCGAACATGAATAACAACAACAATATAAATGTTGTTCAAATTGCACAAATTTACAATTATTCTATAACAAACTACTTTTATTGTGTACAATTTATTTCATACACTACAGACTAAACTAGTACTTACTATTATGTTAGTAGTAATTACTAAATTATGCAATAATTTCTGGATTTGTTTAGTTGCGCAAAGACAAAAATTTGTGTAATAATCTTTCAAAAGTAGACCATGAAATATATTTTTCCCACTCTCGATATCGTAAGTAGGCTATTAGGACATTGTTTGTAGGGACGTATGTTTATTTTACTGTCAAGGTATCGGTTCCCATTAGCGACGAGATGTAAGAATTGGCCTTACTTCCCTACAGCTGAACTTACCTCCCTCTTTGTGAAATACCAACAGTTAGATATTTTAAACTTGTGTCAAATATTTGCTAATTCTTATAATTTATGATTTTGAATCTAATTTCTATCAAATTGTTCTCATTTCATAAATATTTCCATTTAAAAGTTATCATTGATGTGTCAAATATAACAGATGTGTTTTTCTTCTTAAATTTTCCATGGAATACTAATATTCTTTTATTTAATGTATCAATAGCCGCTTTCTTTTTACCAAGACTATCAACTCCGAGTAGCACGTATCTACCCAAAACCGTTCTTTTTGAAAGGGGATAAATGATCTTGTACTACCCATTTTCTTCGTCCCTGCCTCCGCGAAGCACCACATTGGAAACAGGATCAAATAGATTCTGAACTGATCCTAATGTCAATGTCACGTCAATGTGACTGACTGCTATGTATTTTATCTAGTTTGTAAGCGTTTGATATTAATATGACAGAAATAGAAGAAATTAATTAGTTTGAAACGATATATGTTTCATTACCTCAAGAAATACATCCATATTTAAACACCCAAATGTAAAATAATTTAATGTGTCAAAAACAAATCACATATACAACAGATTGTAGCTACAAGCGAATTCAGCAAATTATTATGTTACAAATATAATGCTATGTTTTATTTTCTACTTCTTATTTTTAAAAACATACTGTTCTTTTTAGGAGTAATTCAGTTCAGTTCAGTACGAGGTAAGATCAGTTCATTTTCCCTCTAAAAAGAAAGCGCCTAATATTCAACGGTATTCCTCGACATATCTGGCAGTGAAAATGAACGGGTAAAAAGTAAATCATCGGGAGTGGAAAAAATCTTTTATACAACACGAGATGTAGGTACATTTGAACATTCTCGAACTTATTTGCGAAACCTCACTATCGCTCGGGCGCAAAATCGTCCTTGATTGGTAAATGGTACCTACATCCCTTGTAGCATAAATAACTATTGGAAATATACAAATGGATCATTTATTTATAATGTTAAATATGACAACGTAGTTAGCAAAAATATTAATTTTGGAATAATCTTAAATTTCAAAATTATTTACATGTAAAATTAAATAAAAATAACCCTAGGAATTTTTGAGAGCAATGAATTATTGTTTTAATCGGTAAATTAAATGTTTGATTGTTATTACTTATTGATTAACTATGTTAAGGGTATATTGTTACTACTAAAATGTGAAAAAAGGTATATTGGTACACCCAGCAATGAATAATAATCCGTTTGGATACAATTATATTCATTTTATTTAATTATGTATAAATAATACGAGTAGAACGTTATACCTACATTAACAAATGTATCGTATATAGGCACTGTTTCAGTTAATGTATTTTGGTTGTTTTTATTGACGTCCAGTAAATTAATTCGAAGAAAATTGATCGTGAAAAATAATCGTGGGGAAATTTAATCGCAGAAACTTTAACCGCAGAGAAAATTGGTCCCTTGTAAATTGGTCACTAATAAAATTTATCGCCAGTAAATTATTCGTGGAAAAATTGGCCGCTAGTAAATTGCATGCATGGTAAATTGATTACCTACTTTATAGTATCTGTACGTAATATTATTAATTGCATTTTTTAGCGTTTTTATATAAATTTTTGACAAAAAAAATTACAGAAATTACAAGTCAATTTATATTTTAACCCCGTACAACACGATTTTAGTGTTAATATGAAAATATTTCAAAAATCAGAAGTTATGTACCCCCAAAAATGCATGTTTGCATGTTCATTTGTTTGTATATTTCCGGTATTTTTGGCTAAAAATGTAAGGTTAAAAATCGGTCAATATCTCGAGTTCTGTTAAAGATAGAATAAAAAAAAACTCTAGAGGGTCGATTTGATATATTAACATTTTAAAAGTGTCAAAAAGGCCTTAGAGATTGCGGAAAATAGGATTGAAATTTTGGAAAAATTCGGGAAAAATTTGCTCCAAAAATGCATTTTATTAACACTAAATTCATGTTCTACGGGGTTTAAAATATATATTAAAATCGCCTGGATAAAGTTTTAATTAAATATTTTTTAAGTGACTCCCGCTGCGAATTCTTACAAAAAATCAAAACTTTTATTTGATTATGAATATGAAATGAATTTATAGGAAGTACATAAAATTAACTGAAAATCATTTATTTATATTTAAAATTTGTTGAAAATGTTGACTTTTTAATGAAAATATTTGATTGACAGCAGTAAGTCTGGTTTTGACATTTTGACTAAACTAATGCCAATGCTATTATTATGTAAACTTTGAAAATTTTAAAAAAATAACTATGCAATATTACTAACAACTGCTACGACACGTCTTGAAGCTGAAAGAACTTCTCTACAAAATTTGGTGTTGATATATAAAACGTTGTAGATTTGCCTAGGGTTATTCTTTCACTTTTATAAACATATAGGATATTTGGCAGTATATGCTTCCAGCCGAAAAATAAATATATTTTTACCAATTTTTCTACAACAATTTTTTTTACGGTCTGCTACTTCTATTTTCCCTGTAATCATTTTTTTTTTCGCTATGAAATTACTGGCGATAACTTCTAACGGCTTGTTTTTAACCAATCATGACACACTTGAAAATTCAACCAATGGGAACAGTAATATACTGCTAAAACTCCGTTACTCCGATAAATTTCCGCTACCAAGTAAATAAACAGTTTTTATTGTTTATAACTGTCAGTATGACAGTTAATTAATTTTTCAAGTTTAAAAATAGTATAATAATAATTAAATTGTTTCATTTTGCGTTGTCTTTGGAATTTATCTAATCAAATACCACACAACCTCTCTGATTTTCTCAGATAAACTTTTATTTTTAAGCACTAATTTTTTTGCTTTTAAGCAAAATAATTCAAGCAAACTGACATTAGGTAATATCCCTCCTCCTTCGAAGTCTGGATTTACCATGCAGTTTGCTTTCGTGTTTGTTGCTAAGCAAAAAAATCATGTAAAATAAAAAATTTATCGATAAAATCAGGAGGTTTTGTGATATTACTTCTGATCATTTTTTTTATACGATACATATTTCCGGGGATAAATTTTCGTCGCGATTAATTTCCGAGGTTCGCGATAAAGACGCTGCGATAAAAATTATGTAGCTGATCCATGCGGGTATTGACAGTATTGGCTACAGTAAGTTTTGGCGCATGCGCGTTTGAAAAACACATGTCTAATATTTGCTGCTGAATATCTTGATCTCATTGCTATTGAAATCATGCGCAGTTGAAAATTTTTATGGCTGGTATTTCATAGGAGACTGTATTACGGAAACATCAGAACTGCGGTGTTTTGTAAAAAAAAAACTAATATGGTGAACCGAACTAACCTATTAAATTTTTATTATATTTTCACGCTTATGAATGTTGGAGTTTGGAGTAGTAATAGCATCCGACATTTCAAGGGCAATCACGTATGGAAGTAGAGAATGCAGGTGAATTTGGTAAATAAAAACAAAACTGGTGATGAATTGCTGGTGTTTTTTCTTTGGACGTTTTTGTTTATTTTGGAAAAAAGAAATTGATTCCAAATTCGGTCGCAAAAGTCATTGTTCCTCCGAACAAGAAATTAATTTGGAATGCGGGGCCTCGGGCTTATTAGCACGCATGCTCCCACGGTAGAACCACACAGTGATTCTCAAAATTTCCACACGGGGACGAACATACATTGAACATATCTTCAACAAGACTTATTAGCACAGAACCTAAATTAATTTAAATTACAAGCAAAGCAAGTTTTCTAAAATATAATATTTTAAATTGACGAGTTTATCACTTTCTAAATAAATTTTTGAGTAATAGTAATAACCCAACTAAAAACACATTTATATATTTAAAATGCTGAATAAAATTTTTTATCTAACATATTTCTATTGAATCAAAATTTGAGGTTTAAAAAAATCAAACATTAAGCGATATTTATTTAAATTTTCTAATTGGCAAACAATTTTATGTCGCAGGATATTCAAGATATGCTATTCTTTTAAAAAAAATTGTATTCACTTTTAATTTCATGCATGTATTTATAAAATTAATCTGATAACATATTATTATGGACACACTTAATTAAATATTTAAAAGAATGAACAATATAGGAATAGTTTGCGAACAACTGGTATAAATACTTATGTGCGTACATACATATACGCATGTTTAATAGGTCTGGGAACATAGTAACTCGTCAACAAGAATTTGGGGGCCTATTAAGTCCCAATAATTTGTCTTTTAAATTCAACATCTATGAAAATTTTAAAATAAAATATTTATAATAATATTATTCTTCTACTTAAAAAAAAACTATCTCACTGTGTGACATAAGGTGACTTTAGACAATTAAATAAATTGAACTTTTATTGGACAAATATTTACGATATAATTTTTGATCAAATGGTTACGCTTTACACGTTTAAATCATATGAACATTATAATATAAGCGGGCTACATAATTACATTTTATTTTGGTTTGACATTTCATCTGCGCGTTTGTCTCTAGTGTGAATTTTAATATTGCGCGTTAATTTTTCTTTACTGAAAATACTATGAAATTTAGTCAAAATAAAAACAAATCTGACATTTATCAAAAAATCTTTATGCTAACATTACAAAATACAATGCATGCAATCTAGAATGAAATAATTCCTCGAAGTAATTAAAATTTGAAGTAAATCACCTTGATATTTAGAATATTCCCTAAGTTGGATTTTTTAAATCAAATGGTATGAACCACGGGCGCCGACTACGTGGGTGCTCCGGGGCTCAAGCACCCACAGAAAAATTCCTGCGGGTGTTCGGTACCCACAGAAATTATTTAGAAGTTAAAAGCACTTATTTCACAACAATCAGAAAGGTTATATCAGTCATAAAATATCACCATTTAATCAAAACATATTGTAAACAATTGAAAGACATGTGAGCACATGGTGAAATGATCAATACAAGTCGGCCAATACAATAATTCACAGATACGAAACCCAACTTTCTCAGCCCTATTCATAGAAGCTCCTTCGTTAGTCGCCTAGACTCTTGTGACGAGTTTAGCTGCGTATGTATTGAACAAGCTAAGAGCAGAAAGAACCCCCCCCCGCGCCCTCCATCAACGAGAACCCACACAAATTTTGGAAATTCGGTGCCCCTGGTTTGAATATCGAACATTTCAACATTCTTTGAACGTGTAAACTTCCGAATTTTAAAGTATAATAAGAAGTTATAAAAATTGATGTATATTTTTGATCGTCTAAAGCCACCTATACGTACAATAATTTTTCCGATGAGGGTTTCATAGGTTTTTTTCTACTCATTTTAATTTCATTTTTACATTATATTTTTGTTCATTGACTACGTTTATCTCGATAGTTCAAGCGGCTTCAAGTATATTATGACTTGAAAAATCCTATTGGTTTATCTCAGCGGATTGAAATTGGATTGAGTTATTTTCAATCTTCTTTAAATTCGTATCGACTAAAAAAATACAGTTAAATACTCGATTATGCAGACAGACAGGGAGAGGTATATGATCTAATTGCATCCTGGATATATAACCCCAAAATCTAAAAATTGTCATGTTGTTATTTGTCTTCTCTTTCAAAAACATTTAAAAAATATTTGTTTCTTCATCACTCCAAATATTTCGCTTTTGGACTATTTTACTAAGTTTTATGTCGCGACTCTTTTATAAAATGAGGTAAAATGCAAATAACCAACAAATGACATGAATTTAGTAACACTCCAAGATATTGTGGATGTGCGCATGCGTAGTTCCATTATTTGAAGCTTCACTGTTTATTTCGACAGAAGTCAAGCCGCTTCGTAAGTTCAAGCCTGCTATTTTATAGGCTTGACTTGACATTTTCAAGCAGCTTGAAATATTAATCTCGATCGTTTATTTCGAAGATTGAAAAGGGATTTACTAAATTCACAGCTAAGAGCAAAGAATGTAGTTATAATTATAACTATATCCCAACCAATCACATACTTGTAACCATAGTAACAATAATTTATAATAGAGTAAAAATGACGTACCGCTGATGTTAGATAATGTAACTATGGAGGTATTTAAGCATGTCATGTAATATTTACTTTGAAATGGCAAAATTTGTGAATTTATCCAGGACGAAATATGCAAAGTATTCTACTCGTGCGTAATTACTGAAACTCATTCGGATGAAATACAACATTCAGCTGCGGCTGTAGGCGCAAATTTCGCCCAGCTGATTTACAACCATCGTTACACGCTTATAATAATAAATATATACTATTATTCACGAAAGATGACTATACAAGATCATCTAACACACTATAAATAATAATGACATATGTCGTAGAATTACGGATACCTAATTATCTACTACACTGCCCCTGTGCTAATATTTACCCAGTGGCGTTGACGTTTAAATCAAATTATTAATCAGGGATGAAAGGGAGGTCTTTTCTTTTTATAAAAAAAACCTCCCTTCCATCCTTGATTTACCTTCACACTTGGGTGTACCTTCATTCAATACAAATTATTATTCCTTGGTTAATAAGTTAAATCTGTGTTTTTATATTTTGCAAAAACATAAGTGAAGAACATAAATCTTTCAGAAAGGTATTATTTAGAAAGAAACATAATTTCAAATGAATTACTCTTATTTTTTCAGTTTAAATGTGTCTATAAATATTTCATGTTGCACGCCTATGCGTACGAAATGCAATGAAGTTACCTGCAGGTAATATTATATCAGATGGTTCACAAATGACCATGAATAGTCATCTTTCGTGAATAATAGCTTATCATAACAGTTTACACTTGTTGGGTGTGCTAACCTAATTTACACAGACTTTTTTGTTGATAAATTTGTCGTGGAAGGCTTTGGAAATGCACCTAAAACCTAAATGTACTTAAAGGTTATTTTTGTTTGATAAATAATTTGTAAAAATAATTGATTCGAATTATAGAAATTTTAGTGTCATCTTTGCTAGTAACTAATCAAACCCAGAAACATGTCGTGTGTTATTTACTTATTTGGCATAATTCGGTCTTATGCTACGTTAGTCTACAGGGAGTTTTCGTCAGGTGTATATGAATTGTTGCGCCTATATCTCATCTCATCTCACACACATATAACTGTAACAGACACATTCACGACTATACAACTAGTATGTTCTGCTCTAATAGAACCTAAATAAACTATAACTTTATTTACACACAACTTTACACCATCGCTAAGGAATGAGCCTAATCGCAGATTAGTACGGTTAACAAGCAAAGACACCGCCCGGAATAAATATATTTGTAAATGTGATAGACTACACCGATTTGGAAGGGATACACGATTTTTTAAATTTATAGGGAATTTGTTCATTACTTATAGTATAGAGCATACAAGATTTGTTCCAACACACAGTCCGATACATGCTCAATATTAAAATAGGAATGTCATTTTAGTACTGCGCATGCGCCCGATAGTTCCGCACTGATTTGATTGTATGTTGGAACAAACCTATAATATACGAGTATGTTCATGTTCATGCTTTTTAACAATGTTAATTGCAATATATATATTTTTGTCTTTTTATTTATGTCAGTTTCTTGTATATGATACAATATTAATGTTCAAGTTAGTTTATTTTATTTATTTACTATAATAAGGAGTTTTGATTGGGATTTATAATTTTGACGTCACCCGCGGCGGATCGACGGCGGACCTCCCTCCACACAATTTTGAAAAGAACAACAAATTTTTAGAAAGAGCGAGTTGATATACCATGGCCGATTCGATCAAATGCTCTCCCCTTCAGAAATTCGCCTCATTGATCCCAAAATTTGTTTGTTATTTAGTCAGCAAAGTTTGGTTATGTTATTTTGTGTAGTGTTTGGTATTAATTATGTCTTGTACTAAAGTGTAGTGATCCTTGGAATTTGAAAAAACCACCGTACTGTACATGTACTCTGTACAAATCTCTATTTTAGTGTAATGTGTTTTTTTTTGTTATGTGTAATTTTTTTTAAATCTGACTGCACCGTACTCTACATGTACTCTGTACTAAATCTCTATTTTATTATATCTTGTTTTTTATATGTACATATTGTCTTATTTATTATATAGTTTCAATTTGCAAAATTTACACAAAAATTGAATATGATTTTTTTTTATTTCCTAAACAAACATTAATAATATTAATTGTATTAAGCCAGAATTTAATATATCTAATTGAAAGTTTTCAATGCTATTTGATACTGACTTGTCACTGAGTGACGTCATGCGCGTGACGAACGAAAATGGAATCTCTAAATGGCATATCTTGTATTGGTTATCCAATCAAAATATGCAGCTGTGTTGAAAAAAACTAATGTCACTTGTTAGATATGTTTCTATTTGTCAAAATAATTAACTACATTCTTTAAAATAAGCGATATGCTACATGATATAGCCGTGTGTCTGCCTTCTATTTAATTCTGACGTAACGTTTTTAGAAAATAACAATAAGTTCACAACATCTTTTTGTCTATAATCGTGCGGGAAATAATTAGAACAAGAATTTTTTTTCGGAAACCTGCATTTGCACTGTTACAAAAATTAATATTTCTGTTAAACACATCACTCACATGAGCGTCAAATATCAAGCCAAAATAATACTTTTTAAAATATCGATCTATTGAGGCCATGGTCTATCAACTAACTCTGTCTTCCAGCTTGTCCTTTTCTAAAGCCACGTAGGAACAGGACTGGAGGTTATGCTTTTTGTAACGTCAATATCAAATGTCCCTATTATAATAGAATTTCATATATAATTTTCTTTATAATAAATTATTAGATGATGTAGTATGTTGTACGTTAGTATATTTGTACCAATAATTAATAAAAAATAACATATGGATATTAATTTATTTAAATCTTGTGAAATTACTAAAGAAAAAATAAATACAGGCTATATTTATTTTTATATACATGTATACTGTTCATGATAATATTAAAAATTTGTTTATATCCAGATTTCATTGAAATAATAGATTTGTCCGCGGTTGCGATCCCGGACTAGTTTGAGAGTCACCCGGACTGGTATGACTAGTACATGACCAACAGTGACCAATCATGTGGCAGTCGGAGTCGTACCACGAACAAATGAAACAAATGAAACTGTGCATGCGTATGATGCTCAAACCTCAAACTAGTCCGCGATCGCTACGGCGAACAAACCTAATAGTAATGAAAAATCCATGATTTTGATAGTAAAACAAATTAGCCGTAATAATATAAATGTTTAACTTTTTCTTTTTTGAAACATTTTTGTCGATTATTGATTGTTTTTAAGTTATTTGAAAATAAATATATCAGATAAAAAACAGTGCTTCGTCATTATCTAGTAGCCTATGAGGCTATGAGAATTTGATAATAAAAGCATAGATATCTACGATGATTTTCTAAAGGCACATATTTTATTTATTTCAATTCGTATCTCTTATAGTTTTCGAGATTGTGACATTGCAATCTACACACCTGTATATTTCAATTTTATTATTTTTATTTTGTGATTATTATTTATACAGGTGGTCAAAATGGCTGAAGTGTGCCGCTCCATACGATTTTAACATTTGCCGCTTACTTAATATGACAGCATTAGTATTTTCATGGGCGTACCTTTCGAATTTAGCTAGCTGTCATAAAAATAATCCCAAGAACCGTCTTTTTTACGTTCACCGGAATAAAAATATGCTTCAAAAAGATATCTGTCACGCTCTTCATTAAAAGCCATAATGAAATGAAATGAAAGACTTTTCAGGAAGGTATGCAAAAAAAATATCAAATGAATAACCGTACGGCAATGATATTAATAAAATGTCATGCACATGTCACATGTGGAAGATAGTTTTGATGAATTATGGAATATTGAAATATAATTTTGACAATTTTTTGGAACAAAAATTGTCACGTGACCTTCAACCATTTTTGATCACTCTGTATTACTTCTTGGTTATTTATTTTTTATATGTAGGTATATAAGTAGTTAATTATTATTATTTTATTAATTAGAGATATTTAACATGTATGTAGTTTTTGTGAATATGTCATGCATTGTGTATTTTTCTGCAAGAAAACGTGTTCTATACAAATTTTAATACGGTGGGTTTATACAGCAAGTAAAGTAGTAAAGTAAAGTAAAAACGTAATTTAAAAAAAGATAAAATATATTAAATCAATGTATTGGTTTATACAATAAAGTAAAGTAAATTAAAGTAAACGTAAAGTATCAGCACAACGTAGAAGTTGCTTATCTTTTATCTTTTTACATTAATTTTTTACGTTCGAGTAACTTCGATCCTTACGAAAGTATCCAAACGATTCGAACAATGAATTTTACAGCTGACATTTGGTTTGTACTGTGAATAATATACATAATTATTTACCATTAGCTTGTACAGCAGTAGCAATTGCTTCCCAAGCGTTTTCTTTTGCTAGTCTTTCTTTTAAAAAATATTTTTCTTATTATATAGTAAATCAAATTTTTCAACTTGTTTTATTAAATTTTCGTCAAAATTCTCCATTCTGACATTTGCACCTAATCTGTCAAGTTAAAAACAATAACAATTTTCAGCTGTCTACGTCGTTGTTGCCTACTACATAATGAGATAAGCATGTATGCAATACTTCGTTCTGATTGGTTCCATTTTACTTATTACTTTTTTGTATAAACGACACATGAATTCATACGTTTTTACGTTACTTTATTATTTTACTTCTTACTTTACTTTACTACTTTACTTGCTGTATAAATCCACCATTAGACCTTAATTTACTTTTGCAGTAATTTCTATTTTTAGCAAACATAGCAATACGAAATTTTGGTTAATTCTACATTACTTTCACTCTTATTACTTCGACAGAAAAAAATATTTGATTTATGTGGTTTTTTAACTGTAGGTATAATTGACGGGTAATGGTATTCGGTGTCTCTAGATGGTAACCCATCCATATATTAACTGTATTCATCTTTGCTTCACTCTATATGTTATATACGAATCTGCGTGTCCACGATAACAAGCTCATTGAGATTCATAATATTATTTGTATGTTTGTATTAAATATTAATGATATAATGATAATTGAACAATGTTCAATTTGATTTGTCAAATAAATAAATATAATGAGAGTTGACTCTACTAATCTATTTGTATAAAATAGCCTCTTTCATAATACGTATGTATTTTTCATTAAAAAATCGTGCACCCTCAAAAATAAATAATCATTTTAAACATCCTACCTGTTAGTGTATTAGCTTCAACAAGTGCCATATAAATAGTGCTATTTACAACGCTTTTAAAGCTATATATAGCCTACATATACATATTGCAACACCCGCGAAATTATTCCTGACTTTGTTTACTCTGCTCCTTTTTTTTCTTTCCCCAATTCGCTATCCCTGTCATCGCCATATTCGTTGAACTCTGCTGCAGTTGCTCCCTCTGAATCTGGTACCTGCAACAAGACGAAATTCAGCGGTATTATTTTTATTTGAGTTTATAACATTGTGGAATGTTGTGATACATTTGAACTGAGACTAGAGACGCAAAGAGAGGAGGTTTAACAAATTCATCTAAATTCAAGTTAGTTCTCTCTTGCCGTTCCGAGAATGAGTCAGTTAGCCGGTAGGCTACTCCGGGTGAGGTTGGGATCACCAGCGCTGATAATAAGAAGTGGGGTCATACCACATTTTCCAATTTATTTATTTTTTTCTGAAAGTAGACTTAAAACTCCTTACGAAAATATATATTTTATGTCACATAAGTTTCTAGTTTTACAGAAATATTTTTTTAAAGTTTATATAAAATTTCAAATGACGTCATAATTTTGCGACCGTAGTGTCGCCTACCGAGTAAATATGGAACTACATTTGACGTTTATCTCATCAAATAAGCAAGTGTAGTCTTCAAAACTTTTGGAGTGTTTATTGCCTTATACCATCTTTCCCTTATATCTTGAGCCATAAGAAAACGAGCAAAATTTTTATTTTTACTTCTCAACAAGTTGTTCTCGCAGGACGGCACAGAACAATATTGTACAACCATTGTAATATCTAAATAAAACAAAATGTATGTATTTATAATTTTTATTTAGCATATTTCGTTATTTGTACTTATGTACAGTACAGGCACGAGTACGGGTGTGCCTCACTATCGTCTATTTGTGTACAAAATTATGACGTCACAAAATCAGATTCAGAATCTTTATAAAGAAAATCATGAATGAAAAGTATAATAATATTAAATATTTTTAATGTATATATGCATAATATAAGGTAAATTTTTCATTTATGAAAGAAAAATCAACATTTTTTTCTTTTTGGTTTGACCCCATTATTCGTACGTACTTAGCAAGTTCCGCTAAAGGCCCTTCTTAAAATGATAAATCGCGGTAATAATAATTTACGTTATACTGAATCGTAAACGTCTTCTTACAGAGCTCTGTCTCTAGTGGTAAAGAAAGATTTTACGGGCTGTTAAAACCATAACAACATGTATACAGATATATTTATTCATTATTTCGCTTCGCCATATGTTTCCACAGACTATTTCGATCACATAGTTTAATGTATTCTGCTGTATGTACCAATATTTATTTACTTTTTTCAAATTATTTACGATTCCGTATAACATAAAACATTGTACAATGCTCAACGGTTACCCGAACTTTACGTGCTCACACGGATAACAAGCTCGCTTCACTCGCTCGTTAGGTATTGTGCACGCCCGTAAATTAAACATAGCAAGCTATGAGACAATTTTATTACCTTAAAACAAAAGGAAATTATTTATCTACATTAGTTATGATGCCTCCCTCCATAAAGTTGAAGTGCTCTAACAAATTTGTGATTTAATTTAAGATATTAAAATTGTTTCATAGCTTGCTATGTTTAATTTAATATAGAATTTTATTAATACGTATTTTTAAAATAAATGGTCGTCATTTTGAAAAGGTTAAAGAAAAAATATGATATTTATCGTTGTGAAGCTAATTTTATTTACATTCTGGGAAAAATATAATAATGTCGATTCCCTTTACTAGATTCATACTTTTACCCATTTCCGTTAAAACCGAAAGTGATACAAAATTCTTACTATGATTATCTTATGAGGCTCTTTATCTAGTTTAAGTTTGCTTATTAACATTTTTTTGTATGTTTCAAAATAAACTATATATTATGGGTGCCGAATTTACGCCAAGCACCTTTTATGTATAATCTAAAATATTTTCAATTTTAGTATATAAGACTTATATTAAGGGAAAAACATATTTGATTTTGGCTAAAATTGATATACTTCTCAAATTTGGTATTTAAAAACTCGTATATAATATGAAACAACATATTAGATTTTAACTATGTATGATAAACCGGAAGTGGTGCTTAAGTTGAAGCTCTTAACAGATTTTCGAGGAAATAGATAATAAAATATAATACAAAATTTCGTATTACCGACTTTTCTGTTTATTGGAACAACAAATTAGATTTTGTTTACATTCCATCAACCGGAAGTAATACTTTACTTAAAGTTCATTGCTATTTTAAACATGGAATTGACGGGAGGTCATGTGCTGGCTACATCAGACTTTTTAAAAATATATTTGCTAATTATTAAGAATCGTTTCCAGTCATTATTGCTTGCCTCTCAAAGTTCCGAAATTATAAGTTTTTGTTGAGTTTTATTCTAAATGAAGTACTTTACTTTTGTCATCCCTTTGGTTTAATATTCCAAATTAGCTTTTGGTTATTTCCTAGTAAAACTACCGCTACCAATAATTTGGATCATTTATTTATTATTTATTTGTATTTAAATACCAAATTATTTCATTTAGATTCAGTTTTTTATAGTAACCGTAATAAGGGAAATTCACCCTTATTGCAGTGTTACATACCTATACAGCAGCGACCCTGCTACTAATGCCGACACCACTGCCGACAGAGCTACCAACACAAACAGCACACTAAACCCTGGAACGGGGAGACATATCCCGTAGACTACTTCCTCCCGGATACGGCCCTGGAAGACAGTGACAGCTTCCGCTTTGCCGTCCGGAGAGAAGGCGAGGTCTGCTTCGGAGATGACCTCGTAGAGACCAGAAACTCCGACGTCGGCTGAACGAGCTTTGCGGTCGGAGATGGTGATGGATCGACGACGACGTTGAGTGGTGGGGGGTGGGGTGGTTGATGATAGTGTAGGGAGGGGGAATGAACGAGGGGCGGCTACAGGGGGGTCTAAATTGCGGGGGCCGTGGGGGAAGCGGTCTTGGGATGATTTGTCCTGCGAAGAAAAAAATTGTTAAAAGTATTGTAACGTTTTTTACTAATGGAGCTCAACTCATACTTTTATTTAACTGTTCATTTATTTTACTACGCGTTCCAATCTTAGACTGCCGATATTTATATCACTATATTTGTATCACTATATACTTATATCACGTTCAACTGTTTGCTTACCGACCTCCACAGGGTCTATATACACAACTAACTCAACAGCGTCTGTATATTCAACTGCTCGGACAGAAGTCACACCTTTCACCTCACTGTCTGTCTATTTATGTAACTAACTTTCTCTTTCCACAGCCTCAGTATCACCAACTATCCGTATGCCAAAATTCTTCAACATCAATGCCGATTATCAACTTCAACTCACTGTTACTGTCCTTGTATACTTAACTTCCCAATACTCGTCAACACTAGCGAGTATTCACATCCACAGCTATCCCAGTATACTAGTAACTTCCCGAATATCTACTCCACTCGACACTATTGGGATTTTCAAATAAGAAAACGCTAACTAGCGGCGACTATTAGAACTACAAACAGTGGTACACATTTAACATTTACATGAAACTACAACTATATGACTACAAAACTCTATTATACATACTTGAATTATAAATAAAAAATACTAATAAATGAGGAAATAATAGGAAAACTAAAGAAATACAGTTGACAGAAATGCTACGCTGACACACGTCAACAAAAAGTGTACCAGTGTTTAATGCGATCAGCGCCATCTCTTGATACTTGAAAATCCCAATACTACGACACTATATTACATACATATGTAACTATGTATGTAACTAACTCACGAGCATAGATGCGTTCCTTTTTGTAATTAAACTATTGCAGGAATCATACGGAACCAGGGACCGTTAAAATTTCAAAAATGTTCACAAGCGAATGAACCGCTTAGAATCTTTTCGATTCTAATCACAGTTATCCATACAGCACATTAAATAATTTTAACTGCTTTACTAACTGTTAGATTGTTATACAGACATTTTAATTAGTCTATATTTTTATTTCCTATTTAATATAATGTAATAATAACTTCATTGCTTGGAACAACGGCTGTTAAGAAATTTTGAAATTAGTATCTTAGTAATAAATAATTCGGTCGTTATAATAATGGCCTGAGTTTTGGAACCATGAGTTTTGTGCATTAGGTTATGCCGTTATGCGTTAGGTTATGTTATATTAAGGAAAGAAAAATTGCATGCTAAAAATGTTAAAATATTAACAAAAACGAATTCATTCAAAAAAATTTGACCAATTTTAGGTGCATCTTTTGCAATTTGACAGGAATGACATAATGAGCCCAAATTTGGTCGCCTTTTTGCGATTTGCCCGAAAATATGCATAAAATGCTTCTACCAGGCAGGCTATTTAGTTATTATTGATACGTTACTAACTTTGGAGAGATATTTGTATAAAAGCATGAAATACATTTTCTTTGCTATATGGCATGGCCGTATTTATTTGGCGACTTCCAGTTCAATCTTAGGGCGAAGTATAGAATAGGCTCCAGCTTTAAAATGCAGTTTTTTTAATGTAAAATATCGTATAAAAACCTGAAATTAGAGCGTGGAAACAGGTTAGTTCTTTAGGCTGTATTTGTAAAAATTGTAATTTCTTCCCAAATTTGCAAAAAAAAATACTTTAATATAACGGTAACCTAACACCTAACGCACAGAACTAACATAGCATAGAACTCAATTTGACGGAACTCGGATGGTTACATTCAGTATTCGTTATTTTTTCACGGTGTCATGCGTAACAACTAACAACACACTTTACTACAAAAACTCATCAAATATTTGCTTCCGCACCCTAATTTTGCTTTATATTATTGAATAGGAGGCTAATGAACCGATATACAGAATGTCCCATAACTTCAGGTACATATTAGAAGGGCATATAGTTCTTAATGTCCTGATTACGGAACAAAAAGATTTTTTCAAAATTCCTATAATTAAGGGTAGTTCACTTAAGAAGAACATTTTTTGTACTCCTGGATACTATAATATTTGGAATAGTGAAATTAGTTATAACTATTACTAAAATAATTTAACAATGAAATTAATTTATGCAATTACGTAAAGCTTTGTCACACCAATTAAGTTTGGGAGATGTGTATGTAATGAAAAAAAACACACAACCTATTCAACCAGTGTCCCAAAACTGTTTCCTTCAAAAACCTCAAAAACTAATTTTTGAATTTTGAAACATTATTTTTGTTCCATAATCAGGACATTAAGAACTATATGCCCTTCTAATATGTACCTGAAGTTATGGGACAGCCTGTATAATTATTTAAACTCATTTTGAGTTTGAAACCTATTCTATATTTTAGCTCAATCTCAAACTAATCTCTTGTTACGTTACTTAGTTCCTAAACTGCATTTATACTCCGTTCGCGGCAACGAGAGAATGTGGAACTAATTCTCGAACAGAGACAAGTCATTTTATTGGTCAAAAAAGGATAATTTTGGAGCCAAACCAATAGAATTACTTGTTTTATTGAACGGAGTATAGTAGGTATACATTTTGTCAATTTTATTTATGATTAATATCTATCATAATTTTTATTGTAGCATTTACTTTTAAACTACGTAAAATCGATCTAGCAGCAGGCGAAATTGGTTTAAAATTAATATTTTGTTATTTTAAAACAACAAATAAAATTCCTAAATTTATGAAAAACTATTTTAAGTTTATTTTTACTATGATGTAAAAAACTGTGCATATCCACGATAGTCAGACTGAATAGCAAACGGGTTGGTTTTACTAGCCCATCAAATTTGCTGCTTGAGTAGAGTCAGTTCAGAATCTGCTCTGGGCTACTTAAAATAAGCCAAGTAAACAGAACTAATCTACAAGATTACTCTAAAAGACTTTTAAAAAAATTACTCACCACGTACGGTTGCGGCGGTAGGACATCCTCCTCATCATCCTTATTCTTAAACCCAACCCCAATAGCCGCCATTTCATCCCCTTCTTGTACAATATCATCATACATCTGGTCTTTCCTGTCCACATACTCTCCTAATCCTAATCCTCCCGCAACTCCTCCATGTCCTCCCTGATCTTGACAATGATCCAGACACCCGTGTCTGCAGATCTCCACCTTGCATTTGATGTGTACCGAGAGGGCGTCAGGGAACTTGAAGGCGTGGAAAAAGGCATAGGTGATGACAGAAGCGCGTTCGTCGGCAGCGCGAGCTTTCAAGAAACGGGAAATCATTTTAGGGCGGAGAACACAACCGAATTCGTCGCTCAGGTGGATGATGTGGGCTCCGCCGTCGGAAGCTAAGCAGGATTTCACTCTCATGTCGAATTCTCCTAGAAAAACGGGATAGTAATAATTGTTCGTCTATTTATTTATTATGAGTACTCAACAGAAACAAATGTTCCCAATTACAGAGTACTATTTAGATTACATATACAGGGTGATTCATCGGTCTGTCCTCTCTTTATAACTCTTTTATTTTAAATCAGATAGGAAAACTCTTCAAATATAATTTATAATATATAATATTTTCTATCTACATACCGTATGCAATTGTGTACAGGGTGCTCCGTTTAAGCGCAACAATATGTAACTTTATATTTCTTAATGGAACACCCTATATATATATATATATATATATATATATATATATATATATATATATATATATATATATATATATACATAGTAATAAGGGGTCTAAAATTATAAATTAAGAAGTTATTTACGTTAATAAAAAATAGTGGTTGATAGTGGAAAAAAACCATAATTTAATACAAAATTTTGATACTTTTTATTAATACTTCTTTTAAACATTACACTAATTACAAAGAGGCTATTAAAATTTAACGACAGACTGAATAATGCAAAATTATAATAAATGCTCTAAAACTTGCCGTTCAACAATTGATCAAATTATCCATAGCTTACTTTGTTAATAATAACATGATACGAACATATCATTCAACGAAAAAAGGTAAATAACTTCTTAATTTATAATTTTAGACCCCTTATTACTTAATACTTTTTAAAGGGAATCTAATTTACTATCAAAATGAATAAATATTTATCGGTGGTTCCATTAAGAAATATAAAGTTACATATTGTTACGCTTAAACAGAGCACCCTGTATACAAATGCATATGGTACGTAGATAGACAATAATATATCATATAAATTATAGTTGAAGAGTTTTTCTATCTGACTTAAAGTAAAAGAGTTATAAAGATAGGACAGACCGATGAATCACCTGTACAATGGTACATAAACAGTAATGAGTAGAATCAAATTTTAATTAATTAACAATGATTTGTAAAATATTCTAATATCTTATATCTAAAAAGGTTGACATCGAATCAGAAAAAATGTCAATTTCTACAGGATTATTATAAAATTGGTTGAATAATAAACATGTACGACGTAAAGGACTTTTGAATTCATAATTTGTCCAAGGAGTTTTATAGGAAAAAATTACCCTGTAAAGAGGATGATGTGACCGTGGAATAAAAATGTTTAGTTGAGATAAAAGACTGGAATCTATTATAATGTTATTCAGCAATTTTTAAATAAACAAGAAAGATTGTATGATACGTCTGTTTTCAAGTGAAATCATTTTAAAAGTAGATAAAGCCGAACTATAATGAATATCAGAATAAGTAGCACTTTGTTTAAGTTTATACCAACAATATCTACATTGTATTGCTTCAATCGGTCTAAGTTTTTGTATAAAGGATTCCAGATAAGAAAGCAGTATTCTAATTTTGCTCGCACAAAGCAATTAAAAAAGGGTTTAAGGGTTGTTAAGTTCTGACTATTACGATAGTCCTAGAAGAACCAAAGCTATAAATAAAGGAGATAAAGTTATTTTGGTTTAATTTATTAAGATGTTTTCAATGTTCTAAGAATACAGAACACAAATTACTATTTCTTTAGTCAGGGCTAAGCCAATGTTTAATGATTCTATTTTTGGAAGTTACTCTTTTTACTTCCTTGTACAAAGTAAAGGAAGTATTGTAATCGCGAAAAATTTCGTTTTTCAGATTTCAACGGAAATATCCATTTTGACCATCCCTGAATCCATTTTGACTAATTTCGTCGTGACGTACGTACAGGATGTAAATCGAAAAGTGGAACATAGGCGTTTAACATGGGAAATCAGTTTTTCTTTGCGCAAACGTTACCTAATTATTTTATGCAAAAATTCTTCAACAAAAGTTATAGAGATTTAATTTCTGCATCTAAATAATGTAAAATTATTATTTTAACTCTTCATATAAACGTAAAAATTAATTATAACGTTGCAGTATTTATGAGTTTTTCGACTTCCATGATTTTATGACAAAAAATAAAGAAATGCGTAATTATTAACTGTCAATTTGGACTAAATTTAATTTACAATAGTAGGTATATTAAAAGTAAACGCTCCTGAAAACTGTAACTTTATAATTAATTTTTACATTTCTATGAACAGCGAAAATAATCGTTTTACATGGTTTAGATGCCGAATTTCAATTTCTTTATCTTTTATTTGAAGTATTTTTACATAAAATAATTAGGTAACGTTTGCGTAAAGAAAAACTAATATCCTGTACGTACGTATCTCGCGTAACTCAAAAACGGTAAGCCGTAGAAAGTTAAAATTATGTATTTAGGACTGCTATAACATCTAGTTGTGCACCTCCCTTTTTGGTCATTACATAATTTCCAGAAGCGGTACATTACTGGAAGCATATAATAGATTTTAATGAAAAACTATTTTGAAATGTAATCCAAAACTTTTCAAATTTGGTATATAAGATTTTTATGTCAATGGGAATAACATAGTAGATTTTGGTTAAGATAGGCTAACCGGAAGTGATATATTACCTAAAGTAGTTAACAGTTTTTCTTGAATTAAATGGTTTTATTTTGATTTTAGAAATAAATGCTTCAAATAAAAGTTTTAGAGAATTAAATTCTGCGTCTAGCACATTACGTATTATTAAATTAGCTCTTTGTATAAGCGAGATATGTAAATTTAAAAATTATATATTTTTTGGTTTTTGTAATAAAGCATGCTAGGACAAAAAATAAAAAAAAACAAAAAATAACAAAAAAATAATGTTATTTTATAATTGGGTCTATACTTCATGTTGGTCTTGCGTAGGAAGTCCTGTAGTGGCCACATCAGTTTTTTTTATTTAAAAACAAACAGCCAACTGGGATAAAAATATAATTATAGGTACATTATTAAAATATACTGCAATATATCAGAATGATTTGTTTCAGTATGAAAATAGAGAATAATCTTGTTTCAGATATAACCAAAATTTTGGGGTTTAAATATTTCGGTGTATTTATGAGTCTATAAACGCACTGAAAATACGTCGTTAAGACGATCTATAAACGTACTGCTTGTGGAGTTTTTCGTTTTCTATATTCGGTATGACTGCGTTCAAAAATTGACAGATGAATGACATATAAACTCAAATTGTTATCAGTCAACAATGAATTTTCATAAGTGAAGTTATTTTTTTTTTTTAGCGGGAAGCGCTACCGACTTAAATGATAAATAACACAGTCATATTTTTCACTTCGCATATTTTAAAGATTTAATAGTTATAAAATTATCTCAATAAAAAAAATCTGATGCGGCTAGCACATTACCTTCCGTCAGTTGTATGTATTTTATTCAAATTCCATACAGAAAGTTTCTTACAAAAGATCCTATATTTCCAGTGAAATTATAACACAAACATACATGTCAAGTGCGCTTGACACTGACACCTTTCAACCAGAATTTTCTTAATATAGCAACTGTTTCCAAAGTTATAACATAGCTGGCTAATTTATGATTTTTAATTTCTTTATAATTTTTTAACTCATCCATTTAATATGAAGTATAAAATGCAGCCAAATCGTATAGAGAATAAAATATTCTTTAATATTTATAATAACATTAAATGTGAAAAAAATATATTTATAACATCATTTTTTCAATCTTCAAATGAGGGTACTTTCGGTTGACCAAATATAACCAAAATCTATTAACCTCTTCATATGGATGTAACGAAGAAGAATACGAAAGAATTATAATTTTTGGAATTGTAGTATTAGAGTTATCGCAGACGAAATTTTTCTCACACGCCCACATCCACACCAATAAAATGAAAAGGGATGATTTTATCTATCCACAACTATATTATGATTTACAAGTTTATTATTAGAAATAGAAGCATTTTTATAAATATTAGCTAAGGGAAAATTGTTTGAATAACAATATTTAATAAAGGGTTATTACCTCTATAGTCATTAATGGCAACTACTAACGTCAAAGTGGAACCAAGTGGGACTATCCCACTTACAGGTGGTGCCCAAGGCCCTTTCCCATGTTGAATTTCCATCCAACAATCTACGTTGTCTCCTGTAAAAAAATATATTAATTATTAATTAAAATTAGAAATAATATGTATAGGGTATAATCATACTTCGGGAAAAAAATGAAAGGGCGTATAGTACTAACCAAAATGAGTAAAATAGGCTTAATAAACATGGGTCCGATCTTCAACTGTTTCCGAGAAAGAGGTCATTTACTTTTATAATCAAGAAAATTGACAAAGACAGTGATTGAACAAAATTTAAGTTAGTACGATTATTTGATTTTTTGTTTAAAAAAAGGCACATCTAAGTTGACCTCTGAAAGGTATACAAAAAGTCTTATTTAATCGAAGTCGTAACTCTTATTGTTCTCGAGATAGCACAGGTAAACCCTGTAAAAACGCATTTTTCACTGCCTATGTCTCGGAAACTATTGAAGATTGGATCCATGTTGAGTAAGTCTTTTTTATTTATTTTGGTCAATACTATATGCCCTTTCGAAGTATGATTATACCATATATACTAAATATAAAATAAGTCAAAATTCAACAGTGATAAAAAATCTGAGCATCGCCATTCGAAAGAGCATGAAAAGGGCAAACCAAAATTCCATGTTATTTTATACTAGAAGAAAAACAAATTCACTTTTAAAATGATGAGGCTCGAAAAACGGGCACCTTATAAAAGCATTATGACAGGATCTAATCTAACTGCTAAGTATTAACCTGAAGCTAATTTAAACTGTTTTATTTAAAGTTTCTTTTGTGAAGTTATACGAAGCTATAAATCTAGTTTAATCTAAAATTGAAAAACCGGCCCTCAGCCCTAAGTGTTATAGTACCTATATATGTAAGTAAACGTCCTTGTGATATCAATAGATACAGCTTGAAGACTACAATATATCATCTATAATACTATAATAAGATCTGTCTATAAAGAGGATTTCCATATTTGGAAATATGAATAAAGCATAATACCTAATAATAAATTTATTTATTTTTACGTAAAGCAGTTTGCGGTATTCAATGTCAATAGTGGTTAGTAAGATTGATCGCTGATCATAAATATTAAGTTTATTGTATAACTTCCCAATGAAATCTCTAAATCATACCATGCCCTTTGCAAGTTTAGTTGAATACAAAATGTTATAATATGTACATATACAATTGGATTCATTTAATAAGAAGACATAAATGTGATTATATCACTATACATCGTTCAACGAGAGAACGTACCTGTTTCACGCAAGAAACTAAAAAATTTGGGTGGGGGAAGTCATCTTAAAGTTGTATTATTATTTTCAGATTCATATAATTGAAATACTGCAAATATAATAGAACTAAGGAATATAATAATAGTAAGAATGAAATAATAATACAAAATTGATTCGTAAACGAGGTATAATTACGTTTATATACTGCTTATTAAGAATTTATTAATATTTAGAAATACAACATATCGCAAATAGTCATGAAAAAGATTGTAAGTACTAGACTACTAAGACAATGCGTCGACTTTTAAAAGTGAAACAAAACTTGCATTATGGTTCAAATTATTCAAATATGGAACATATATCTGTGGCTTAATGCAAGAAGAATCAATGTCAACATTTTTTAAGTTTAGGAATGAGTGATTTGAAATGAACAAGAAACTTCCAGTTTCCAGTGTTAAAAATATAGGGAATACCTTTTTGTGAAACTTGAAATTTGCACTATTAATGTTGATTTCAAAAAATGTCACTAAATCTGTGATTAAGGGAAAAGGTACTTCGGGTTGACCAATTTGAATCAAAATTAAAGTAGCTTTTTATATGGATGTAATAATAAGAAATAAGAAAAATTGTAATTTTAGAATGTCATGCACGATTTTTCATTTTTAACTTTAATCGATAGAGTAATGAAAAATAATAGACCCGTATTTTTTATTTTTCCTCAAATCGATCGTGAATACTGAAAAAATTGCAATTAAAAATGACATTGTTCACAACGCGGCTGATTTTCTCCGCCTCCTCCACTTTCCCAGTGACATCAGCGTTTCATCAAATTTTGATTGTCACATTGTTAAAGTGACATTTAAAGACAACCTGAAATATACGAAAGTAAACATGTCAGTGAAACGGTGTTTTGTGCCATCGTGCCAAAATACTAGCGAAAATAGTCAGAAGAAAAAATAAAAACGAATGACTAATAACCAGAAGCTGAGTAATACATGGATAACTTCAGGTCAAATGAATATTATATTTATAAAAATGAATAGAATATTATATTAATATATTATAGCATTTCTATTAAATATTTAGATATGTAATTCTCAATTTATACTCTATATATTTTTTTCTTTTAGAAATTCTGTGTCGATATGATAAAACTGTATGAAATGAGTCTGAACTTGCAGTGTGAAACACTGACGTCGCAACATGGCTGGTTTTTCGCAACTTTTTGAAAATATCATACTTTAAAACGATTTGATACAACAAAAAATGTAAATAAAAAAATAATTTATTCATACAGATCGATAAATTAGACTAACGAACATTTTATTGTTATTACAGTTATCGGAGCCGAAAAAATCCTCACGCACACAAAAATGACATTTCTTAACTTAGTCGAACAATATGAATGTTTGAAACATAAGCGTGTTATATCCATCCTTATCGTGCGCCCTTCTTATCAATGCAAATAATAGAGAGAGATAAATGTATGTGAATTTGTTAATTTGTTCATGATCTTTAAGATTTAAACTGTACCAGGTTTTTTTTTTAATAAATACATTATAAATATTTATACGTCGAACCGCAAAAAGGTAGAGAAACGTTGCTCTATAGGAATAAAGCCCTTCGGTATATCTACCACCTGACACATGAGATTGGTTCAATGAATGTCAATTCCTTTACAGTTAGACTATGGTTGTTCTTGTAGGTATATAAAATAAGAATTTTTTTGTCGAATACACATCAATCTTATTTTGGTCAAAATAATGCATTTATTGTTCTTACATTGTCACAGAATAAATGTATACCTTGTTTCATCTTAAGAATGAAGTAAATCGTGCTGCCATCTACAGCCGATTGATTCTGCTAGAAAAACAAAGAAGCAGAATATGTCAAATACACTGGTACTTACTATTATGTATACAAACACATTTACTATTAAAAATTAATAATATTCTTAGAAATACCAGTAAAATACGAAAACTTGCAATTTGACATTGCAAGTCTGTCTTCATTCTTAAGAGCAACAAGAAGCAAAACCTAAAACTAGTTCTTTATTCATACAATAAAATTAATGGAATCTTCTTCTTTCATGAATCCTTTTACTTTGCTTCGGATAAGAATGGATCGTAGGTTTAGATAAGGATATAATTTCTACCTCCTGATAGTCCTGATATCAGTAGTAAAAGAAATTCGACAGTAATAATTGAGAATTAACCATAATTCTGATTTTGCCTTTGTGATTTGTAATTAAAATTAAAAACATTTTTAAAAAATAACAACTTGAAGGATTCAAAAATTAATCAGTATTTAAAACTTACTGAACTTTGTATGAAGCAAAATTATTTTCAAGTAAATAATAAATATTACCACCAAAATGAAGGAACAGTTATGGGAAATAGTTTATCATCATTTTTAGCTAATTTATTTATGAGTAATTTTGAAATTTAATTTAAGAAAAACAACGAACATTTTCCTAGAGTTTGGATTAGGTATGTGGATGATATTTTTGCCATAGTTAATACCAATAACTGCGATTTGAAAATGTTTCTAGACAATTTGAATTCAGTTTTCCCATCAATTAAATTTACGATTGAAAAAGAAACCAATAAACAATTATCATTTTTG
The DNA here is from genome assembly GCA_963082715.1 of Harpalus rubripes. NCBI lineage: Eukaryota > Metazoa > Arthropoda > Insecta > Coleoptera > Carabidae > Harpalus > Harpalus rubripes. The sequence continues at coordinate 12,876,701 of OY720455.1, read as the reverse complement.
GAGGTACTGGTTATTAGAAACAAGAACAATCTAGAGTTTGATATCTATAGGAAACTCACGAACACTAACATATTTATAACTGCTGACTCCAATCATTTTTGGTAACATAAAACAGATTAACTAAATTTCCTTTAAACATAAAACAATTTAAAACTGAACTAAACTATATTAAAGAAATAGCTAAGTATAACGGTTTCACGGTTAAAACTATTGATAAATTAGTTCATAAATTTAAAAATCACCAATCCATTTCTAATTTTACAACGTTAACAACACCATCTAATAATAAAAATAATAATAATAATAATAGTAAGTACATAACACTACCGTACGATAAAGCTTCCAAAAGTTTAAACAGAATTTTTAAAAATCATAATTTAACCGTAACTTACAAATCAAATAACACCCTTCAATCGTTATTAGGTAACCCTAAAACTAAAATAGATACTAACAAAAATTCCGGTATTTATAAAATTAGTTTATAGGTAATCATTCACTCCCGTCCGTATATAATCCCAGTTCTCTCCCTTGTTTCTCAGAGTTGTTAGGACCTCTGGCATGGTTGACAAGTTGAGTAATCTTGTCTACTCTGTTTAACTTTCCCTTGTTGTACTACTGAAGATGAGAACTTAGTTCTCGAAATACGTATGTAGATTTTATTAAAATTAATTTTAAGGTTAAGGGATAACTTTATTAGTTTTAATTTGTAATATTGAGCTAGTCTATGTTTTTATAAGTAAAAAATATTTAAAATGAATGAAGTTAATTAATTTATATTCTCTATTTAATGGATAAAAAACGGGACGGGACGGCTCTCTAGTGTCATTTAATGGATTCTTAATTAAAACGATATGTATTTTTTATTGGATGTGGGTAGATTCCCGAACGCGGGACCATGTTTAAATAATTAAAATCTCGGAGAGGCAAGGCTTAACATTCGGGACCAATTACTCGTAAATCACGATGAGGTGTGGCTTAGGGCCAGTTGTACAATCAGGGGTTAAGGTAAGGGTTCGTATTTAACAGCTGGTTAGTCAAAAAATGTGTTGTACGAAAACGGGTTAAGCGTAACCATGACTCTTAACCAGAATATTTTTAACTTTTGATGAAATAAGGGGTTAAAGATTTAACAAAGTGTTAACACATGACATTTGACGTTTGTTTAACTATTTGTAATGGCTTTTCAGCGACGTTTGGTAGTTGAAACTGATTCTGAAGGTGAATTATTAGAAAATATGTTTTTAAGAAGTAGGAAAGCCAAGAGAATTAGACAGAGGCCTGACCATTTTAACGAACTTGACGACAGTGATTTTTGTACACGTTTTCGTTTAACGAAACCAACAGTGCAGCTGTTATTAGGTCAAATGTATCAAAATTTGTCTCATAAAACAGATAGATACGCAATTAAAATTATTTTATAATTTACCATTAAATTATACATTTACATATAATTTATAGAAATTTTTGTATTACGCCCATGAACAAACTGCTATTGACATTGAGATTTTTGGCATGTGGCGACATGTTAATATGCGCTGGGGACTTCGGTGGTATAGAAAATCTAATATGTTTTTAATAATGTTACACTTGTTAAAAAATTATTCTAAAATATTCAGCAGGAAGCGAAACATCGGCTTTTGATTAAATAAAATATTATACATTGACTGCATTCCTGCTTACTTCTTTTATCCAATAACCAAGAAACTTCATGCACTTTATATAATAATTTATTTACCTTATCTTGTGTTGTACAAATATTTCATCATTACCGATATCTGTACACAAAGCAGATTGGCACACCCAGCAATGGGTAATAAGCCGTAATGATATATTTATTTTATATTTATTTGTGTTGTAATCACATTAGTTTTTTTATTCTCTATTATATCTTTATACTGGGCGACAAAATCCACTAATTTTAAACAATCATCTTGCATAAAATTAGGTGTTCTATTATGCTTAGTTTTTGACATTTTGTAATTTTAATTTTTATGAAAACTGACGTATATGTCAAAATTGCAATAAAATAAAATTTATATTTTGTTTTATATAGTATAATTTGGAAAAACTGATCCAGTGTTAATTGACAGACTGCTAGGTAACCTTTACAAAAATAGAAATGGTACAACTAATTGTGTTTTTTAACAAGTGGTTAGGTTAACTGTATGTTACGTAACCGTAGATACTAACTGTGTATTGTACAACTGGCCTTTAGTACTAGAAACGTTCGGGATATGTGCAAAAAATAGAAAATCCGAACGGGGGACTGGTGTTGAACACCTTACTTAGCTTTATAAATGATAGTAAATATGACTCACCCCTGAAATCTAGCTGTATAACATCCAAATCCGCTATCACCATCGGCGGCTTACTCGCCGTCTTCTCATAATCATTAAACCACTCACACCTCAACCTCTTCGCTTCATCCCACACTTCTAACAAATCTCTATCATACTGCACCACCACAGTATTTTCATAAAACTGTCCATGGAGATCTGGCTTCGTTCCACACCTCGCGTATGCTATCCTGAAGCTGAAGAACTTCTGTCCTGTGCTGGGAGGAACGTACACGCACCTAGGGTCGCCGTGCTGACCTTTGCTGGACACGATGCCCTCGAATGGATGGGAGAAGGATAAGTGGACGTCCATGTGGTCCTTTCCGCACATGACTTCGAGGGATTGGATAGAGGGCATGCCTTCTGGACGCTCAAGGGGCCAGATGTCGCCATTGGTGCATAAAACCTGAAAAGAAACAGAATTTCGGTAAATTCAGTTCTCTTTACACGATAGCTACCATCCATACATTTTATTTTACCTCCCGTCATACCGTAGGTAAGGGAGGTAATGTAATCGTGCCAAAAATTCAATGGTGAGTTTTCAGTAAATAAGCACGAATTAGGGTCCCCATAACACGTTTTTACCTCCCACTACCCTTGGTAAGGGAGGTATAGGGATCGTGCTAAAAATCGCATATCGAGATTTTGGTAAATGACCACGTTTTAGGGTCCCTAGAATCCAAATTTAACATTTTCACGATAATGCCTCTAACTCAAATACTATCATTCAGAAATTTTTTTCGAGATTAATGTTATTACAAAAATTAAATTCAAAAAACGATGTTCAACTGTGTTAGGGATGGCAGTAAAGCTTATTAAATTTTCAATAGATTTGCAATAATACTTTTTCTATATACTTTATGGATAAATTTATAAAATTATCTATAATTTAAATCCCAGAGCCTACGCTTTAAACAAACAAAACGCAGTTATTCAAATGTATAACTGACAGATAAATGTCACTATCAAAGAACTAATCATTTCAAAATAATAATGACGTTTTAAAAAAAAAAAGTACATAGAACAATAGAAAAGGAATTCAATACAGTTTCCAGCATAACTAAATATGTAGGTATGTATTTAGATTAATAAAAATTAACGATTCACAAAAATGTTTAAGCTAATCCTCATTTTTGGATTAGTGAATTCCACGGGTGAATTCTATTCCCGGTATTTAAAATTTAATCTTCATTTTATTACAGCTCCGGTGGCTCAATAGTTAGAGCAACGCCTCATGTCATGAGTGCTCTCGGGGCTCTGGGTTCGAATCCCACTAAGGCATGAATGTGTGTGAATGTGAACCCACTCTGTAATTGGGATTTAATCCTGTTGAGGAGTTTAAAAAAAGGTAGTTACTTGGATTAAATTAGACTATATTTTAAGAAATAAACTGTCAAAATTAGAGTAAAATTCGCTAATCCAAAAATAAGAAGTAACTTATTTTTTTGCGACTCGGGCTGTAAATGGTGGGTGGTATTGTGTTGGCTACACCAGATTTTTTATTATTTTTACGATGCTGTGTGTGTGTGTGTGTGTGTGTGTGTGTGTGTGTGTGTGTGTGTGTGTGTGTGTGTGTGTGTGTGTGTGTGTGTGTGTGTGTGTGTGTGTGTGTGTGGGTGTGTGGGTGTGGGTGGGTGTGGATGGGTGTGTATGTGTGTGGGTGTGGGTGTGTGTGGGTGTGGCTGGGTGTGGATGTGGGTGTGGGTGTGGGTGTGGGTGTGGGTGTGGGTGTGGGTGTGGGTGTGGGTGTGGGTGTGGGTGTGGGTGTGGGTGTGGGTGTGGGTGTGGGTGTGGGTGTGTGTGTGACGATTTTTTCGTCTACGATAACTCTTATAACAAACTTCCAAATATATCTATTTTCCGTATTTAAGCTTCCTGAATTGATATAACGAGTTGATTAGATTTTGGGTAAAATTGGATAAATGGAAGTGATACTTTACTTGAAGCCCATACCAGTTTTTAATGAAAAACTATATTAAAATATAATCCAAAACTTTTCAATTTTAGTATTTACGACTTTTGTATAATGGAAAACAACATATTAGACTTTGGCTAAAACTAATCAACCAGAAGTGATACTTTACTTAATTATTATGATATACTCCAAAACTTGTCAAATTTAGTATTTACGACTTTTATATGAAGGGAAACAACATATTGGATTTTGGATACAATTGATAAACCGGAAGGGATACTTTATTTGAAACTCTGAACAGATTTTCCTGAAAAATAAATTGATACAATCCAAAACCTTTCAAATTTGGTATTTAAGATTTTTATATTAATGAGAACGACATGTTAGATTTTTTTCTAAAATTGATAAACCGGAAGTGATATTTTATTTGAAGCTCTGAACAGATTTTCCTAAAAAATAAATTGATACAATCCAAAGCTTTTCTAATTTGGTATTTAAGATTTTTATATTAATGAGAACGACATATTATATATTTTTTCTAAAATTGATAAGCCGGAAGTAGTACTTTACAGAAAGCTATAAACAGATTTTCTTGAAAAAATATATTAAAACATGATCCAAAACGATTTTGACTATACTTGTATGATAAATCGGAAGTGGTATTTAATTTGGAGCTCTTAGCAGATTTTCCAGGAAAACAATAGAATATAATCCAAAATTTCGTATTACAGACTTTTCTATTTATTAGAACGAGAAATTAGATTTTGTTTACAAACGATCAATCGGAAGCTCATTGCTATTTTAAACATGAAATTGACGGGAGGTTATGTGCTGGCCACATCAGATTTTTTAAAATTATATATTCAGCCAGAGAGTAATTCGAATATAGTTCTGTCTCTCAACCATTTGATATTATTGTTTTTCGTAGCAGTGCAATGTATAATTATAGATAACTATAAGATAATTTTGTATTTTATTCTTCAGTCTAATAGTCTATGTAAATAAAAAATGCTCTACATATGAATTATAATATCTATTATAATCTACTCATAGACACGAAATAATTCCACAAATTTATATTATTTAAAGTGTGCATATCCCCCAGCCATTTTTTCACCATTACATCTTTCATTACTATCCCTCTGGCATCCACGCGCCGTAACCTTGAGCGATCATCTTCCGCGGAAGCTGAACCTAACACCCACAATTACCATCAGCATCACATCTCGCATGTTAGCAATCGGAGCTCAGAAAGCTCATTATATAACAATCACAGCACTATATAACATACATGATATGGGTTACGAAACAGAAACTTCAACACACGAATGCCTCCAGACAAGATGACTCGTGCTAACACTTCCTTCCGGATTAGAAGACTATTTATGGAACAAACCGAGTGTGGCTAACTAACGCTTTTCACGCGAAGATGGGGAATTAGTTTCTAAAAAGATGAAGATAAATGAAAGGTAAATGTACACTGGTTCCTTAAAGTATTTATATAAAATTAACCACTGAAGACAAGCTTTTTTGGCAAAGACCCCTGTGGTTCAACAGATTCCTTATTCTTCTGATATGATCCCCTGCGACTTCTGGCTGTTCCCCAAACTCAAGAGGCCATTGAAAGAAACGCGATTTCCACCACGTTTTAAGTTCCCTAGAATCCAATTTTAACATTTTCACGATGATGTCTGTGTGTATGTATGTGTGGATTCTCCGCTCTAACTCATATACTATCATTCAGAAAATTTTGAAACCTTGTATATCGACTTTTTTTCTGATATGCAAAGATCCCATTAGATTTTAGTGTAAATCGTAAAGCCGGAAATGGCACTTTATTTGAAGCTCAAAATAGTTTTTCTTCGACCGTTAACGGCCGGTTTCATAATATTTCGTAAAAGTAAACTTTAGATAAAGTTAAACTTTATTTTAAAGTGTATTTATATACACTTTATATGTACGTTTCATAATAAAAATTTCCTTTACTTTAAGTAAAGTAGTTCTATAGTTTTAGAAATGACTTTAGAACAAACTGTGACTGTCAGAATAATATTTTAATTATGCTTAGAAGAAATAGAGGCGGAAATTTCACATTTGATGATTAATACACCTTGATTTAATTAATATATAAACACAAACAAGTGTTGAAATGTAAGAAAACCACAATATTCAATGAAATTTTAATATTTATTTGCGCAAAATTTTGTAAGATCCAACTTGGCAAAAATTGAACATGTTGTTATTAAAAGTACAATAACTTAAAAATAGCTAGAAAATATGGTTTGGAAAAACAGAACAGTGTCAAGTGGTGGCCCGCCAACAATATAAGATAGTGGATTTAGTATTGGAATTATTAAATACATAATGTGATATATGAAACCACCTCTAAAAAAGTTAATAAATACCTCAATATTTATTTATTTCTTCTATCTGTTACAATACAAATAAAAGTGTATTTTTCTTAACTTAAATCTGTCATAATAGTATATTATGTTATTAGGAGTAGAAAGCGGTCTTTTTGTGTTGAACCCTGCTATTGCGGCCGAGGCGTTAGCCGAGGCCTGGCAAGCTGGGTAAAACACAAAAAGGGCGTTCTACTCCGAATGACATATACTATTTTTTCTTCAAGTGTGTTTCAAATAATTTTTTGACATTTTTTGGAATTTTTTTATTTGTAAAATTTGCAATTTTAGTCAAAGCTGGCTGTGTACACTACAAAACACGAATGATTCAACTGTCAAATAACAATTTTCAATATGATCTGTGTTGATGTGGCTACTGTCGCCGCCAGCGGCGAAATAAGAAACTAACATTTTTTTACTAGTACAACAATAACAACATTTTTGTACTAGTAAGACAATGAATATCTTCTACAGCGTGTGTACAGTAGCATAATATGCATATTATAATACGCTTGAAGAAAAAATAATTTTTCGTTCCACATATTTCATTTATTAATTCGTGGCTAATAATCCTTTCTTTGTTTAAGATTAATATCTTCGACGGAACTTATTGTCAATAAGTTATTGATGAAGAAGTTAAAGAAAACATTTTTACCAAAAATGTGGAATCAAAACTGATAAGTTAAATATCCACTTTAAGCTCGTAAAGGAACTCTCGCATGACTTTATTTTAAAAGACTTTAAACTAACAACTTTAACTTAAAGTTGAATTATGAAACGCTTTTTTCACTTTTAGATCAAACTTTAAAATTAAAGTAACTTTATATTTATTATGAAACCGGCCGTTAATGTTATTTTTCGAGATTAATGTTATTATAAAAATGAAAGATTATTAAATTTTTTACAGATTTGCATTAATACATATTCTACATATTTTTTGGATAAATTCACAAAATTATCTATAATTTAAATCCCGGAGCTACGCTTTAAACAAACAAAACTCCTTGGTCACGTAGTTATTCAAATGTATGTAACTGACAGATAAATGTCACTGTCAAAGAACTAATTATTTCAAATTAATAAAATAGTAACGTTTTAAAAAGAAAAAAAGTAAAAATAACAATAGGAAAGAAAAACAATAGTTTCCAGCATAAGTAAATAAGGTACCTATGTATTTATATTAATAAAAATTAACAATTCACAAAAAAAGTTAAACTAATCCTCATTTTTGGATTAATGTATTCTATTCTATCCCGGTATTTAAATTTAGTCTTCATGTTATTATCAAAAAAGACCGTTACTTGGATTACATTAGACCATATTTTAAGAAATAAACTAAATAAAATTCGTTAATCCAAAAATAAGGATTAGCTTCATATTTTTTGTGACTCGAGCTGTGCTGTAAATGGCGGGAGGTATTGTATTGGCCACACCAGATTTTTTGTTTTGTTTTGTGGCCGAGAGAATGGTGGAAGACTCAGTCAAAACAAAACAAAAAACAATATTTCGTTTAAATAACAAACAGTTATGGAATGGAGGTGTTCACGGAGTCGATTTTTTAATTGCTAGGAGTAATGACGGAGGTACGTAGGCAAACATGTCTAATAAAAAAGGCATAATTAAATGTAAATCCATGACCTGTGACAAAAACAAAATTAGATTGCTGAAGATGAAGGCCATCGGGCCTTCGAAACGAACAAAAATGTAAAGAAGTAATATCAAAAATAAAAATCTTCTCAAAAAGGCCAAAAGAAGTTTATCTCCTAAATTTTGTTACATAGGTTACTTGCCCCTTAAAAATAGGATTAAAACAGATTTTCCGATTCCATGATCCCTGTTATGAATAAAGCACATTTCTTAATTCTTGTCAGTAGTAGATCAGCTGACACCAAAATCGGCTTTTGGAGTAGTTGCTTTGGATCAGAACGACACCGTTCTAAATACAATTAAACTCGTATCTACAATTTATTTAATGATCAAAACATTCATAAAATCAGTTGCTAATAATCTCAAAAAGTAAAAGCAACATTATCATTGGAACAACTACAAATTCCAACTCAATAGTTCCCATACCAAAAAAATTATATCGAATGATTAGTCATAAATTTCGATAACAGGCCTCGGAACGATTGCTCGATATTTCTTTCTTCACAATCATCACTCACCGCTGGCGGTAAATAGGTGGAAACAGATCAGAACTAATACCCCATAACATACAATGGAGTCTCGCGTAGCGTACCTAGTTACCCAGTAATGCCTGTGACTCGTGCATCCTAGTTTAGTTTTCTTATTGCATCCGCGAGCGCTCGCATTGTAATTGGATAATTTCCTCACTGCCAATCTCATTCTATTTACACAACGCTACGCCAGTTTATTCCACTGAAGCCGGCATTAATTTTATTATTGCAATTATCTGTAATGAGATACCAATTGAAATGGAATTGTTAGCAATGAAATAAGAGGAAGAATCAAAGATAATATACCAGAGTAAATTGAATGAATGAGATTGAAAGGATAGCAAATAAGTGTGATAAGAACTGTATATCATTACGCTCTTTACTAATATTCTTGTTTGTTTTGTACTTGTTCTAATTATGTATTTTCTTATTCAAAGTGTGGCTATACATTAGGTTAAATTTAAATGATAGAGTAGCCCTATAGATAATTTTAGGAAATAAATCCTTTCTATAGGATTTACTGAATGAGAAATACAGCGAAATAAAAAATTTAACGAGGAATTTGGCTTATATCAATCTGTTTTTACCTCCCGTCATACCGTAGGTAAGGGAGGTAATGTTATTGGTCCAAAAATTCGATGATGAGTTTTCAGTAAATAACCACGAATGTGTGTGTGTGTGTGTGTGTGTGTGTGTGTGTGTGTGTGTGTGTGTGTGTGTGTGTGTGTGTGTGTGTGTGTGTGTGTGTGTCTGTGTCTGTGTCTGTGTCTGTGTCTGTGTCTGTGTCTGTGTCTGTGTCTGTGTCTGTGTCTGTGTCTGTGTCTGTGTCTGTGTCTGTGTCTGTGTCTGTGTCTGTGTCTGTGTCTGTGTCTGTGTCTGTGTCTGTGTCTGTGTCTGTGTCTGTGTCTGTGTCTGTGTCTGTGTCTGTGTCTGTGTCTGTGTCTGTGTCTGTGTCTGTGTCTGTGTCTGTGTCTGTGTCTGTGTCTGTGTCTGTGTCTGTGTCTGTGTCTGTGTCTGTGTCTGTGTCTGTGTCTGTGTCTGTGTCTGTGTCTGTGTCTGTGTCTGTGTCTGTGTCTGTGTCTGTGTCTGTGTCTGTGTCTGTGTCTGTGTCTGTGTCTGTGTCTGTGTCTGTGTCTGTGTCTGTGTCTGTGTCTGTGTCTGTGTCTGTGTCTGTGTCTGTGTCTGTGTCTGTGTCTGTGTCTGTGTCTGTGTCTGTGTCTGTGTCTGTGTCTGTGTCTGTGTCTGTGTCTGTGTCTGTGTCTGTGTCTGTGTCTGTGTCTGTGTCTGTGTCTGTGTCTGTGTCTGTGTCTGTGTCTGTGTCTGTGTCTGTGTCTGTGTCTGTGTCTGTGTCTGTGTCTGTGTCTGTGTCTGTGTCTGTGTCTGTGTCTGTGTCTGTGTCTGTGTCTGTGTCTGTGTCTGTGTCTGTGTCTGTGTCTGTGTCTGTGTCTGTGTCTGTGTCTGTGTCTGTGTCTGTGTCTGTGTCTGTGTCTGTGTCTGTGTCTGTGTCTGTGTGTTTGTGTGTGTGTGTGTGTGTGTGTGTGTGTGTGTGATGATTTTTTTCCTCAACGATAACTCTTATAACAAACTTCCAAGTATTTCTATTTCCCGTATTTAAGCTTTCCGCATTTATGTAACGAGTTGATTTTGGGTAAAATTAGATAACCAGAAGTGATACTTTACATGAAGCCCATAACAGTTTTTATTGAAAAACTATACTAAAATATAATCCAAAACTTTTCAATTTTAGTATTTAAGACTTTTATATTATAGGAAACAACATATTAGATTTTGGCTAAAATTAATACACCAGAAGTGATATTTTACTTGAAGATCTCAACAGATTTTCGTGAAAAATATATTATATTCCAAAACTTTTCAAATTTGGTATTCAAGATTTTATAGTAATAAGAACGACGTGTTAGATATTTTCTAAAATTGATAAACCGGAAGTGATACTTTACTTGTAGCTCTGAAAAGATTTTCGTGAAAAATATGTTATGATATACTCCAAAACTTGTCAAATTTCGTATTTAAGACTTTTATATAAAGGGAAGCAACATATTAGATTTTGGCTAAAATTGATAAACCGGAAGTGATACTTTATTTGAAGCTCTGAACAGATTTTCCTCAAAAATAAATTGATACAATCCAAAACTTTTCAAATTTGGTATTTAAGACTTTTATATTAATGAAAACATACTAGATGTTTTGTAAAATTGATAAACCGGAGGTACTACTTTACAGGAAGCTATAAACAGATTTTATTGAAAAATATATTAAAACAAGATTCAAAACTTCTCAAATTTGGTATTGAAAACTCGTGTATAATTTGAAACAACATTATATTTTGACTATACCTATATGATAAACCGGAAGTGGTTCTTAATTTGGAGCTCTTAACAGATTTTCGAGGAAAACATAATAAAATATAATCTAAAATTCGGTATTACAGACTTTTCTATTTAATCGAACAACAAATTAGATTTTGTTTACAAACGACCAACCAGAAGTGATACTTTACTTAAAGCTCATTGCTATTTCAAACATGGAATTGACGGGAGGTCATGTGTTGGCCACATCAGAGTTTTATGTAAATATCATAATGAGATGACTAATAAACAGCAGCAAGTTTCAATTCGGAACATATTAATATTAATGTCTTGTATAATAAGGTAAAATTAAAGTATATACATACTGGTTCCCCATTCCCAGTTATTTTCATGCCTTTTTTGTGACCATATCAATTCAAAATTTAATAAATTAAAATATAGTTTTAATATCTTTATCAAATTAACATGTTTGATGGAATTCCCAAAATTATTTATTTCTAAATATTTAGTTAAGTATTTTAGATGATATATTTTAGTTTTTCAAATATAATCGAAACAGGGTAAATTAAGGAAATATGCAAGTTTTTTTGTCAGTCCCTTCCAGAAATGTAGTGTAAAGTATGTGAACGAAAAACTCCGATACATGCGGCTCACGAATCAATTTCTCAGAATCGAAAACCAGTACAATTAATTTTTTTACCGGCAAATTAACTGATGCTAACCAACGTCGAATTCTAGAACATCTTTCGGTAAATGCCACACATAGTCATTTATATAAAATTTATTTAAATTAGGTATATAAGAACAGTACGGTTCAATAGATAGACAGACAGATGATAAATTAAGTAAAGGTAACTTCTTCACGGGAATACCTGTATACATAACATGAGTATGTATTACGACTCGGATGATTATGTAAACTTAAATGTAAGTTTTATCAAGATTAAGCTATTTGAAAAACTTATTTACAAAACCTTATTTGCTACATTTAAAAATATAATAAATATTGAGCAACATGGCTTTTATTCAGGTCGATCAGTTGATTCGAACCTTGTTGAATACACGGACTTCATTTTACAGTCAATGGATGATAAAACACAGGTAGATGCAGTATACACCGACTTTAGTAAGGCATTTGACCGGATTAATCATCTTATCCTGATTTCGAAATTAGAGTTGTACGGTGTTCACGGTCAGTTTCTACAATGGTGCAAATCATACCTTACTGATAGACAACAATGTGTAACTATCAATGGATACACCTCGGAGTACTTTCCTGTAACCTCTGGTGTACCACAGGGATCACATCTTGGGCCTCTCCTTTTTCTAATCTTTATTAATGAAATTAAGAGCTGTTTTACCAACTCCAAGTTCATTATGTATGCTGATGACCTTAAAGTATTTAACGCTGTCAAAACTGCATCCGACTGTTCTGCGTTGCAGGAAGATCTTGACAGACTAAGCTCTTACCTGATAAGGAATGATTTAGCACTTAATTTTGGTAAATGTTCGTGTATTACTTTCACACGTAATAGAAAAATACTTACGTTCAATTATTCCATTGACGGTAATAATATTAGTCGTGTCTCTCATGTTAAAGATCTTGGCGTCATCTTAGACAGTAAGCTTTTGTTTGACTTACATGTCGATTATATTGTTAAAAAAGCTTATAAAATGCTTGGCTTTATTTTAAGAATTGGTACAAGTTTCACTAATTATAACACTTACATATTTCTTTATTATTCTCTTGTACGATCTCAATTAGAATTCGCTACTGTTTGCTGGTCACCGCATTATCATGTATATATAAATAGAATCGAGAGTGTCCAAAGAAAATTTATTTCTATTTTGAATTTCAGGTATCCACATAATTCGATTCTGTTACTTTCGTTACAAAAAAGACGAATACTTTTGGATCTGTCTTTCTTATTTAAAATTTTAAATAATTTTATAGATAGCCCTGTTATTTTAAATAAATTTTCTTTACGGATATCTCATCATTCTACTCGATTATCTGATTTGTTTTTTGTTAAGCACTGTAGAACAAACTCTGCAATGAATTCACCGCTAGTTAGATTAGTACATGCTTACAATAATTTAGCTTCTGTACCAAATGTACCTGATTTATTTTGTTGCAGTTTACGTACATTCAAAATATTTCTTAAATTTTATTAGAGTTATTTGTATACTATTTAATACTGACTTTCTTTCTTATTCATTTTTATTTGTATACCACTGTTTTATATGTTTTTTATTAATATTTTGCCTCGACTTCGCAATATGTAATGTTTGATGTTGTTAGTGCTGCACTGTTATTGGGACTTGTCCTGTTGTGTAGCCCTTCTTTGTAAAAAATAAAAAAAATAAAAAAAAAATAAAGAGCAGTTCTAGAATGTTATATTGCTTAAAATTAGAGTTGGGTTAACTGGTATAAACCAATTGCAAATTTTTTGTATTTCATGTTTAATATAATTACCATATATACTCTGAAGAAAACTACAAAGTATAAAATGTAATTATTCTGGCGAGTATTGTAGAAAAAATAGTGATTTAATTAGCGTACCTTTCGAGTGCATGTCTTATTTTTGTAACACAATGAGGTCTTTACATCCCCTTCGATATTTTAAATGTTACTTATGCCCAGTTTTATAAAAGGTGGATAAGTAAATTACTAACAAAGTAAAATTTACTCTTAAAGTAAAATTTACTCTTAAAGTAAAATAGTTTGTTCCAGAGATTTAGATTTTCGTTTTATAAAGCAAGAATAAAAATACTAGCTAAGTAAATCTAGAGAATAAATTACTCCACCGATTTTCGAGGAAGTAAATTTTATTCTGCAGAATAAATTTGACACATCAACATTAATTAAATTAAATTCATTATAAATTTCATCTCTTGCATTATTTTTACATTTATTTATTAATATCCAATATATTTGCTTTGTTTATTTCTGTATAATTTTTCCCCCGTTCTCACTTTTATCCATGTTAGTTGACACCTAGCACTTTATGACGCAGTTTATGATCTATTTTGACTTTTGGATTTATTTCGTGTCAGGAACATACAGAATACAATATTATTAAGACATTCTGTGGCACATTGCTTCGAATAGATCCTCTTCATTTGGAGATTAACATTATCGTCAGTAGTGGTTTTAAGGGATACCGTCTAGTTATCCTGGTTTTATCAATCTCTCTTATGCTCCAGTAGTGGAAAGATTAGCCGGTATAAGAAACTGTAGCCTGAGTGTACTACGGTATTCGCATGGAGGCTATTTTCTTTGTCCCCAGTTCAAATTGTAGTTGCAAATTCATAAAAAAATAAAATTTTATTACCACTCTGGCCTATATGTTCTTAATATAGTGAAAAACAATATTAAATGTATATAATTATAGAAAATATTAAAATATTTATATGCAAAAATCACAAAATAATGACAGTTGTCATGTCTCTGTCGGTAAATCACTGGATAAAATATTTACTCTGTAACTTGTTTTATAAAACAGACATTTTTATTTACTCGTCGATTAAATTTACTTTCAAAGTAATAATTCAGCAGTTTATTCGATGTTTATAAAACCGGGCATTAATGGGAAATATATAAAGTACGAGGGTAGCACCGAAAGTTAGTGCAAACTATTGATAGAAAACAAAATTTCCAGATTTTTTTTTTTAGAAATACACTTCTTTTAACTCAACATATTTATGCATTCGATAAAACCTATTGTTAAAGCAAGAAATCCATTCTTCTTGAGACACTTGAGATACTATGTTTTCGAAAGCTTCAACCGCTTCATTTGCACTTATATATCAGAAACCACACATTATTTCCTTTAATTTAGGAAATAAGAAGAAATCATAAGGTTCAACGACAGGACTGTATGGTGGGTGCTCCAGTAATTCCACCTTTGATTATTTTAAATAGGCTTTAGTTTGCGCAGCAGCATGTGAGGATGCATTGTCCTGATGCAATACTAATTTACTTCGAAGTCAATGTTTACGCACTTTTTTAAACACCCGTGGCAAACAAATTGTTATGTATCAATTAGAATCTTCTAATGCAATATTGACAGTAGGACCGGAATTTGAGAAAAAGGAGGCAATCATTTTTGTACCAACAATTCAAACTCATTTTACTTTGACAGGATTGGGGTCTGTTGGAAAGACTCATTTAGCTAATTGTCGTTTTGTTCCTGTTATATTCATACACTGCTATAGATTTACCTTCGTTGTACTTTTTTAATGTGTTAATGCACCATTTCACACGATATTGCTTTTGACCATCATTTAAATTATGAGGTATCCAACGGTAACAAACTTTCCTGCCTTTTAGATGATCGAGCAAAATGTTATTTATAGCGGTCATTTCAATGCCCAAAGTAGCCCGTATAATTCTGTATCTGACACGGTTGTCTTCTTTAATCATTGTACGAATACCAGCTATGTTTGTAATGTAAATCGCCATTGAGAGAAACTCGATGAAATTTAACCCTCGGACGGTGTAGTGGGGTATAACATACCCTACGACTACTTAATTAATGTATAACTTTCGAAATAGGCATGCCAGTCCCACGTACGTTCCAGTAGCTTCAGATAACATTGAAATGAAAATATTTAAAGTAATTTGATTACTCTACTCTTACTATTACGCATGTTACAAAGTTTAAAAGTCTTTTTGGGTATAGTATAGCCCACCCCACCAATGACGTAACTTTTTGAACAAAGGTAAAAAGTAATAGTATTTGAATTTTTTTGTTTTATTGATCTTATATTTTATCATATTTAGCTGTATTTTCACCAATTTATTTAAAAAATTACCTGCGAGCAAGAACAGGAAATATACTATTGGCGATATGGGAAGAAGTAAGGTCAGATCCTGAGTAAATGCCGTTTTTATAACTTTTCTATATATATATATATATATATATATATATATATATATATATATATATAAATAAATATATCATCACGGCTTATTACCCATTGCTGGGTGTGCCAATCTGCTTGTACACAGATTCGGTAATGATGAAATGCCGTTTTTATAACTTTTCTATATATATATATATATATATATATATATATATATATATATATATATATATATATATATATATATATATTTCCAAAATAAAATGAGTTCGTTGTTTTTTCATTTTATTGTAAGCAAGCTATCAGACTCGTAAGAATTTTTTACTTGGTGCATTTTCACACCATAACATTCCTTATATACATTTTAGGGTATCTCATACCCCACCACACTGTTCACGTAATTATTTTCCAGCACACTGTCCGAGGGTTAAACAAACCTAATACTAGGTACTTTATTTCCAAAAGCATCCCGAAGCTTTTCGATGCATTGTTTTGGAGAGAGCGAACTTTTAAATTTGTAAAATATTATGGCTAGGAAATTTTCTCTTGTTAACTGCATTTTCAGTACGACGTGCGGACTTTAAAACTGCATGGAAAATTATTGATAATACTGATAACAGATAACGAATTGTAACAAGAACTGCCATGCTACCTAAGGATATACTTTTGTTTTGCAATGCATTTATTTTTCGTAGCTACCTAGGTTATATTTGTTTGCAGAAACTTTCGGTGCTAGTGCTACCCTCGTACAAATCCAAATCTTTATCACACTGACTGTGTCTTCATACGCACAGATTCCATCAAAACTCCATTACAACCACCTTACACTGGCCCATCAAAATAGTCGCTAGATCCAATAAATACTTTACTATTCTAAAGGACAACACACAGGAAAACATATCGATAAACAGACTCAAATCCGCCTTCTTACAATCCCAATCAACATCAGAAAACCAAAAATCACAAACCTCAACTGCACCACGCGTCATCAAAGAAATGGAAACGGAGGATTATGAAAACGATAAGTGTATTTAATTATAGTATTTCGTTTGTAAAATGTTTATTTTCTTTTCGTCTGGCGAGGGAGTAATATAACGTGCATCCAGATTGTTAAAACGTACTTAACGACGAAAAAGAAAATAAACATTCAGTAATATTTGGTCACTCCAAGTGTAAACATTAATAAAGAAATTGTCGTTTATATGTATATTTTTACAATTTAAATAACTATTTAAAATAGTAACGGCCCCTTGTCATTACAATCTTACAAGTTTAAATCATTTATAGCTTTACTGTAAATATTTATTTACTATAGTTCACACCGGGTAAATGGTAAGGATTGGTCTCAGGAAGGGCACCGAGTGCAAAATCTTCGCCAAAACCAAAGATGGAAAAGAGCTAGAGGGTGTTCCTCACAATTGACGTGGTTGCAGCCTCGCTTGACCCCTGTGTCAAGTCGGTTAGGGCTACCTCGTTATGGATGGTCCGGGTCCAATTTTTACTTCCTTGTACAAAGTAAAGGAAGTATTGTAATCGCGAAAAATTTCGGTTTTCAGATTTCAACGGAAATATTCATTTTGACCATCCCTGAATCCATTTTGACTAATTTCGTCGTGACGTCTGTACGTACGTACGTATCTCGCATAACTCAAAAACGGTAAGCCATAGAAAGTTGAAATTTTGTATTTTGGACTGCTATAACATCTAGTTGTGCACCTCCGTTTTTGGTCATTACATAATTTCCAGAAATGGTTATTCATTTGAAGCGTATAATAGATTTTAATAAAAAAACTATTTTAAAATATAATCCAAAACTTTTCAAATTTGGTATATAAGACTTTTATGTCAATTGGAATAACATAGTAGATTTTGGTTAAAACAGGCTAACCGGAAGTGATATATTACCTGAAGTTGATAACAGTTTTTCTTGAATAAAATGGTTTCATCTTGATTTTAGAAATAAATGCTTCAAATAAGAGTTTTAGAGAACTAAATTCTGCGTCTAGCACATCAAGTATTATTAAATTAGCCCTTTGTATAAGCGAGATATGTAAATTTAAAACTTATATACTTTTTGGTTTTTATAATGAAGATTGCTATGGATAAGTACAAAAAATAACAAAAAAATAAAAAATAGATATTAATGTCAAATTACGTCAAATACGTGCAATTTTATAATTGGGCCTATACTTCATATTGGTCTTGCGTACAAGGAAGTCGTGTGGTGTCCACATCAGATATTTTCTAAACGTTACATACGAAATTGTACGTAAGCATATAATTAAAATAACATTAAAATTATTGATTGAGAAAAATATACATTCCATGTGTTTCAAAGATTATTAGATGATCTTTATTACATAGTATCTTCATACATCCATAATAGAACCTTGCGTGTTAGAATTAAATCTCATCTTTCCAGCAGTTTTATTGTAACAAGCGGAGTACCTCAAGGATCTCATTGGGGTCTTGCCTTATTCCTATTATTTATAAACGATATCAGTTCTGTCTTCAAAGACGTCCCTTACTTACTTTATGCTAACGACCTCAAATTTTATTTGGGAATACGTACAGTTAATGGCTGCTTTAAAATCCAAAATTGTATAGACTCTCTTTTTGCTTGGTGCACACCTAATAATATGCATCTAAATATTGGAAAATGTAATGTCATCAGACTTCACAGAATATCAGGAACCATGCATTTCAATTATCAGTTAAATAATATTATTTTACAGATTGTAGATTATATTAAAAATTTAGGAATTTATTTTGGCTTAACTTTGACCTTCAGATCTCAGTTAAAAAGTCACTTAAAATGCTCGGTTTCATTCAACGAATTACAAAACCTTTTAATAACATTAATACTTTAAAAACACTTTATTGTTCATTAGTTCGAACTCGCTTAGAATATGACTCAACCGTGTGGTGTCCTTATTACAACAATAGAAAACTAAATATTGAAAAAGTTCAACATAAATTTATTTCGAATTGTAGGCTACAAATTAAATATGCCTGTTGATAACTTATCGTACAATTTCATACAAAAATTATTATCATTAAATACTTGAATGGAGAATAATTTATGACCTAAAATTAGAACCTAGATAAGTAGATATTATTAATTACGCAATAAATTGTCCAGAATTGCTAAATTTACTAAACTTCAAAGTTCCTACATATTCAACTAGAACTAGCGATATTTTTTCAATACCGTCTCTTTTCAATAATTATATGTTTAATTCCCCTATGTTACGATGTCAAAGAACAGTAAATATTCATTCCTCAAATGTAGGCATATTCACTTGCTCTAAAACAAATCTGAAAGCTCTGTTCAAATAATCTAGATAAAATATATTATATCATATTACTTTATTACTTATGTGGTTACTATACACTATAATTTAATTTTCACTCTTCGGTAGTATTATTGACATATTATTTCATACCATTTTGTTTAATATTTAAGTATACACACATTTATTCATTATTATGTTTGTCCTATGCTTACACAAATTATTGTATTTTTTCATTGTAAATGGGTTACCCCGTATATATATTAATAAATAAAAGTAAACTAAACAATGTAACGCTGGCTTCAGATAAATGGCATAAGAGTATAGTTATGAAATAAATGAACGTCCTCAACTGAATTTATATACGAGTAGTAGTTGTTAAAGTTATCAACATGATTATTATTAACCTTACTCTAAGCAAATGAATCATTATAATATGGAAGTCATCATGTTGAAATGATTGTTTAGCATTGATTAAGAACACTTGATCGCGAATGTCCGAGGCTTCTACTTGTCCGTATGATGACACACGTTGGCTGTGACACTAAGACCTGTCCTGCGGTCTTGTCCGACTGTAGACACGCGGCAGCGGCAGGTACCGCGCACTCACGGTACCTGCATTCCTCAGACAGACGCTACGTGGACTGCTGTTGGTGCTCGTGCTGGTGCTGGACATACTAGCTAACATACTAACGCTACCGGTCTATAATCACCATATTATAGGGATTGTGACAGGAACAAAATTCAGGAAAAGACAGTAGAAGTAGTGGAGAAATAGGAAGATTTATAAAAATTATGAGGTATCAGCGACAGGTAAGAATGTCGAAAATGTAACAGGAATAAAAAAGATAGTGTAACTTATATATTAGCCAAACTGCCATTTTTAGGAATCCGAAAACTAAGAGCTACTTCTTCAGTTAAATCAGACATTTTATGCGCCTTTGAAAGGTTAGCTCAGATGCAGATGAAGATTCCAACAATTCTCATAAGCTACTAGATAATGGCAAGAATGTCAATACTAAATATTTTTATGATATTAATTCATTTCATAGCGGGTACCTAGTGCAAAAAGAGGAGAGTGGTTACAGGGTCAAGAACAAGCACGAAAATACGGGTCCACGAGCCAAATGGCCACGACGTTTAGAAGATCTATAAACGTACTGTTTTTGGCGCCTTTCATGTTCTAGAAGTGGTAGTCATGTTTTCATAACTGACAGATAACCTCAAAATGGTAAATTATTTGTGTTGAAATATTATTTCTAATTGTGGATTTTTATCCTTTCTCTAGGTGATAGGACTAGAAAGAAAAGAAATTTATAGCTGTGTTAGTTAAGGAAGAATAAGAATCTGTGAAGTTAAAATTGCAACTAAAAAATTATGAAACAAGAAACAATGCGCTCAAGTTTACTTTGTCAAAATAATTAAAACGGTAAGTTTTATATATTACAATTTAAATTTATGGTAATGCAATTTTGAATTGAATGTATTGTTATTCCAGACAGGTTATGAAATGTATGATGCACGTTACTTGAAAATGTTGACACTGTCTACTCAATTTGTGGCGGCTACTAGCAAATAAATATGAAAAGTTGACATTTTAAACCATGATTTCCAGTTCCACGTTGTGGCGAACTATCGAATATATGCCATATATGTTTTGTATTAAAAATTGTAAGAACAGCTGTTGCCGTTATCTGTGCAACTGAGCAGTGAGTGTTGACAAAATGGTGGAAAGGAAAAGTCTAGATCAATAAATTGTTCATTAAAGTATTTCATTATTTAAAGAGTTTTATTTATATGTTGTTTTCTCAATAAAAAGGCTTGATGGTCCACGTAACGTCCTTCAATCCCATATTCAAGTTATATTTATGATAATAACCAACACGAACCACCGATATGTCAAATCAGGATGGTTCATTAATAAACCTTGGAGTTCATTGTATGTATTGGTTTTCCTCTTTCATAATTGTATAATGCTTGATACAATGTTTTAATGTAAACAATCAGACAAAATCACAAGATACACAAACTGTCAAATAGTGTTGCCGCAAGACCAAGACCAGTCTTGGTCTTGTCTCGTCTCGTCTTGGTCTTGTCGAGACAAGACCATAATTTTAGTCTCGACTGAAAAGTCGAGACGAGACGAGACCAGTGTCGAGTCTTGTCGAGAAAGTCTTGAAGTCTCGACAAGACTCTCGACTTCAGTTTGTAGGTATTTTTTGGAATATATTTACTAAAAGTGCTTCACAACTCAAGAATAACGCTATAAATATTGTTTGAGAATTAATAAAAAGAAGAGACATATGAATTTTTAAAAATTTATAATTATGTATTTTCGTTGTGTTCCTGAAACATTAATTTATGTGAATATAAAAATTTGGATACTTTATTAGAAATTCACAAATTGGGTTTGAAACTTGGCTTAAATAGTAAATATTGCAAAATAAGCATAATACTCCTATTTATGATCTATACGTAAAGAAATAAATGAGCATTAATTGCATAGATTTTGGTATATAATAGAATAAATAATTAAACAGTTAAATCGGAGAGATGAACTGCCTTGTAGAGACTTGGAGAAAACACATTGTAGGGATGTACGAATTCTTAGAAAACTTAAGAGAAAGCGGATTTTTTAGAGCCTGAGATTACCAAGGTCACTGCAAGGAATGTTGTATAAAAAATATACGTGACTTTGACAATGAAAAAAATGTTGGGGAAACGAAAATAAGGACAGCGACACGCATTTTATTTACAACTAACTATTTACACTAATAACAACAATAATAATATATATAATATATTACAGTGGGTTAGAGCACCCACACCGTTATTATTAAAGACGCTGGTCTGGCTACGGCCCTGATTCCAATAACAATAAATGTGACTTTCTTTTTAATTATCCGAAAACCCTAATATTAAGATTACTTCTTAAAAAAAATTCTGAGGATATACACATTTCGCTGTGCTGATTCTCAATCGAAAGAATTTTTCCAAAATTTGGAAAATTATTTCTTGTTATGTATTCAATTCTTGCAGTGTTCTTTTAGTGCGCCACTGCCGACATGAAATTTGTATTAAAAATAATGAATTATCTAATAACGTACCTAACTGACGTTGAATAGAAAATAAATTCGTAATTATTATTAATACATATTTCATGTTGACCAGTGACACTAAAAGTGTACACTTGCACAATTAAATAAAAAATAAGAAATAATTTCGGATTTGGGAATTCTGAAACCCGTAATAAGCAAGTAAGTGTGTAAAACGATATATTTAATTATGGAATACAAATATTAACTGTAAAATTGAAAAACAATATCTAGGTATTTCACCTACTTAAAATACGTAAAGGTAAATAAATACTATAACTCACTATGTACACAAATTTTCATATTAATTGTTTGAAGAGATCAAGTAGACAATGATCCTAGAAGACTTTAAAAATTAATATCTCAAATATTTATTAGAGTTTTTTAAACATGATTGTACTGTTTTTGTTAGATTTTCATGCACTATTATATAAAATTATAAACAATTTGTTGATTGACGCAGAGTCGAGAGTCTTGTCGAGACTCGAGACAAGACGAGACTGACTGCAAGTCTCGTCTCGACAAGACCAAGACAAGACCAAGGTAGTCGAGACTTAGTCAAGACCAAGACAAGACCGACCTCAAGTCTCGTCTCGTCTCGTCTTGTGGCAACACTACTGTCAAAATGTGAAATTTCAATTTTTAGCGGGAAGCGCTACCAACATAACTGATAAAAAAAACACCAACTCATATTTTTGACAAGTCCTTTTTTTAAATCTAATTGTAAAATTACCTCAATAGAAAAAATAGTATAAAAAACATGTATCATAAGGCCTGTTGACGCACTTCGTCCTTTGTAAAATTCGCCTGGCGGCTCGTTTTCCAAACTTGGACTCGTACGTTAACAGATTGCCTTATGATACTTGTGTTTCAATGAACTATTAAAGACGTAGGAACGAAAACAATTATGGCCAATTAAAAGTTATAGACCCAATAGCTTTTTTTTACTTCCTGCTACTCTTGGTACGGGAGGTTTAGGAATCATGACCACGTTTTAAGGTCCCTAGAATCCAAATTTAACATTTTCACGATGATCTATCATTCAGAAAATTTTGAAACCTTGTATTTATACCTTATTCTAATATGGAAAGAAGCCATTAGATTTTAGTGTAAATCAGATAACCGGAAATGGCATTTTACTTGAAGCTCAAAATAGTTTTTCTCCAAAAAATACCTTTAAATATTATTTTTTCGAGATTTATGTTATTATAAAAATTAAAGATTATTAAATTTTCTACTGGTTTGCATTAATACTTTTTCTATATATTATTAATACAGTCAGTTTTAACATTACATGGTAACAATACGACGTCGTCAATTCTCTCCCTCCCCTGGCATTTGAACAATATGCTTGCTATTGATAGCAAAATTAAATATATGGTGCTCAAATTAGTACACAAGTTATGAGACCGATTTTGAATATTTTGGAGCCGATATTTTTGTGCCCGAATATTAGTTTGAATGTACATAACAAATATTTGGAGATCTATAGGTTTGCATTAATACTTTTTCTATATATTTTATGGATAAATTTATAAAATTATCTATAATTTAAATCACATAGCCTACTCTTTAAACAAACACAACTCCTTGATTAGACAGTTCATACCACCGTTCATACCTCAAATGTATGTAACTGACAGAGAAATGTCACTGTCAAGGAACTAATCACTTCAAATTAATAATAGTAACTAACTCAAATACTATCATTCAGAAATTTAATATGGGAAGAGACCATTAGATTCTGGTGTACATCAGATAACCGAAAATGGCACTTTACTTGAAGATCAAAATAGATTTTCTTCGAAAAATACCTTCAAATGTTATATTTTCAAGATTTGTGTTATTATAAAAATTAAAGATTATTACATTTTCTACAGATTTGCATAAATACTTTTTCTATATACTTTATGGATAAAATTATCTATAATTTTAATCCCGGAGCCTACGCTTTAAGCAAGCAAAACTGCTTGGTCTGTCTATCAAAGAACTAATCATTTCAAATTAATAATAGTAACGTTTTAAAAAGAAAATAGTAAATAGAACCATAGTTATATAGAATGGATCTTAATACAGTTTCCGCAATAACCAAATATGTATATTTAAATTAATAAAAATTAAATAGCGCGAGGTTTGGTGTTGTACACGTCAGATTTGTTACAATAAAATTTTAATTCGAAAAACATTACTCATTGCAAGAAGTTTTAGAAACAGATTTATATTGGTAGTAAAAAATTTCACGAACGTATATGCGGAAAATAACAAGGTTTTAAAAATATTTCGCGAAAACACTCATGGAATCAAAAATGTAGTAAAATCGTATTGTAGAATTTATAAAACGAACTAACAATTTTTTCATTTAAAACAGTACCTGCCTTATCTATAGGTAGATGTAGAAATATAAATCTCAACATCAACAATCGCTAGTAATTAATGTTCAACAAAATATTTAATCGGTATTTGCATTTACAGTCTCTTCTCTATGCTAAACAATATGGTAATACAATACATTTATCACAAAACAAAACGCAGAATTCCGCAATACTGTTATCTTTACAACTGCGTTTATAACTTAATCTCGCGTGGGATTCAATCCCAGGTATCTACATTTCCCGATACCGTGGAATTCCTGTCTTTTATGTCTTGGTTTATGTCGGGAAAAGGATACACTACAAACTACACACTACACAATAAGTATGTCAGACAGAAGAATTTTTTAATAAGTGTGAAACGTTTTATGATTGAAACATTCATTCATGAGAATGATTAGTGTATGATACCAAATACAGTGTTTACATTGTAAAGAATGAGGACAGAAAAGAGATAAAACTAGAAGCATTTTGCATGCGTGTGGCCAGCACACTACCTTCCGCCAGTTCTATGTATTTTGTACAAATTTCATACAGAAAGCTCCTTGCAAAAGACTCTATTTCTTGTATGTACCTTCCGGCAGTTGTATGTATTTTATAAAAATTTCATATAGAAAATTTCTAGCAAAAGATCCTATATTTCCAGTAAAATTATAACACAAACATACATGTCAATTGCACTTGACACTGACATCTTTTAGTTAGAATTTTCTTAATATGGTAGCTGTTTCCATAGCTGGCTACTTTATGGAATTTAATTTCTTTATAATTTTTTAACTCTATATTCATTTAATATTAATTATAAAATGCAGTCAAATAGTATAGAAAATAAAATATTCTTTAATATTTATAATACCGCATTTAATAAATGTATTCACGTTAACGTTAACGCTAAAAGCAACACAAACGATGTTACATCCGCATTCTTCACCTAAACATAACCTCAACACATACAGAACGTGTGACGTTAAACGCTTCCTATTTCATCGCACACAACGTATCACCTTATGCATTTAACGTAAATCTTATTAGTACGCATGCGCTTTCGGGCTGTCACGTGACTTTAAAGTGCACATTATTTTTGCATTGAACTCTCTATTGTCAAACTGAGAAATGCATTGGGAGACCAGAATTAAAAATACCATAAATTACATTTATTGAGATATTTATACTAGTATGTGAATGGTGCTACCATCAATTATTATTATTGTTGTCTGGTGTCAAGTGACAGATGTTCGTTGAATTGAAATTTTTGTACAAATCATTTGCTGATGGTTACATTAATATGGTTTACGCCAGGAAGTCTGCTGCGTGCCAAAATTTGCTCGTAGCATATCATGTACAGCAATTACGTTTTGCGCTAGAACATACGAATTAGACATTGGAAAATGATACTCCATATTATTCACTCATCAATTCCATTTTTGTCTACGCCCAAAAAATAGACAAAAACGTATGTGAACAAAGCCAGGAGTTTGGTTTTCAGAAAAATATATACCATCAAAAGCACCATTTGGTGGAGACAGTAATGGTATGAACTAGTATTTCAGTGAACAGATATTTCAGTTTTTTAGTGTACAATATGTTATGATTAGCAAATGAAAGTTGACGTTTAAATTATTTTTTGTGCAACCGGACGCGAAATAAGCATTTCGCAGCCGCAATACAGGCCGCGAAATTAAATTTCGCAACCGTTGTTATGGTAGCGGCCGTGAAATTAGGTAAATAATCACTTTGACACTTGAAAATTGCATGGTTTTGTTTATCAAATGTTAATCTCATAGCCACCGTGAAAGCAAACTTTCTATATACAATGAAACTGTTTAAAATTAATAAAAATTTTAATTGGATATTTTTTGCGGTTGCACAAAAAATATTGTGGACACCTTGTCCGCGAAATCCTTTAGCGCCCTCGAGATTGTTTTGCCTCGGCCGCAAGCGGCCTCGGCGACAATTTTTCTCTCGGTACGCTAAAGAGTGATTTCGCGGCCTTGATATACAAATAACTATTATAGATGTGGTTTCTTTTGAAACCCTAGAGAAGAATAGAATTGCACGAAATATTCAGGTATGAAATTTTTGCATGAACCCATTGAAATACTGGACTAGGAACGCATAGAAATACATTACTATGTCTGGCTGAAAATAGATGGCCGACTAGGGTAACTGAATACGAAAACAGGGGTGTGTTTAAAATATTTTAAACATTTAGTTTGGCAATGCTATGAAATAGGATTATTTTTAATATCCTCTAACTTTAACATCATTCTATTTATTTTTATAAATATAATTTTCATTTCGCCCGAAGTTATCCGCGCGACAAATCAGCTGTAAAGTGTTAGTTTGTTTAACTATATAAACGCACGCGATACATTGGAATATATTGCAGAATATTATTTTATTCCTTATTTTGGTAAGTTAATAACATTTCACCCCTATCTTTGCTTTCTTAAATTTCAGGTTATCTTTAAATGTCACTTTGACGTTTAGAACCTAGTGTGAAAATCATAATGGCCATTGATGAACCCCTTTCCCTTACGTCACTGGGCGAGGATCGAAGCTGGGAAAATCAGCTACTTTTTGAACAATGTCATTTTTAGTTGTAATTTTTTCATTATTAAAGATCGATTTGAGAGAAAATAAAAACACGGAACTTTTATTTTTCAATATCTGTTTATTGATTTATGTTAAAAATAAAAATCGTGTATGACCTCATTAAAACAAATTACACCCCCCAATTACGCTTTTACTATCTTTCTTTGTAAATATTTTTGAAATGAAGTCTACTTATTTTTATAGATCCATTATTTAAAATTTAAGTTCGGTTGTTTAATTTTCGGACACTCTGTATAATAAGTAGCGGTAGAGTGTGTGACTGTAAATTTATAATTTTGTTTTTAATACAAAATTTAAAACATTCTTATAAAGATTTAAAATCAGAAAAAAACATTTGTGAAGACATCAAATAGTAATAAAAAATAATCTTCATTCATCTCCGCTTGAAATTTTACGGGAATCCACATTTAAAAACGTTTTAGAGCTTTCATAAAATTTATATTTTATTTTAGCCTTAAAATATACAATTCAGTCAAATCAGAGTTATCTCTATTGTTATATCTTTATTTTCATGTTGACATATATCAATTTAATAAATATTCATATATTCGCATACTAGGTATCCTGTTGTTTACTAATATTAAAATTCTAAACAAATAAATTTGTTAAAAATGATAAAATACAGGTTTACCCGTTAGGTGGTTAGGTTATCCACACAATAACCTTTGACCTGAACATATCCACTGTTCATCAATTAATAGGAAATATTACTAGACATCATCAGATCTTTTAACTATTTCCCAGATGGGATCCGGTAAATTCACCGCCCATAATTCACCGCGGAACATTCACCACTGGGAAAATTCACAGCACACAATTCACCGCGGAGAAAATTATTTGCTATTATTCGGAAGATTGTTTTTTTACTGAAATAATTTACATTATGTAATATAATATTTACAAGGGTTACAGAGTCCAACAGAATTAATTTTTGTCTAACATTAAATTCCAGTTTCTCCTTTATCCGAGTTAATGTAGTTCTTCCAGTCCCTGAAATGTTAGGGATGTAGTATTAAGCATCGATGGGAGCCAACACGTAGAGAAGCGGAGTGATTAGCTTCTGGCGGATCGCCAGTGTACCATTTTTACCTTCCGTCACCTTTAGGTAAAAATTCGGTGGTGAATTAATGAATAAGTACGTTTTAGGGTCCCTAGAATACGATTTTACTATTTTTACGATGATGCCTGTGTGTGTGTGTGTGTGTGTGTGTGTGTGTGTGTGTGTGTGTGTGTGTGTGTGTGTGTGAGTGTGTGCGTGTGTGTGTGTGTGCGTGCGTGCGTGCGTGTGTGTGTGTGTGATGTGTGATGTGTGTGGTGTGTGTGTGTGTGTGTGTGTGTGTGTGTGTGTGTGTGTGTGTGTGTGTGGGTGTGTGTGGCTGTGACAAAAATTTTGTCTGCGATAATGCTAATACTACAATTCCAAAAATTATAATTCTTTCGTATTCTTCTTCATTACATCCATATGAAGAGCTGATTAAATTTTGGTTATAATTGGGCAACCGGAAGTACCCTCATTTGAAGATTTAACAGTTTTTCTTGAAAAAACGATGTTAAATATAATTTTTTCACATTTAAATGTTATAAATATTAAACAATATTTTATTCTCTATACGATTTGACTGCATTTTATACTTCATATTAAATTGATATAAAGTTAAAAAATCTGATGTGGCCAGCACATTACCTTCCGTCAGTTATATGAGGTATTTACGAAAATTCTGCCGGTGAACTGTTACCGGTAAACAGCTTTTGGGCCGAATTCTGTAACTCGGTAGTTAATTTTTAACCACAGGTTAAAATTTTTATCCAATAGATAATGATTTGACAACTAAAAATCCCTTTTTTTGTTATATGTCAACATACTTGATTGGTTAAAAAATTTAACCAGTAGTTAAAAATTAACCACTGAGTTACAGAATAGGCCCCTTTATCAGTTTATAGCTACCGGAATCGATATTATAAGAACGCAAGTAGTAAACAAGCTAGATCCATAACCTACGAAAAAAATTGAATATTTAAAACAGGTTAGAAATTTCCTACTTTGAACACATTTCCACATTTACCGCGCACGCTTCGCTTTGCATCACTACCTTTTTTTGAGATTAGATTCTTCATGACTCTAGTAGATGGATTTGGTAGTTATTGAACAATTTTCGAACACGGTAACTTTTTACCACTCGTGTTTTCGAACACAGTCGGTAGATGCGGTATCTACCGGTAGAATTTTCGTATATGCGTATGTATTTTCTATAAAATCCATACATAAAGTTCCTTACAAAAGATTATAAATTTCTTGTATGTACATTACCTTTCGACAGTTGTATGTATTTTATACAAATTTCATACAGAAAATTTCGAGCAAAAAGATCCTAACACAAATACGAATATGTCATTGCACTTGACACTGACATCTTTCAATCAGAATTTTCTTAATATAGTTGCTGTTTCTAGCATAGCTGGCTAATTTATGAAATTTAATTTCTTTATAATTTTATAACTCTATATCCATTTAATGTGAAGTATAAAATGCAGTCAAATCGTATAGAGAATACAATGTTCTTTAATATTTATAATAATATTAAATGTGAAAAAATTATATTTAACATCGTTTTTTCAAGAAAAACTGCTAAAATCTGCAAATGAGGGTACTTCCGGTCGACCAATTATAACCAAAATCTAATCAGCTCTTCATGTGGATGCAGCGAAAAGGAATACGAAAGAATTATAATTGTTCGAATTGATAGTATTAGAGTTAAGGTAGACGAAAATTTTGTTACACACACACACACATACACACACACACACACACACACACACACACACACACACACACACACACACACACACACACATCCACACACACACACACACATACAGACATCATCGTAAAAATAGTAAAATCGTATTCTAGGGACCCTAAAATGTGCTTAATCATCAAAAACTCACAACCGATTTTTTTGACCAAAGACCTTACCTAAAGGTGACGGAAGGTAAAAATTATAAAGAAATTAAATTTCAAAACTTAGCCAACTGTAAACAGCTGCTATATTAAGAAAATTCTGATTGAAAGGTGTCAGTGTCAAGTGCAATTGACATAGTATGTTTGTGTTATAATTTTACTGGAAATATAAGATCTTTTGCTAGAAACTTTCTGTATGGAATTTGTATAAAATACAACTGCCAGAAGATAATGTAGGTACGAACTACGAAAAGAAATAGAATATTTTGCAAGGAACTCTCTGCATGAAATTTGTACAAAATACATAGAACTGACGGAAGGTAATGTGCTGGCCACATCAGATTTTTTCAAATTGTTTTTACAAAAACATCCAATTTTACAAAAAAAAACACTGTTCTAGTATCACTGGTTTTATTGATTAACTTGTTACTATTAATGTCATACAAACTGTACTTAGCCCTATACGGATATATTCTTATATCTATTATTGTGTACGGTGAACTTTCCGCGGTGAATTGTCTGCGGCGAATTTTCTCTGCGGTGAATGTTGCGCGGTGAATTGTAGGCGGTGAATGTTCCTAGAAGCATCCCAGACGTCTAAGATCTTCCAACTCGTATTATAATAATTATAATACCTTTTTTTACTTATTCTGTCTGTCAATACACAATACAAATCTGCTGATTCACAAATAGTCATTAAATGAAATATTACAATGAAGCTGAAGAAAATTTGATAATTTCAAATTGTGTAATTATATGTAATTTAATGTTTTCTATATGGAAAAAAAAGTTATTGATTTTATTGAAGTGATTAGTGTACAAAGCAGCAAATAATAATTTGAGAGATTGAAAAATTGAGTACAG
This sequence comes from Harpalus rubripes, assembly GCA_963082715.1. Lineage (NCBI taxonomy): Eukaryota > Metazoa > Arthropoda > Insecta > Coleoptera > Carabidae > Harpalus > Harpalus rubripes. Next base: position 12,845,476 of record OY720455.1, on the reverse strand, counting down.
GCGTGAAAATAATAATTTTGAAGCAATTACAGTAATGAGATGAACTGTGTTATTTTCTTATTACTACATTAAAAATCATGACAGAGAGAAAAAGATACTCAATATAAGATTGATGGCTGAAATTTAGAAACTATTTTAAATAGTGCTATGGGAAATAATTTTAAATGATAATTACAAATGTACTACAACTTCCATTCAGATTTTTGAACGAGTATTGATGGTTGATTGACTGATTGGTTTCGCATAAATATTGGTGTGAAACTAAATTGTAGTATTGTATTGTAGTAATAGTAGTATGGTTGTTTAACTTGTCTTTGAACTTATGACGATAAAAAATATAGATAGCTAGAATTATTGTGTTAGATGATTACGAAATTGATGAAATCGTATGTAATTGATTTGGGCGAAAAAGAAAAGCAAATGATAAAAAATTATAAATTATGATTCTCGACTGTAGTATAGTTGAGGTGTTCACAATTACTGGAAATTTCAGTCAAACTGCATTTATTGTCTTACAATACCGACGTTTCGGTGCACTCTTGCACCTTCTTCAGGGCAAGTAAGATCTTACAAAGTATTACATCTCATGTACACAAAATACATTCGTACTTTTACATTCAGTTTTACAACGTCGTACAAAATTTCGTAAAAAGCACATATACTTGGGAGCTGGGTACATTACTTGTAAATTGTAATTGCATTACCATTACATTATTTTCAAAGAAAAGGCTCAGAATTACACATTACACAATACTTTTTACTTTCCGTCATACCTTTAGGTAAGGAAGGTATTGTTTTTAGTCAAAAAAATTAGATGGTGAGTTTTTAATGAATGAGCACGTTGTGTGTGTGTGTGTGTGTGTGTGTGTGTGTGTGTGTGTGTGTGTGTGTGTGTGCGTACATGCGTGCGTGCGTGCATGCGTGCGTGCGTGCGTATGTACGTGTGCGTGTGCGTGCGTGTGCGTGTGCGTGTGCGTGTGCGTGTGCGTGTGCGTGTGCGTGTGCGTGTGCGTGTGCGTGTGCGTGTGCGTGTGCGTGTGCGTGTGCGTGTGCGTGTGCGTGTGCGCGTGCGTGTGCGTGTACGTGTGCGTGTGCGTGTGCGTGTGCGTGTGCGTGTGCGTGTGCGTGTGCGTGTGCGTGTGCGTGTGCGTGTGCGTGTGCGTGTGCGTGTGCGTGTGCGTGTGCGTGTGCGTGTGCGTGTGCGTGTGCGTGTGCGTGTGCGTGTGCGTGTGCGTGTGCGTGTGCGTGTGCGTGTGCGTGTGCGTGTGCGTGTGCGTGTGCGTGTGCGTGTGCGTGTGCGTGTGCGTGTGCGTGTGCGTGTGCGTGTGCGTGTGCGTGTGCGTGTGCGTGTGCGTGTGCGTGTGCGTGTGCGTGTGCGTGTGCGTGTGCGTGTGCGTGTGCGTGTGCGTGTGTGTGTGTGACGATTTTCCTCCGACGATAACTCCAACACTACGATTGTAAAAATTATTATTCTTTCGTATTCCTCTTCGTTACATCCATATGAAGAGCTGATTAGATTTTGGTTATAATTTGTCGAACGGAAGTACCCTCATTTGAAGATTTTAACAGTTTCTCTTGAAAAAACGATGTTAAATACCATTTTTTCACATTTAATATTATTATAAATATTAAAGAATATTTTATTCTCTATACGATTTGATTACATACTATACTTCATATTCAATGGATATTGAGTTAAAAATTATAAAAAAAAGTAAATTTCATAAAGCAGCCAGCTATGCAATAACACTGGCCACAATTAATAATTTAAAAAATTCGAACCGGTAGCGTTACGGGACATACTATTAATAGATACCCGTGCGCCGTGAAACTGTCATTCGCTTCGCATTATTGGTTATATATCAGCAATTAAATTTTGACAGTTCCATGTTCTTCTCGCAATTATTTAAAAGCTGATTCCATCAAGTGAATACTAAATAAAGATAAGTGTATATATCTATATCGTTTCAGATTCGTTCTCAATGTTTGTGACGTCAAACTAAATCATAAATCTAAAGTTTGGACCTTGCAATGTTTGGCTTTATGATTTGGATTTAGAGACACTAAAGGTGCATTCACAAATGAAAATTAGGTTTATGATTTTTGTTTAGGCTTAAGTAAGTCATTCATAAATGTAAGTTTAAATTACATGAAAATTAGTTTTGATATGTACAGACATCTATATAAATGCTTGAAAAACAAGATTAAAATATCGGTAGAGCAGTACTCAACAAGACACCTGTGCGTGAAACTAGCATTCGCTTGGCATTATTGGTTATATTTCAGCATTACGTTATGACAGTCTCCATGTTTTTCTCGCATTTGTTTAAAAAGCCGAATCCACCAAGTGGAAACTAAATAAAGATGGATGTATATATCTATATCATTTCAGACTCGTTCTCATTGGTGAAGTTTGTGACGTATTATTATTATTACCTAAAGTTTGGACCTTGCAATGTTTAGCTCTATGATTTGGATTTAGAGACCCTAAATTCTGAAGTGTGAATGGAGTCATTACATAATATGCGGCCAAATTCTTTAAATCTAAAGTATAAACCATAAACCTAAACCTAATTTTCATTTGTGAATGTACCTTAAATTCTGAAGTTCTTAAAGTTCTTATTAAGAATGTACAATTCAACTGCTATAGTCATCCAAACGATCATAGTTTTAAAATGTTCTTAAACGGTTACAAATTCAATTACTGACCGTCTTTTTCTTTTGTTATCTTTATAAATCATTTACAAGTTTACAACGTATCCACTGTTAACCCACTGATAAAGTATTTAAAAATCTTGTATGATGTTCACTTCTCGTATTTGTTAATCATTGCCTAATTTCCACTACCTCCAAATTTACTATTCAATAAATCTTGACTTAATACCAAACTTTCCAACAAACTTCGCATTTTTCTGTTATTTATTGGACAGCACATAGTTTATTATTCCCCCTACGTGGTTACTCATGCGTTCCCACACATGCGGCTGTGTCCTATGTCCAGTCCATCGCGCATCAGCTGCGGCTTTCGGAGTCTCCGCTGTCCAGTTGCGAAACGGGTCAGCTAACAGTTAGCGATTGTTGTCACTCAACGAATTACAACTAATTTTAAAGAAGATTCATCCATTATCCATTCTTATTTGAGGAATATAGTGTGGGAAAATATTGAGATTTGTTAACAAGGATTAAAGACGATTATTGTTTATATAAAATGTATCTTGATGTAAATAAATATAAATAAATATATCATCACGGCATATTACACATTTCTGGGTGTGCCAATCTGCTTTATTCGCAGATATCGGTAATGATGATGACATATTTGTACCGTGCGGGCGTTTACCAGGCGTCACTTCACGGGCACTCATTGCTGGCGTGGAGAGTGCACCACAGGGGTCAATTTTATGCCATTTAAAATTCGAAATATTTGGCGTCGGTCGGGATCGAACCCGGTTCCCCAGATTCCCGACCAGACACTCAGGCACGCTGCGACGAGACCCCATGATGTAGGATGTAACAATGGGGTTTTCCACGATTTATTTTATGTAACTTCATCTATCTGTGAATCTCGGGCTCACACGTGATCCTTTTTCTCTGGCAAATTCATGTTTGGGATATATGGTATGGCTTGCGAATGAAAGTTGACGTTTAAAATATTTTAGAGAAGTGGTTTCTTTTGAAACCCCAGAGAAGAATAGAATTGTACGCAATATTCAGATATGAAACCCATGTAAATACTGGACTAGGAAAGCACAGAAACACATTACTATGTCTGGCTGAAAATAGATGGCCGACTAGGGTAACTGAATATCAAAACGGGTACGTTTAAAATATTTTAAACATTTTTCGTTTATTGAGAAAACCTGGAGAAAAACAGTCTGATGAAAACATTTGAAAAATGTTTTATTACATAGCCCACGTTTCGGAACCAAAGATGCCTTCTTCAGGGAAATATAGACTACTGAGTTGAAAATTTGTTTAAAATTGTTGAATGGACCTTTCCAATTTAAGGGCTATCTCTTTCTATCGCTGCAAATAGTAAGAAAATGGCGCGAACAACTGCCAGTTGGGCTGTCAAACGAAACGTCAAAAATATTGCAGTCATTAAAATACCTGTATTCTCAGTGAAAATTTGCATTGTTAGACATTTTACCTTCAATAAAAGCTTTTGTAACTTATTTCGATAAGATTTTTTAAAGTTATCCGAGATATTCTCACATTTTACGTCTAAATGTTTTAGAATCAAACGTCATAGATCTCAGTTGTTCTTACTATGCGCAGATCCCCATTGCGCATATCTTCTATCTCTTTAAATTGGAAAGGTCCATTACAAAAGTATATTGTCAAAATTATTTTTTACAGAAAAATGTAAACCACACAGTTCATTTTCAGATACAAGTGAGCTGTTTCCGTCTTTAATGTCATTTCTCCTTAAAATTACATTTCAAGATCAATTTTGACATCTTGACTTTTGCATTGAATAATAATCAGATATACGTTTCTCTGTTCATAGCCTACTCCGAATTAGGAATTTTAATGAACACATTGTATATTACAGTAATTTTTAAGAAAAAATTCTTAAGAAATAAAAGTTATGGTATTTCTATGTTCAAGTTAACTAGTTACTTTGTACCTACATACGAGAACCAATAGAAAATTTCTTAAATGAAGTAACTACATATATCCTGTATTATCATCATAAATGTTTGTCTATGTCAATTTTAATGTCAAAAGTCACACAAAAATCGCCAAATAAACTGCCAATAAGGGATAATATATGATGAAATGAATGAAAAGATCAGAGATTTTGAAAATAAAAATAAAATAAAAATCGTATAAATGTTTTAAATTAAAATATGATGGCGTGGGTGTTGAATTTATTTGACTTAGGCCCACTTTTACAATTAATGGATAAACTATGGTATAGCTATCGGAGATATAACTTTATCCTAGCAATTATACCTTCGATAAACAAGACTGTCTTTTACAATGCTATTTTATCTGTCAGATAGTTATACCAGCAATTACTTTAAATCACTTTAGGTTGGTATTGGCACAATAAAATTATCTTCTTGTTAGACTATTTTTCTTCAATATTGTTATTATTTCTGCCTTCCAATTTGCATTTTTCACGATGTTAGATGATATAAATGGTATTTTTGATTCTGACAGTGATGATGAAATACTTGATTGACATCTGTCAAACGTATGAATAACAAAACATCGTTTGTGTTTACGTGGTATCCATAAGAACCAGGGATAAAGTTATCAAAGGTTTATACGACCGATTTCCATGGGATAAGAAATACTGGTGTTTTATTCTATCTGAGGTTTATCCGAAGTTTGTAAAATACAATTTCCAATTTTATACCTGGTATAGCGTTATACGAGGTTTATCTAATGATTGTAAAAGTGGCCCTTAAAGGTAAATTAAATTTAGATTACATAAAAAATATAAAAATATATCATCATAGCATATTACCCATTGCTGGGTGTGCCAATCTGCTTTGTAGTCAGATTTCGGTTATGATGATGACATATTTGTACCGTGAGGGCGTTTTCCAGGCGTCACCTCACGGGCACTCATTGGTAACGTGGAGAGTGCACCACAGGGGTCAATTTTGTGAGCAATTTTGTGCCGTTTAAAATTCAAAATATTTGGCGTCGAACGAGACCCCAGAAATGGGTAATAAGTCGTGATCATATATTTATTTTGAAATTTAGATTTATGTTGTTAAATTAAGGTAAATTCCTAACCAATTTTTATTTGTAAATGCAATTTGATCTACCTATACATAGGAAAGAGTTTTTCTATGAATAAAAAAATGTTGCAAAGTAAAAATGTTTTGCTAAGTAAAAAAGTAGTAGTTTATTTACTGTTTTTTTTATTTAGAAAAGACGTTCTTTTCCATTTAGTACACAAAAACAGTTTCTATTTGTAATATAATACGTAGGGTGTTATTATAGGAACAGTTCAATTTTATTTTATTGCATCCATTCTTTTTCGTTTGAATTTTTTCTCTTTAGTTTTAAATCAACTCGCCATTATCTTCTAGTAATTGGTGAAATGATATATTTTAACATTGCATGCAGACCATTTCGTGGCTATATTTTATACAAACAAACTCAACTAGACATGGCGGCACCTAGCAATTTAAGCAAAATTTAAATCATTCAGAATTTCCTACAAGTGCGACCTAGATCCTCGAGAAGACAGCAAAGTGTTAATTGGGCAAAAAATCACCATTTTATTTAACTGTTACGAAAGATTACTCGAGGATTCGCAACAGTTTATACATGATTTATTGCGTTTTGTTTAACAGTAAATTAATCACGAACTAAATGTGAAATAAAAAAGTTAAACTAAGAAGATATTTAGATGAGAAACTGCTTTGAATGTAAATAAATATGTCATCACGATTCTCAACTCATTTCATAAACAGACTATAGAAAGCCGCAGAATTCATTATACATATAGTTTAAAATGGTAATATATGTAACTTTTCATCAGTGGCGTAACTAAGAGTTCGAGGGCCCGCCCGCAAAAAGTTTTTGGGGCCCGTTTTCAATTGTAACGTTTATCATGAAGTACATACCACACATTGATTCTTACATTTTTGGTATCCCAAATGAAAGAACTTGGATGCGATAAAATATGAATTAGCAAGATGGATCAGTATCATACAGTCTAAATAATAACAACTTTGCGAAAATCATTCTCTACCGTTATTTAATCCCACGTTTTGGTAATACACATTGGCCGCCAGGTATCTTGATTTGACAGCCCCAAACTTCTTTTTGTGGGGTTATTTTCAAGGAAAACTCTGGCTCAGTTGCCTGAATATATTTGCCAAGAAATCGAAATTCTACCGGCCGAAATGTGATGGAAAATAAAGAGAGTCGGGGGCCCGCCCGCAATGCGGGCCCTGGGGGCCATTAGTTACGCCACTGATCATCATGATCATCATTTGTAAATTCTGTATTTGGAATTTAGACAGGTTTCAATAGAAATGCTACCACTATATCAGTCCGTCTTGCGTCTTTCTTTCCAACCCTTTGTAATTCCCACCCTCCTTAATATTTATTTATTTATACATGTTTTCACCTCCCGCTACCCTTGGTAAGGGAGGTATAGGGATCGTGCTAAAAATCGTATATCGAGATTTTGATAAATGACCACGTTTTAAGGTCCCTAGAATCCAATTTTAACATTATCACGATGATGTCTGTGTGTATGTATGTGTGAATATGTGTGTGGATCCTCCACTCTAAATCAAATTCAGAAAATTTTGAAACCTTGTATTTCGAACTTTTTCTGTAATAGAAAGAGCCCATTAGATTTTAGTGTAAATCGGATAACCGGAAATGGCACTTTACTAGAAGCTCAAAATAGTTTTTCTTCGAAAAATATCTTTAAATTTTATTTTTTCGACATTAATGTTATTGTAAAAATTAAAGATTATTAAATTTTCTACAGATTTGCGTTAATACTTTTTCTACATATTATATGGATAAATTTATAAAATTATCTAACAATACTCCTTGGCAGTTATTCAAATGTATGTAACTGACAGATAAATGTCACTGTCAAAGAACTAATTTCAAATTAATAATAGTAACGTTTTTAAAAGAAAAATGAAAATAGAACAATAGGAAAAGAAATCAATACAGTTTCCAGCATAAGTAAAATATGTAGGTATGTATTTAGATTAATAAAAATTAACGATTCGCCAAAAAGTTTAAGCTAATTCTCATTTTTGGATTAGTGAATTCTATTTTATCCAGGTATTTAAAATTTAATCTTCATTTTATTATCAAAAATGTAGTTACTTGGATTAGATTAGACTATGTTTTAAGAAATAAACTGCCAAAATTAGAGTAAAATTCGCTAATCCAAAAATAAATAAATAAATATATCATCACGGCTTATTACCCACTGCTAGGTGTGCCAATCTGCTTTGTACACAGATATCGGTAATGCTAAAATATTTGCACCGTGCGGGCGCTTACCAGGCGTCACATTTGTTGTTCCTCTTCCCCTGCTGCCTGTATGTTCCTTTCAATTATAATTTTCTAAATACAATCCCTCCTTAAAATATGCCCAATCCAGTTAGCTTTCCTCTTGCTTCTTTCTCTCAAAATACTTCTCTTTTCTCCAATCCTTCTCAACACCTCCGACACAACCACCAAGACCTGTCCATACAGCGCAATATTCCATATTAAAGATTTTGCAAACCTTTTTCGCAATTCAATAATAATGCGCCTCGTTGTTAATAGTTCATAGATAGATCATATGCGATCACAATGACCGTTAATACAAATAATCCTTGATCAGTAGTTGTTCATAGTAACAGTCAATGTGGTGCGATTTTGTTTTATAATATGATATTCTTGAAAAGATACTTTTTTATAAATTCCATATCTAGGTACAGTTATTTTCATTCAGTATTCAGTATTATATATACATACGTGGTATTTCAATAAGTTCGCTCACTCACTATTGGTAAGTTTTATATTTAAAGAAATACGAGTTTGATTAAATGCGCAAAATTGTGTCATTTGCCACTTCTATAATATTACCTTCCTTACAAACTGATATTTTATAAGATATTGTAAATTTATGTACAGTAACTAATACATGATAATTGTTGATATAAATTTAAAAATTAATAATAGATGGAGTCTAAGGTTAAATTTAACTAAAACTATTATAATCTATTTATTAAGAAATTAAACTAAATTTCCTTTAAACAAAAAACGATTTAAAACTGAACTAAACTATATTAGAAATAGCTAAGAATAACGGCTTCTCGGTTAAAACTATCGATAAATTAGTTCATAAATCGCCAATCCATTTCTAATTTTACAACGTTAACGCCATCTAATAATAAAAATAATAATAAATACATTACACTACCGTACGATAAAGCTTCCAAAAGTTTAAACAAAATTTTTAAAAATCATAATTTAACCGTAACTTACAAATCAAATAATACCATTAAATCGTTATTAGGTAACCCTAAAGATAAAATAGATACTAACAAAAAATCCGGTATTTATAAAATTAGTTGTAATGATTGTAATAAAGTTTACATCGGTCAAACTAAAAGACAAATTGACACTCGATTTAAAGAACATTTTTATCATCTAAAAAACGGTAATCCAGAAAAATCTAGCGTAGCTCAACATATGTTCATTAATAATCACAAAGTTAACAATTCTAATATTAAACTTTTAAAACATATTAATAATAGATATTTAGATGCATACGAGACTTTAATAATAAATAAATATAAAAATAATTTGATGAACGCAGATCTCGGTCCCATACCAAACTCAAAACTTTTCAATTTATTACAAAGTTAAATTTTATTGGACGATTTAAATGACTCATTATTGGACGAAAATTATCTTAGTTTATAGATAATCATTCACCTGTGACTCCCATCCCTAATCCCAGTTCTCTCCCTTGTTTTTCAGAGTTGTTAGGACCTTTGGCATGGTTGACATGTTGAGTAATCTTGACTACTCTGTTTAACTTTCAATTCGCTTATCGCAGTTATATCGATCTCGCCTCGAATTAGAAACTGCAATCTTGCTCTCGTTCTCGTCTCGCATAATGCAACGAGATGAGATGCGAGAGTAATTTCGCCTCGTCGTGCATCACTATTTGTATAAAATACGTACAAATACAACTGCCTTAATGTAATGTACAAGAAATAGAATCTTTTACAAAGACTTTCTGTATGACATTTGTACAAAATACATAGAACTGGCCACATCAGATTTTTTAAATTGCTTTAAGAAAATGTAGTTTAAATATTGACATTCTTTTATGGAACACTGTATAAAAAACGAAGATATTATTATTATTATTATTATTATTATTATCCATATAAAATAAGATATTGAAAAAGTAATATCCCGCATCAAAACATCCAGAACACCCTTTACCTCAATATTTATCATGTTAATTTGTTTTTGATGCGCCAACCCACACACCGCACAATTTTTTCTTGTCTGAGGGCGTTAGCTTTTAGTTTCCAGCTCACATCGATGAACAGTTATGGAGTGGTCGTGTGAATCCTGAACGTCTGTTAATGCGAACGACTCGTGTTTTACATGGACGTGGATAATTGTCAAACACTTAAACGTGTGTACGTGCTCAGTCAATAGCCATACACCATAACGTAGCTGCCAAACATGCGGTACAGTTACTCACACGATGAGAATCATAAACCCGGATTTGCATTCAAACGGGGAGATCTATGGCGGCTGTGAGCAGGAATAAATATATGCTGCTTATGGGATATGTTGATAATAATAAACAATGCAAGGAATATCTAATAAGTCATGAAACCGTTTGATTTTGTAGGTACTGTTGCTTCAAATAACAAAACAGTAAATAGTAGGTACAATGTTCATTCTCTGTTAAAGAATTAAAATATAGGTAAAGTGACTATTATTATTGGAGAATATAAAGAGCAATAGTGTTCTAGTTTTACTTCCTTGTACAAAGTAAAGGAAGTATTGTGTTCGCACTAAATTTAGGTTTTAAATATCATTTTTTCATATATGCCCATTTTTTTACTTCCTTGTACTAAGTAAAGGAAGTATTGTAATCGCGAAAAATTTCGGTTTTGAGATTTCACCGGAAATATCCATTTTGACCATCCCTGAATCCATTCTGACTAATTTCGTCGTGACGTCTGTACGTACATACGTATCTCGCATAACTCAAAAACGGTAAGCCGTAGAAAGTTGAAATTTTGTATTTAGGACTTCTATAACATCTAGTTGTGCACCTCCCTTTTTGGTCATTACATAATTTCCAGAAATGGTACTTTATTTGAAGCCTATAATAGATTTTAATGAAAAACTATTTTAAAATATAATCCAAAACTTTTCAAATTTGGTATATAAGACTTTTATATCAAAGGGAATAACATAGTAGATTTTGGTTAAAATAGGCTAACCGGAAGTGATATATTACCTGAAGTTGTTATCAGTATATCATGAATAAAATGGTTTTATTTTGATTTTGATGATAATTAAATTCTGCGTCTAGCACAGCCAATATTATTAAATTAGCCCTTTGTATAAGCGAGATATGTAAATTTAAAAATTATGTACTTTTTGGTTTTTGTAATAAAGCTTGCTATAGATTAGGACAAAAATAATAAAAAAATCTGATATGGACACCACACGACTTCCTTGTACGCAGGACCAACATGAAATATAGACCCAATTATAAAACTGCACGTATGTGACGTAATTTGACCTTAACATTAATTTTTTATTTTTTTGTACTTTTTTATCCTAATCCATAGCAAACTTATTACAAAAACCAAAAAGTACAAAATTTTTAAATTTACATAATTATTTTATACTTAATTTTATAAACGTCTAAATTAATAATATTATTTAAGTAGGTTTCTCAACCGTTAAATTCTATGCAACATTTTCTGTTTTGGTGGTGTTATTGAATTAAACATTATCTAATATGAACGATAGTGACAACCAATTTTCGATATCTGGTACACCACGGAGTTATTAAATAATGATTAATAATGTTATAGCTATTAACATACCTAGGAATGTTATGAGTATCATCTTTTGTCGCGGCCTGTTTAAGGTATCTGATTATAAAATTAATTAATTTGACGTTAATTAGAGAAATATTTATTTGTAGTAACACATTGGTCTCGCTCGGCCTCCAGCTTGTCCAATACGGCTGTGTGAGACCAACGTGCCACCTCACCATTACATGAATAAACATGTTCATACATTCCAATACGGCCTTGTGAAACTAACGTAACACTTCACTATTTCATGTCTGAACCATGGTTTTAACTCCAATGTAATACTTAATACTAAATGTACTTTATTTATTAAATAAATTTTTCACAAAATATGTACAAATACACTTCCAAAATTACTATCTGTATATCCCTGAATTTATGGTCGCGTGAAGTCACATTGGTCTCACAAAATCAGTAGGCCAAACACGGTTTCTAACATGTCAAGCCGCAATGCGGCACCACGTAGTCAAACATGTAATTTGACATTGTGAGTTCACGTAGGTCTCACACGGCCAGAACGGTGGAAAAAGTGTGAGACTTCGTTAGCACTAACTGGCATTAAGTGTTAATACTTTCCCTCCCATGTTTAAATTCAGATGCCCATTTTTTTAAACAATGTATGAAGTATGAACAAGATATTTGTTTCGGTATTTATTTTAAGCGCTTTTTGTGTAGGTATTTGTTCACTACACGGTTTACTATTTTTTTCATTTTAAAAATATTTAACGCACAGGTTAATTCAAAAATTCCAATTAAGTTATATATTAGCGGATTACCGGATTAACGAAAAACTTTGCAGAGTGCAGAAACACAAATGACAGTTTACATAACCTCACAAAAAATATGTGTCTAGTGCTAGTGCACGAAATAGATGGATGATAAACTTCTGAAACAATTTCCAGCTAACATCTCAAAAGAATTCACACATAAACATCATAAACAATACATTATTAAACAATTAAACAACGAACCATCCTCTTGAAGTACAGAGTCTGGCGTAAACAAAGCTTTTATAGCATCTTAGGAATGTTAATCTCGGTATAGATGTGTTTAAGTGCGACTTGAAGGTAGAATAAGAGAAAAAGAGCGAAACAAATCAACTTTAGTCACGATTAGCTGCAATTACTTGTTGATTTCAAAGCCTAGCAGAGGCTGCGAGGTATTATACAGGGCAGAGTGCAACACTGATCTGTTTCCTTACTCGAGGACTCTAAATCATCCTCATGACCTTTGCACAGGAAGAGAAGAGACCAGCAATGAAGAAGAGATTAAGTTATTTAATACTCTTTATAATACAAATACGGAACGTGTACAAAGATATAATTACTATAAACCGAGGGCTAATGCTATATGAAAAATGTATCACAGTATTCCAAATACTGATCCTTCGTGTTCATTTTAAATACCCTGGAAAATGATTTGCTGTCTTGCCTGGAAATAAGACGACCCTACCCAGCTGTGGGTCATGACCCAAATTTGTTAAAGAAAGATACTTTAGAAACTAGGTATTTTGTATCGGATTTGCATTTTTTGTCTTTTAGGGTAAAAATTATCAGTTCAATAAAGCCCGGATAGAATGGCATGGACAATTTCTGATAGAAAAAATTTACAGCAATAAAAGGCTTTATCGCAATGATTGAAAATGGCTGGCATTTATTATTGGCTACCATTTACATATATATATATATATATATATATATATATATATATATATATATATATATATATATATATATATATATAATGTCGTTTTCTGCAGGCCCCATACAGAGAATGCTATGGTGATCATAAAGAGATCACCTCAAGGATCTTTTTTTTATTGAAAATTGGAAATAATTTTCAAGTTTTACACCGGTCAGAATGAGGTGTTGCAAAAAATTAACATAGCTTTTTTTCTGAAATTCAAATAAGTACGTTCTACAGTATTATTAATGATTTTCTATTCAAATTTCTGTATATATTAAGCACAGTAGCAGTTTAAAAATATACTTTCTGAATTGGCGCCAAATTACACTACCTGTGGTGTCAGAAAGACATTAGCCAATGACAAAACTGGAAAGATGGCGAAAAAAAAAACAAATATATCATACATCAACGTCAATGATTGCTTTAATGACAACTGTGTGACATAAGGTCTAACTTATAGTGCAGCGTGATTTTTGGTTCTTTAGCGTAGTTCTTAGTTATTTATTATTATATTATAGCGTTATATTTCATAGTTTAATGCCCAGTATTATAAAAGATGGATAAGTAAAGCACTAGCAAAGTAAAATTTACTCTTGAAGTAAAATAGTTTATACCAGAGATTTTCGTCAAAACAAGAATAAAAATACTAGTTAAGTAAATCTACAGAATAAATTACCGAAGTTCGAGGAAGTAAATTTTACTCTGCAAAATAAATTTGACACATGTCAACATTAATTAAATTAAATTCATTATAAATTTCATCTTTTGTATTATTTTTGCAATTATTTTTCTCCAACATGTTTGCTTTGCCTATTTCTGAGTAATTTACATTATATTCTATTTTGACTTTTGGATTTATTTCGTGTCAGGAACATACAGATAATACAGAATACAATGTTATTAAAACATATAGAAAACATATTCCAGCAACAAATTGTTTGGAATAGATCCTCTTCAGTTGGAGATTGACATTATCGTCAGTAGTGGTCTTAAGAAATACGTCTAGTAATGTTTTATCCTGGATTTATCAATTTTTCTTATAAGAAAAATCGATAAATATATGCTCCAGTAGTGCAAAGTTTAGCCGGTATAAGAAACCGTAGCCTGAGTGCATCATTTTCCAGTTAAAAAATCAAATGTATTCAATAGTTCTTATTTAATTATAAAAATATTTATATTTACATCAAAATGATCTTTACAACAAAGAAATTTTGATTTTATGCTCTTATCTTTGCTTGCGACAACCATTTCATTCTTCGTTTTGAGGCACTACTAAAAATATTTTGATTGAATGTTTGATTATTTCCAAATACAAAAATCAGTAGTAGTTGACAGCTGTCATGACTGTCACTCGTTTAAATTCCGTCGGTGGCAAATGTAAGCCAGACCCTCATTGGTTAGGTCCTTTCGAATGTCATCAAGCGAAAGGGGAAGCGGAAATTCAAACATTATAATTTCAAATACAATTTTCTCATGAATAAAGAATAATACGAAAAAAATTAAAAATAAGGGTAAAATATTTCTTGTTATTCTTTCGATTAAAGCAAAGAAAAAACCGTACAACACCTCATTATGAAAATTCTTTTTACAAGAAATGTGATTCATAAAATAAATGAAATTGGCGAGAGGTATTGTGATGGTTAGTGGCCCAAGAGATTTATTATGTATAATTAAAACTAAAATATTCGAAATTTTCATTAAAAATAAATTTAGTGTCCGGAACTTGTGTTTTTAAGGTAAGATTGCACCATATAATAATAGATGATTCAAAATTTGATTTTATAGTATGTTATGTGTGTCTTTCACGCACTCTCACCTTCAATCTCTCGGACAATACATAACCGGGTCCCCCGGTGTTATCTGGATCTGCGTGATCTCTATAATCTCTACTGGGTGGTCCTGCATTTCGGCTGCTTGCATGTCATGCACTCACACACATACGCAATGCGGACTAACCGTAACAGTAACGCAAGTGCAAAACATACACAATGTACGCGTTTATTTATTATAACGTAGTACAATGGAAGAAATTACTAACGTCATTTTCAAATAATTAAAATAATTTGTCATAAGGGTCTCTAAAGGGGGTATCAGACGTATGCACGTATCAGCAACCAGAGGCGTAAACTTTTTATTTTGGCTGTGGGTGCACTATTTTTATTTTAAATATGGGTACCTATATGTTTTTATAAATGCAAATAATACAATAAAAATAACATAGTTATTTTATTAAAATTAATATCTATTACAAAAAAATAAAATAATAATACTCCTAATATTAATATACAGGATATTTCTAAAACACGTAGACATGGCTTAAACACAGAGTCCTGAGCCCAAAATAACACGATTTAACCTAATTTACCAATATGCGAAAAATCGAAATTGTACCGTTTAGTAAAAATAAAATTACTTATAATGAGAGCAGAACACTTTGTTCGGTTTGAATGAAACTTAGGTGTCACGACAATGATGATACATTTAATGGTAAACTTTTCTGTCTCTGCGTAAGTTGTGATATCTGTAACGATTTAGGCAGAAAAAAATTAAATATGAGTAACAGTGTACAGTGCAATTTTTAAAATAAATTTCGTCTAGCAGACTATCCAAATGTCAAACAACTAATTTTTTATGACAGTAACATTTGTTTATAGGTTGCCAATAATTTTCTTCGCAATATCCTATATAATTATTAACATATCCGTTTGTTCGGTTGTAGTAGTATTTTACTGCCATTATCATTACACGATTAAATAATGTCAGCTTACGCTGAAACAACTAAAAAAGATTGACAACTCATTTTTACAATGTATGAAATATAATTAAAATGTTAGATCGGAATTATTGTGGGTGCTGCGCACCCACACTTTCACTTTCTGTGGGTGCATGTGCGTTCGTGCACCCACGTAATTTACGCCCCTGTCAGCAACTGTTTTGATAACA
This sequence comes from Harpalus rubripes, assembly GCA_963082715.1. NCBI lineage: Eukaryota > Metazoa > Arthropoda > Insecta > Coleoptera > Carabidae > Harpalus > Harpalus rubripes. The sequence goes on along the minus strand of OY720455.1, from coordinate 12,829,268 downwards.
GTTGCTGCAACTTGCAACCTACGTATTCAGACGTACGCAAAGTTGCAAGAAATATAGATTTTTTTAGTCTTGACGTTGGTACACATGATATTTAATTCCTGTTGTCATTTTTTAAAATTTGAATCATTTATTTGTACCTATTTAGACGAATAATATCATAAATGAACAACAAATTATTAACTGCTAGTGTTACTACGTTATTTAAAATATGGATGTCTCGTATTCCACAGAGCTTCTTCTTTTCTTATGAGATCAATCAGAGTTTGAAAAAATTCGTCTGATTTTATTTCAACTCCAGCTCCTCCAGCCATTTTTAAATATTTCGTACTGTTTACCAGCTGTTTACAAACAAATGTGAAACAGTTTAGGGATTTTTGCTCCCTAAGCCCCTTTACTACACATGCGTATCTTGATAGTTGCAGATATGTGAGACTAATTTTCGAACAAGATTTAAAACTAGTTGCAGGAAAATTGTCGCACTATCACACGTCAAAAGTTGCACGAAACGCTTGAAGTTGCAGAAAATGTTTGACAGGTTGCAGATACGTGCGTACGTGTGATAACCCCATAAAGCAATGTTTAAATTTTAAGGTCATAGAGCTAATTTCACTTTACAATTCTAGGAGTGCATACTGAATCCTCAATTTATGCGTGGCCATGAACATTTCGGCCGATGAAACAATTTTTTCCTTCTTAAGAGCACGTCTGCTAGGAGAAATTCACCACTTTGCTTGTTCTTTCATTTCTGGCTTATAGCGATGTATCCAATTTTCACCAATGGTTGCGAAACGTCGCAAAAATTCAATTGGATTGTACTTGTACTCGTCCAAATACTGCTTAGATATCGACACTCGATTTTGTTTTTAATCCACTGTCAGCATACGCGGCACCCTTCTTACGGGTAGCTCTTTCATGCCCAAAAAATCGTGCAGGATATTAAGTACACGTTTGTCTGAGATGGTTACCAACTTGACTATCTCGCATACCTTCAGTCGGTGGTCATCCAATACGATATCATGGATTTTATTAATCATCTCCTCAATTGTGATGTCATTTAAATCGTTTTGGGCGCGCAGCTTCATGCGAGCTCGCTTTTCTTTGGTTTCCTGAATAATTTTTCACATAAAAATTAGTGTTTTAATAATAGACGGAACTGACTATTTTTCATTGGAGTAAAAAATACAAACTTATAGGTTTCCGAATGCTTCAAAAATGTACCATTTAGCAGATGTATTTGAATCATTATTTCTATGCCTAAAGAAGGATGTCAAAAGTCACATTTGCTTGACATAAAATAAAATATATCATCACGGCTTATTACCCCTTGCTGGGTGTGCCAATATGTTTGGAAACAGATATCGGTAATGATGAAATATTTGCACCGTGCGGGCGCTTACCAGCGTCTCCTCACTAGCACTCAATACTGGCGTGGAGAGTGCACCACAGTGGTCAATTTTGTGCTATTTAAAATTCTAAATATTTGGCATCGGTTGGGATAAAACCCGGTTCCGGTTCCCCAGATTCGCGACATGCCACTCAAACACGCATCCACGAGACCCACCAAGGAATGCTAAATGCAGATGGATGTGTATTTCTATGTCGTTTTAGACTCGTTGTCATTGGTGAAGTTTGTAACGTCAAACTAAATCATAAAGATAAAGTTTGCACCTTGCAATGTTTAACTTTATGATTTGAATATAAAGACAATAAATTATGAAGTATGAATGGAGTCATTACGTAATATGCGGCCAAAATCTTTAAATCTAAAGTATAAAACATAAATCTAAATCTAATTTTCATTTGTGAATGTACCTTTACAGATTTGTTTAGAATTGCAGCATTAGTTGGCTGTGTTTATTTTAAATTCTAGCATTGAATTCATTTTTCTACAACTTAATATCATAATTGCTCAAAATGACGACCAATGAGATGGTGTTGGACGATTTGCAAATCGTTCTGCTGACAACCGCAGAGCAGCCCTACTACTACAACGAGCTTAACCGTACATTAACACCATGTTAGCGTAATCGTGAACAGTATGCTCATTCATAATGCATCTACAATTCATTGCTAAAAGTTAAAATAAACAAAATTAACAACTGAAGTGGCAGGTCACAGCCAACTAACTAGAACAGATAGATCACCTGCATGAAATTAAATAAAGAAAAAATAATATATATAAAAAGCAATATTAAAAATGTTCTTATATATATTTATGTTAATATTTCGCTTCGGGCATAAATTAATTAAATCCAGCTATGTCAAACAGTGATATCATCTTATAAAAAATTGTCGCGAATATGAATCAAATGTAGTCCAGACTAGTAAAAAACTAATCCAAAAATCCTTGGATTACGATAGAAAAAACTGTTAGAAGAAAAGGGGTACAAAAAAATTGCACCACCCAACGCTTGTGATTGTAGACACCGGGCATGAAGAAATTAACTTTGCGGTACATTTGACACGATGCTACGGCATGACTTCATCTACCGGTCTATAAAAACCATAAACGTAGAGGAAGAGATTTTTTACCAGGGGTAAAATCAATATAATAATTTTTATAATAAATGAGTCTGAAAATTTATACAGAATGGTGACTTGGAAGACGCAGCACAGATTTAGAGCAAAATTGCATTTAGATGTTTGCTATAGAATAAAATACTGCATCGGAATATGCTATTGCTTATAATTTTTCAATTTCCGGTACTGGAAAAGTACAATAATAACATTTTTGCAAAAATCATTGATGCCGTTGAACAAAAATTGAAACAAAAGCAAAAACATTACTACTTCTCGTCAAACTATATTGTTGTAATCAACTATTATATTGTTGTCATCAACTACCTACAATAAAGGTGTTTTCATTCATCCTCGTTTTAAACAAATATCTATCAGCGATTCTTGACGTTTAAACTTATTTTACTTTTTTATAGTGTTGATGACAACAATATAATAGTTGATTACAATAATGTAGTTTGACGAGAATTATATTTAAGATTTCTGTAAATAGTGTCAGATGTTTGCGCTTTTGTTTAAAACTTTGTTCCATGGCATCAATGACTTTGTAAAAATTTTATTATTGTTTTAGACTATTTTTACGGTTCTGGATATTGAAAAATTAATAACAATAGCATATTAGGATGCAGTATTTTTTTCTGTAGCAAAAATCTAAATACAATTTTTCTCTAAAATAATTAGGGGAGCAAATATTGCACATTAAGATTTTACCATTGAAACCCCTATGCTGCGTCATTTAAGTCACCAGCCTGTATGTGCACGTATCATAATATTTAACATTTTATTCTAAGTTCTAATAGGTAGGTTTAATTTTAATACATTGAATACAATCTGGCTGTAAAGATTTAGAACTGATTTTCTATAGCTTTAAATAACAGCGCAATCCATGAATTAACATCCTATTATTTTTTACTCAACTTCATCAACATTCCCCTTAAATTTTATTAATATTATGTACGAGTATGCAATCAAATTTAGTGTTCATTTGAAAGAATCAACATAACCATTTGCATTGGCCTAAAAATTATTTCGGGAGTCTTCATTGACTCGTTCCAAAGTTTTTGGTTGGCAAGAACGATTTAACGATGAGTGAGATGAAAACAACGATGACTCGAGGAGTAACCGCCTCGCACCAAGCATAAATTCCGAAAACATCGATGCAGTTCAATAATTGTTGGTTTTCGATGGACGTGTTACGATTCAGATGGTTGCAGACAGTGAACTCTATACTGGTATGGTATGACTAGCAAATGAAAGTTGACGTTTAAATTATTTTATAGATGTGGTTTCTTTTGAAACCCTAGAAAAGAATAGAATTGTATGTAATATTGAGGTATGAAATTTTTGCATGACCCGATTTAAATACTAGACTAGGAAAGCACAGAAATACATTACTATGTTTGGCTGAAAATAGATGGCCGACTAGGGTAATTGAATATCAAAACAGGGGTGCGTTTAAAATATTAAACATATTTTGTTTATGTTAATTATAACAAAATATTTTGATCTTTAAACTATTTAGTTTGGCAATTCTATGAAATAGGATTATTTATAATTTCCTAAGGCCTGGCGCGCACTGGCGATTTTTGTTGAGCAACTATTTAGTTGCAAAAATGAATCTCATTGATTCAAATGAGCGCGAGCGCACTGGCAACTATTTAATCACGGCAACTAAAAAATTACGACCGGTTCTATTTTCCAGGTGATGAAACTATCGCCTGAAAAAATAGACCGCATGTAATTCAATGTTACCTAGCGCACTAGCAACTTTTTAATCGCTGGTGTTTGTCTGGGGTAACATTGGCCGCGTTCAGCACGGCACATCCCTTGCAGCGATGAGTACCGAAGTTTGCCGAATACAGTTGCTCGACCAATCGCATTCGTCCATTCATTGCGTTCGGGCCATTTGCCGCCTTGCATTGTTGCATATAAACACTGCTGCCGATTGGGAAGACAGATTCTAGATAGAAATTATTACAGCTAATCTTTCTTCTGGTAGAACAGCGCTCCGAAGTTGAGTATCTTTATGAGTTATGTATAATCCAACTACTTTTAATAAATTATCAAAACTTTCTTTGTTCATACGGAAGTAGTTATAAAATTTATTGTCGTGTTCTCTTAAATTGTTATATAGTTTATAAAATTGGCCGTTTAATAAACGTGCCGAAATAAGTGGATGCACCCAAAATCGTTTTTTATTATCTTTCCTTCTTTTACGTAATAGAATTGCACCAACACATGCGGTCTCTACAAAGTCCATATTGAAAATGAATAAACTTAGTAACCAGTGCGCGACAGAATTCATATGCAGGCAACTTTTAAGTTGCGTGATTTTTTAATCACTCAACTTTTAAATCGCCAGTGCGCGCCTGGCCTAATAGTAATTCCCACTCGAGGGTTTGTTACACCTGAGACGAACGAACTAGAATTTGCGGTATTAAATTTTTTAAATATATCCCTGAATCCTGTTGCGAAGGTCATTTTAAATGCCTCCTGGTATGGAGTACAATTCTAATATTCAGTAACGGAATACATAAGGGTCAGTTTCCTTTGAAATCAAATAGAGGGAAATGTTTTTTTTTAAAAAAAAAACACATCTATTAAATAATTTGAACGTCAACTTCATTCGCTAATCAATAATCATACTGTACTATAGAGCTCACTGGTTGCAGAGCAGTTGGACATCGACAAAGAAACAGCTGGATTGACTATTGTCGAAGATTTAAAGAGAAACAAAAGTTGTCCGCGCGCGATAACACATCTGTCTATAAAGCAACAGTCGTGCGTCAATTTCTGGCCTCCAAAAACGTAACTGTGTTACATCATTCAAGGTGTGCTGATCTTATAACTAAAAAAAAAAATATATATCTCTTTTATTATAAAACTTTTACTAATTTTTTTCGCCTATTTTTAACCTGCAGTGTTTCACCCGTTAAAAGACCGTAAACATTAATAATTATAAGGAAAAAATTTTTAAATTCCTTCCGCCTAATCCAGAAAGAAAGAATTCGTTTTTATAAGAGCGAGGTCGAGAAATAGATTCCCGAAGCTGACAAATATTAACTAAAATATCACTGTGTCTGAGTGGTTCTTTTGATGCTCATATTTGCTTTAATTATACAAAAACAATATTGCACCTGTAAAATACAAGTGAAGTTGTAACGATAACAAATAAATTTATAAATTATATCTCCCAACTATATATCTACCACGGCCTTATATACAGCTTTCCTCACTTTTCCAACCTGACACACCAAGCCGCAGCGTTTTATCACGGTCGTATTGCCGGATGGATTTCAGCCATTGCTATATTTATTTAAGATGTATAAATGGCTAACTTATTAATCCGATTATTTTAATACATGTAGCTGTATTTTATATGTATCATACATTGTCCGTCGGCGGGATTCGAACGCACGGTACATCGTTCGGGTGACGACACAAGGTGCGTTCGGTAAATCATACGGAGTTGGAGTGGAGAGGGGGGTAGTGCTGGAGTTGGAGTGTATCAAGGAAACAAGGTACACTCCATTATTTGTGACTAACCGAACGAGTAGAGTTAAAATTTTAACGAATAAAATAACCTCCTTTTCGACAATCTGTTATACTGCTAAAAAACCATGAATCATCCAGAAGTTATTTAGTTTGCTAAAGAATTATTCTTTAATGATTATGAAGAAAGTATGATATTAGAAAAAGTAGAAAATTCTTCACTTTCTTCAATGATAAGACTAGAATATTCTTCACTTGCATCCGTATTTGTGGTATTACACTCATTAGTATTATTAATTATACTTTTAGAAAATGGGCGATCATATTCTCTTGAAATTGATAAAACTAAGAACTCCACTTGACTCCATCCTACATTTGCCGAACGCTCTATTTTAAGACGCGTATCACTCCATGTAATTACCGAACAATGCTAGGATTGCGTAGAGTGAAAAGTGTGAATAGAACTCATTTACCGAACGCACCTACAGTGAGCTAAGAGATGTGAGCTGAGCCGCTCTGACACCATGCAGATGTCGTAGACTATCTCCGAAGAAGATATGGAAAATATTAATTTATAATTACATATAAAGGTACATTTTACAGGAAATAAAATTGTAAAATTGATTTAGGAGTCGCGTGAATGAGGGCGTTATGTGACTGGTTATGGTCCTGACGATCTGGGTTCGAATCCGACCCGAGTCATCTTTAAAATTATTTCCAATATATACTCAGGTGCAATAAAAACGAGTAAATTTTTTTCGTTTTTGTTAACAGCATTGTTTTTGAAACATTTTAAAAAAACTTTCTATTTTGTCCAATGCAAGACAGACTATTGCAGTGTACAAAAAGCTAACAGATGGTACTTATCTGTTTATGTAATGGACAATAATAATTAGCAAGCGTGAAATTCAAAGATTAAGGTTAGTAAATACTGTAGCTTAAAATCCAACATATCACACGTGACCCTTACTCTGTAACCAGTCCCTGTTTGGGGTGAGACTGTCACTTTGCCTTGGTGATATTACGAAAATTATTATTGGCCTGCGCTATAGTCTGTTTTTTTTAAATAAAACAATTAACTAAAACAATTGTAACTATTATTATTAAACGAAATAATATTTTTTTGTCATAATAATACAGAAAATAAGAATAAGGAACACAAGCCACAGTCATGGCTCACTATTCTCTTTCCAATTAGGTGTATAAAAAAGTGCCCGCTATTTTACTTTTTAATAATGTAACATATGGATTATTTTACAAGATTGTAAAGAATATTTGATGCACTTTTCAAATTTGTAAAAAAATATAGTATGTTCCATTTGAAATTTCAAAGTAGATATTAATTACTCATAAACCGGAAGTGGTATCAGGAATGTATATCCGTCATCAAGTAGCTTACATGTTCCTGTATAAATCATGTTATATGAAAAAATTGCCAACTTAATAAATAAGCGAGATATTTGCTGGGTCTATTACGAATAAACTAACCTGATAATTACAAATCTGACTCTAAGGCCGCTAAGGCAAAGTTACAGTCTCACCCCAAACAAGGATTGGCTACAGAATAAGGGTCACGTGTGAGCCCGTGATATATAGTGATTAAAAAAATGAGTAACGCCATTCGAAAGACTGAAAAATTTACATATTTGTCTGTATCTAGCGACCTATGCATTTCTTTTGAATAAACAATGCATTGCTAAATTGCCATCCTAATGTAAGACAACTTTTGTCTAATTAATCGACTTCGTAGCTCTTATAATTGTCGAGATAATTAACAAAAATAAAAAATAGCCTGTTTTCTTTGCACCTGTGTGTATAAATGAAAGCAAAACGGAACACCCAGCAGTGGATATAATAAGCCGCGATGATATATTCACATTCATTTATTTATTTTATTTTACAATAGATAATACTGTGTGTAATTGTTAATTAAAATTTGTCATTATCTTAATTTCCGCTCTCCGCCACTGCCGACCGTACTAGTTAACATCCTCTCCTCTCTTCTTGCCTCTCTCTCAAGTCTTAGATCGGCGGTCAATATAATTAGCACAAGTAGCGTAAACATATACGCATACACAAACCAACACATATAGCCGGTGGGTTCTGCCTCTGCCTCTTTCATGGCCAACTATTCAACGACGCCACGCAGTCTGCGAGACCAGTGACGTCATCACGGAGTGAGGAATGAGACGAAGAAAATATGGAATTGAAATAACTATATCGTCATAGATGTTGGCTGGGTGTTTCAATCAGGGAATGCTAATGATGATATAATTTGAACAATATACATACAGTGTGCACTCAAATTTTTGTGGAGAGTGCTCTATGAGAGTGAGTTATCGCCTCTGTTCCAATATTAAACAACCAAACTTAAAATGTAAATAAAGTACGAGTACGTACCTAAAAACAAATGGAGACGAAATGAAATCTCACAAATGCTTCGTTGAGAGATATTCGCATGAGAAGGCGTAACTGACGCAATGGAAATAGCTTTAGTTATACGTTAGGTACCTATATATCGTCGTCAATAACACGAATTGACGTCTCATTTTTGATAGTTTTGTAGGATCCAATTTAAAGGTTTTCACAAAATTTGAATGAGCCCAGATACCAAACAAAACTAACAACGTATGCCGAATGGTTATAAAAAATATAATTATACGCAACTTTTATTAGAAGTATTTTTTTTTAAATAAGCCATAAACGATTTACAGATAAAACATTGCTAGTCACTTAATCAGTTGTTCAAGCTACTAGCCATTCTGTTTTGTAAAACCCTAAATAAGTATTTTATAAATTTATTTGACCTTTTACATACAGAGTGTTCCAATACTTTAGGAAAAACTTAAATAGTATACTACATATTACAACGTTTTTATTTATTTGGGTGAAGTGTAAATATTAGACAATTATTATTAATTAAAATAAAGGTTTATTACTATAACTAAATATTAAAAAGGTATTAAATATTACTAATATTGAACAATTATTAAAAACTAATAAAGACTAAAACTATAATTAACTGGATAACACTGACACTATTTATTTATTTAGCCAATTAACACTACTATTTATATCCACGATATTACTAATTATTTATTTCACTAAGCGTTCCAATCTCAGACTGCCGGTCTGTTGCAGACTCTTGTAGACTGTTTACGCAATATTTATATCACTATATACTTATATCACGTTCAACTACCGCCTACCGACCTCCACAGCGTCTATATACTCAACTTAACAGCGTCTGTATATTCAACTGCTCGGACAAAAGTCAAACCTTTCACCTCACTGTCTGTCTATTTATGTGACTAACTTCCTCCTTTCACATCCACAGTATCACCAACTATCCGTGTGTCACAATTCTTCAACACCAATGCCGAGTATCCACTCCAACTCGATGTTACTGTCCTTGTATACCTAGCTTCATAATACTCGTCAACACTACCGAGTATTCACATCCACAGCTATCCCAGTATACCAATAACATCCAGAGTACCTACTCCACTCGACACTACTGAATATGCTCACTACGATACTGCAGTGCTTCTCAAACTCACTAACACTCTATGTGAATATCTCTATGTCTCTGAATGTAACTAACTCTATCCCGAGCATAGCTGCGTCCCTTTTATACAGCTGCCATTAACTTCCAGAGAGCTCTAGAAAATTCGACCGCATAATAACAATGAACATAAAAGGTTCAGGTGACCGGAAACCGGAAGTAATTAAACACGTCGCGGCTTGTTAGTTTACGTAGCCCGGCTGCTAGCGTGATTGCGTCATCGCTATACTTAGACGCTTGTTCAGCGCAGTAGTGGGGCTCACACGTTACAATATACTCGTATTGATCACAAAAAATTCGTAAAATTATTCTTTGGTTCTTAAAATTTAAATTTTTAGTGTCACTGGTTGACACGATTTTTTAAATTTTACTAACAATAATTTATTTGTTATTCTACATTAGTTAAGTGAATACATAATTCATTATTATTTTCATTTAAATTCCATGTCGACCAGTGTAACTGCAGATCGACTCCTAACAGACAAGTTCGAGCTAATATCAAGACCGGCGCTTGTTGTTTATTATTGCTGTCTTTTGTCAGTGTATTTATTATATACAAATGAGAATGTGTTCTGTTCGTAGTAAGTGCAACTCTCGTGACAAACTTTTGTCGGAAAAGTTAAAATAGTGTACGGGTATATTTGATTCTTTTAGTGTCAAACTAACTTTCGTGAAATGAATTTTTAATGTGTGATAGTTTTCAGTGGACTAAATAGCGAAATAATTGATATTTTGTTCCAGCTAACGTTCCGGTTACTGAAATGCTGAAATCTGCGATGCCTCTGTTGGCCAAATTGGACTGATAGTAGGCGAGGTTGGTCCAACATTTACCTCATTTTATTTTATAATTCTTCTACAGCTTATTAATATTAATTAATCTGTCAATAATAACATATTGTCTCACCGAGAATAGACAGTGTGAATATTTTTACAGAATATTCATTAGATGGTTATTAATTTAGTTCAGCATGATATACCTATAATATGTACGTTGGTTGAATCTCTCTCTGCAGTATGAAAACTGTGGGGAATAGAGATACGCCACTTCGTGAAAATCTGGCCAGTTCATCCAAATAGGTGACGTATCCCATTTTTCGCATTTTATGAGTTACGTCATTTCGTGATATTGACGACATGTAAAATCAATATCATTATTTTCTTATAGAGTATAAAGGAGGTTTGACCGAATCTCGTCGTGAAAAATTAATTTCCAACTTTATGGTTTGAAATTTTATAATTATAATGAAGGATGTCTTATCCAACTATTCTAAAAATTAAAAAAAAAACAATCCACCGTGTAGTCCCTTAGAAAAACGCTTATAAAGTTGACATTTTCAACGTTCTAATACAAAAGCTCTTATGGTAGAAACATTTCCGTAGATACTTTTTTGTTTGTTTTACATTGATCTTTCCAACTTTGAAGAACAAAAAACTAGTATAATAAAATTGAAGACTCGTAGTATATATTATAAGAGGTTTATAATGCCTCCCTTACCGTTCAAATTAAACTGAAAATTAAGGTTAAACATTTTTTGTTTATCTTCGTTCGATAGTAGCGGAACAAATGTTGCACTATTTATTTTTGTTATTATAAAATTCTTATTTTCATGTTATAAAAAACTTTGTTTACTGAAATTGGTAGATAAATTTAATATAACAAATTCACAATAAGTAAATAAATATAAATAAACAAAAGCGAGCTCAAAGAACAAGACGCGCTGTTGCTATATAACTTTCTTCGACCACATATGTTCAAAATATTGAAGTCATTTCAAAATCTTTTTTTATTAAATACAAATGTATTATATATAATACAGTGTGTTAAATAAAATTCCTAACTCGGAGTAGGCTATGAACAGAGAAACGTAAGTCTGACCATTATTCAATTCAAAAATCAAGATATCAAAATTAATCTTTAAATGTAATTTTAAGGAGAAAAAACAATATAGAAGGATACAATATATTGACATTCGATGTTTTCTAATTGTTTCCATTTCTAAAATAAGATTCAAGAAGAAAAACTTTGATTTTTTTAGATAAAATTTTTGACATCTCATGTGAAATTGACATTTAATTAAATATTTTTAAATTGACATACGTTTCTTTGTTCATAGCCTACTCCGAGTTAGGAATTTTTTGAACACACTGTATAATAAGCTCAATATACCTTTATTATTTAAAATTATAAGTTTTAGCAAGTATTTTAGATATTAAAAGAACAAAAAAAAATGTTATTTTGACTCGTTAGTTTTGCTCGAACCTCATATATATATATATATATATATATATATATATATATATATATATATATATATATATATATATATATATATATATATATATATATATATATATATATATATATATATATATATATATATACAGCGTGTAATCAACATAGGTTCGATCTTCAATAATTTCCGAGATATAAGGCAGTGAAAAATGAGTTTTTATAAAAAAAATCGGGTAGGCCAATGGTACAAAAAAAATACTTTAAGAAATATGTCCATTGTTAAACGAATTTTGAAAAAAAAAACACTTTTAATCAGCATATCGATATGTATATGTTACGCTCGTACATCGAAAACGCTCAGTGATCGAAAAAAAAGCCACAACGCGTTGCGGACGATGTTGAACAACCAAATACCGAAACCTGTTGATTATTTTTCGCGTTGTAAATAATGCTGAAACGACCACGACGCGTTCTGGATTATTCAGAACGCTCACTGTCTACCAATTATGAATTGTCAGTTAGGTATTATTATAGTTTGTTTTGTTTTTCCTTAAAAAAAAAAAACTATAACAATATGTAACTGAATTCGAGAAATGGCCGCTAAAACCCGTCTATACCTCTGCGCATGTGCGCAGTTCACTAATTTTTTCAGCATTATCCACAACGCATCGTTGTCAAAAAACACGACCACAATGCGACAAATGATTAGATTTCGGTATTTGGTCGTTCAGCACCGTCCGCAACGCGTTGTGGCTGTTTTTTTTTTCGCTCAATGAGCGTTTTCTTTGTTTAGGCGTAGCATATATATCTTCAAATTGTTTTACCCTTTTTTTAAGACCCTGAAACTGAATGGCAAACCTATAAATAGACAATAATTATATTTGTATTTTGATTAAATTTATGCATTTGAAAATGAAAAAGTTTCTAAGAAACAGATTAGGATTTGTTTCCTATATTTACGTTCTATGCAAAACGGATATATTTACTACAGTATGTAATTTAATAATATAGAAATCATCCTAGTTGAATTACATATCAATTTTTAGTAATGATATAGCATTTGAGACAATTTACATGTTATACTGTCAACATACGTTTCATTATACACGCATAAGCCACAGGATGTAAAAAATGTTATACAATTACTCTAAACTAGAGCAGAAATGTATGGGAAAATTTTACTTCAAGAAATCTGATGTAGCTAGCACATTATCATTCATCAATTCTATATAGATACTTTCTTAGATATCTTACTTAGCTTATAATTTCTCCAAATGTAACAATAACCTAAATTAACGCATTAAACTCGTCCTGAGTTTTGCAACAGTGACTTCCTGCGTGACGCCCAAGTGTTTTACAAATATTTAAGGATAAAATAACCCTCACAGCAGAATTGGACTTAGATTAGGGTCCAATTATTGTATATAATCGCACACATACATATACAGTGATCAAAAATGGTTGAAGCGTGCTGCTCCATACAATTTTAACATTTTCCACTAACTTAGTATTACAGCATTTCTACTCCCATGGGCGAACCTTTTGAATTTTGCAAACTATCATAAGAATAATCCAAGGAACCGCTCTCTATACGAAAATAAGTTTCGAGAAGAGATTTGTCACGCTCTTCACTAAAAGCCATAATGAAATAAAATTCAAGATTTTGTCGAAGATATACAGGGTGTTTCATGTAACAATACAGGTATGAATTCTATATGCCAAAACGAGAAAAAAATCCTAATAAACATTGGTGTTATAACGCCTTCTAACAGATGTTACTAAGAGTTGTTGGGACCTCTGGCATGGTTGACATGTTGAGTAATCTTGACTACTCTATTTAACTTTCACTTGTTGTACTACTAATGATGAGAACTTAGTTCTCGAAATACGTATTTGGTTTTTATTAAAATTAATTTTAATATTAATGGGGTAATTATAATAGTTTTACTTATATTTTACCTTAGACTCCATCGATTAGTAATTTTTAAGATTTTAGAAATTATAAAAAAAATGTTGATTGATTATAACAATTACCATAACCGTTTTTTTGACGCCAGTCTATAAATTTCTTATAACCACAGCATTTATATATTTCTTTTGTTTTTTTCTTTTTTTTTCGTAATAACTGGCCCACTGAATCATTAGCAAGTTCCCTTATTTCTCGTGGCGTACATTCCATATTTATATCTTCATTGCCACTTCACATTTTTATATATAAAATGTAATTTAGTTAATTTTCTAAGTAATATATTATTTAGATAAACTTACTACTCCAAAGTGTCCAAAACTTGAAGGTTTGGTTTACATTAGCGGTACAATGACGGTACGATGACAGTACAATAACGGTACAGTGACGGTATATCAATTGCACGAAGCATTTACATTAGACGGTACCACGACGGTACGAACATAAGAAAATACCATGACAATATAGTTTTGTCTTTTATGTATTATGACAGTTTGTGGTGCAGATGTCATGTTTCTATCAAAAGTAGAAAATATCGTGCAATGTTTATAAATTTCTCAAATACCGACTTGGCTATAACTGTCCTTACTCTTGTCAAAGAAGAAGAAGAAGAAAATGAAGAAAATCCTGAAAATTTTACAAAACCATACTACTTTTTTTGTATATTCTGTAATAATCTTTAGTGTATATTTCACGTTTTTGTTATAAGCAGAGAACTTTTGTTCAATAAATGTATATGTATAATCATTTCTCATTTCTAGCACAATTTGCCTACATTTTAGTTTCACTAAAAGACAAATATGAAAAAGTCAAAAATATGTCAAATGTCAATCACCTGCTAGCATATGTTTACTTTCACTCGGCTGATTTTGGCATGAACGTCAACTTGAAGTGCACGTACTCTTCAAACGCAACCTTCCACTCCCCCTTGCATGAAAATACTACGCTGTTACTATAATATACAATATTTTTTCAATAGAAATAAAACTATACTGTACCGTGGTCGTATCGCTAATGTAAATCAGTAAATATCACTGGGCCGTCATCGTACCCTCATCATACTGAGAACGTAGATGTAAATGGGTCCATTAAAATACATTGGACCAAGAAGTATCGTACCGTTATTGTACCGGTAATGTAAATCAAACCTAAGACGTCAAACGCAATTTCAGAAATAAATAAATATGAAACAAAGAGTCATAACCATAGCAACCGAACCAAGATATTTGTTATTCCTCGCTAATATGCGGCTAAACAAAATCTGATTAGTCGAAAACCGTGTGGAATTATTCAAAACGGCCTACGAAATTATACCACACAGTTTGATGGAATAATATTGATTCCAACATAATTTTTAGTTGTGGAATGTGCAGTTTTCAAAATAGTGTTGGAGAAAATTAATTCACCCATTTTCGATCACCCCGTACAGTACATGCACACCTCAGATCATCGTAAATTGTTAAAATGGACCTTTTCAATTTAACGGCTATTTCTTTCTATCGCTGTAAACAGTAAGAAAATGGCGCAAACAACTGCCAGTTGGGCTGTCAAACGAAATATAAAAAATATTGCGGTCATTAAAATACCTGTATTCTCAGTGAAAATTTGCATCGTTAGACATTTTAACTTCCAATAAAAGCTTTTGTAACTTATTTCGATAAGATTTTTTAAAGTGAGATATTCTCATATATATATATATATATATATATATATATATATATATATATATATATATATATATATATATATATATATATATATATATATATATATATATAGTATATTCCGTAACTTAACCGCGGTGACCAAGGTTCTGGTTGTGTTCCGTAATGTAAGTTTTGGTTACTTTTTCGTGACCACAACGACCACAAATTTTTTGTGGTTGTTGTGGTCATATTCTTATTTCTTATAATATAATAAATAATATTGTATAAACATATAATTACTATATACTGATATGTATAATATTTACGTTAGCATAAGGATAGACAAAAGTTATGTTGTCACTTATTTCTAATGACGCGGTGGTTCCCTGCTTTACCGACACAAATTAACCAAGATGTTCCGAATCAGAACCACTTTTAAGTGACCATAACCTGACCACTTGAACCGTAACCACGGTCGTGGTTATGTTACGGAATATAATAATAATATCATAAGTGGTAAATTTTTGCCGGAAAAATTTTCAGATTGTTACGAGAGCTGGTTACCTAGCAATTTATTGAGTGACATTGACAAAAAAGCATGAGTTGTCAAACGAGTGATTTTTGATCAATGTCACGAGATAAATTGGCAACAAGCTCGAGTAAAGCAATAGGAAAATTTTTCCAGGATAAAATTTAACCACGAATGGTATTCGGATGACTATTTCCAAAATAAAAATCAGGTAATCATTTATATAATTTTTTTCTTGACAATTTTTTTTAAAGTTTTATTGTGTATAGTTTTAAATAGATTCCTGTTCGAATCGCCTCGTTTTTAATAAAAACTGATAACACTGAAAATATACAGACTTTGACAGGTATGTAAACAATATGTTTCTAAAACGTCAAAAAAATTTCGCTTATCAAAACTCACTTACTTGTATAAATACATCTTATTGGCTTAAAGGATGCGAAAATTTTTTTGTTACGGTGTTTTGTCAAAATGAAACTTGGTAACTATGTAGAATCTTGAATTTGGATTGGTTTATATATTTATGAGTGAAATAGTCACGTATAATTTTTTTTTTAAACAAACGCCATAGTTCTCAGTTGTTCTTACTCTGCGCAGATCCCCATTGCGCATAACTTCTTAAATTGAAAAGGTTTATTGGAACCTAAGGACCATGGAACACGCTTATAACTAAAATCTCGGTACTAATTTTTTTAGCATACACCCTAGTGTCGCGGAAGGTAAAACCTAATATAAAAATTCAGTAATTAACAAGTAACGCATGAGATTAATAATAAATGTATAATATCTTAATCTACTTAGGCGTAAATTACTCGTTTTAATAGTAGATTGTTCTCCATTTAAGCACGATTATATTTTTGTAAAAATAACATAAAACAACATTATCTTGAGTGTATCGATATCTAACATGTTATTAAGTACCAGCAAATCTGATTACAATTTTCAATTTATTGAACAAATGATTTTAATAAGTAGTTTATGCTCTTAACAGATCTTATTTCCACTTAATTAACTGTATTAATTACCCTGTGTACTTAATTAATGAAAGGATAATGTGATCGCTATATTAACAGAACTGGTTACTCGAATTACAAAGGAATAAGATATGAGTTACAGTCATATAGTTTCTTGTAACTATTAACTAAAGTATTCTTTGCTTCCACATGTGAATATGATAAATGTAATAATAAAGTTACAACATGCAATGATATATTTATTTTGTTATTAAGTTATCCGTATCCATACGTATAAATATCTTTGAAATATAGACAAATGTGTGATGATATATTAACTAAATTATTATACTAACTACTATATTAATATGTAACGGTAGGAGTTTTTAATTATAACATGTATGCAACTGTTAAAATCGTATGCAGTCGACTAATGAAAGAATTTGTTCCCAGGCGATCATTCTTTCAAGTACAGTAAGCTCAGTAACATTCGGAACATGTAATTTATGGCTAATAACTTCTGAACAAATTTTAGAGATACGAGTGTGTATTGATACGTTTTTAGTCTCAATATGTAGATGTCGTTAATCAAAATTATTCTGATACTACGAGGCCAAACTCATAATGCTTCGGCCGGTTTATTTTTTCAAAAAATTATAAAATTTACACAAATGGTTAGAAATATTTACAAAATTCTTCCGGCTACTTTAAATAAAGAGTTAAAACTTTTAAAAAACTGTTGGCCAAATAACTGGTGATAATAGTTTGTCTGGTATTTTAATTACTATTTCACTCATAAATATATAAACCAATCCAAATTCAGGATTCTACAAAGTTATCAAGCTTCATTTCGACAAAACAGCGTCACAACATTTTTTACGCAGCCTTTAAGCCAATATGATGTCGTATTTTTACAAGTGAGTTTTGATAAGCGAAATTTTTTTGACGTTTTAGAAACATATTATTTACATACCTGTCAAAGTCTGTATATTTTCAGTGTTATCAGTTTTTATTAAAAACGAGTCGATTCGGACAGGAATCTATTTAAAACGTTGAAAGAGCAAACTTAACCATAACACCACAAAACACAATAAAAATTAGAAGATTTTTGTCAAGAAAAAAATTATATAAATGATTACCTGATTTTTATTTTGGAAATAGTCATCCGAATACCATTCGTGGTTAAATTTTATCCTGGAAAAATTTTCCGATTGCTTTACTCGAGCCTGTTGCCAATTTATCTCGTGACATTGATCAAAAATCATTCGTTTGACAAAATTTACCACTTATGATATTATATATGATTATCTTCTAATCCAGATTTAGCTTCTACCGAAACCCTTTGTTTTTGGCACAATGAAAAATTCAATAATACCTATCAGTTGGGCTGAGCCTGTTGCCAATTTATCTCGTGACATTGATCAAAAATCACTCATTTGACAAAATTTACCACTTATGATATAATACGAGTATATGATTATCTTCTAATCTAGATTTGGCTTCTACCGAAACCCTTTGTTTTTGGCACAATGAAAAATTCAATAATACCTATCATGTAAGACTACGGTACTGGACGAAATAAATCATACAACTAGCAATAATTTAAAATTTTCCTTGTATTTGTATAACCTTAGAAGAAAACACATCGGTATATACGAAATAGCTATTTACATACCTAGGAATGTTATGAAGTATCATAACTGCCGTAGATATCGTAGAGCGAGGATTTTAAGACATATATAAGGCTTGTTATGATTCATAACGTCCGTGGTTTGTTTAATAGTTTATCGGTTTCAGAAAATGAAGATATTATTAAATATTATTTTTTGAAATTCTTTTATTAATGCTGCTTTCAGAATGCTATGATAAACAGAACAATTATTTTGACATACTCGTATGTCAGTATCACAAATATTTTAGTTATGTGCTTTATTCATCATGTTTATTATTTTAGAATATAGTACACCGTGTTAAGAACGATACACTAACGTTATCTGTATATATTAATGGACAGCATTGTAATTTCATTTTATTTTATTTTAATTTTGTAGACTGTTATTGACAAGTCTTATTACCGTACAGATATATTACTTAGTTACCAGCCTACTTTTGTACATGTAAACAAGGGCTTAATCTTCTGAAACCGGTAAAATTATTAAATTCATTTTAAAATATTTAAATGTTGTGTGAGGGAACCATGTTGATAATGTACAATAATAAATATAAGGCTTTCAAGTTCCACTATTATTTGGTTAAATTCATTTAGGACGTTTCGAGCAAAATCCGCTCATCTTCAGCAACTATAAAATTCAAGTTGAGAATTAAAAGTAAATACAAATAATGTTGAAGCAGAATTACAATGTTGTACATTAGCGAAAGTTGTAAAAATTACATGAAAATTATACTCTACGACGTAATCAGATGGAGCATGGGCCCTCAATTCAACGATGCAACACACCGCTGACATGGCCCATTAACAACTGCAGTTGTGCCGTGTTTTAATGTATGTATTTCTAATATGTTTATTTGATCAAACTATTAATATTATGAATTATGATTGATGAAGTATGATTTCACACTTCGTAACGTTCAAGTTTTGACAGATAATACAGTGTTGTCAAGCATTGTTTTGCTTAAAGATCCCTGTTAGTTACCGTAGGTCATTTACTGACAGTAGAATAACATCAACTCTAAACACTAAAGGCCATCTTTAGCTAGAGACCGTCTCTAAGCTATTTTAACGTTGACACAAGAATAGCACCCATTGTGTTTAAATTTGCCAGTACTTACCAGTATTACAAATAATACAACTGAAAATTTAAACTTGTCACTTTGATAATATTGTCATCATTTCATCGTATTGTATTAATGAAACTATTTTCGAAAGTATTGTACATTCTTTATTTTCAGTTCTTTTCTATCACGTATTTTCTGTGCGCTCTAATGCCATTCTATTCTTTCAATCATTAATCAAATAATCACTCTGCATCTAGTCTTGCTGTGAACACGTTCCATAGCCATCTATGTCGGTGTTACACCGTCTGTTAATCTGGATCAGCATCTTTGTTTGTTAAACAAATTATATCTACGTGAGTGCGATTGTAAAACGGACCTGATACCGATACATACTACAATGATTGATAGATACTCGTCGAATAGGGGGATACAAATTGCTTAGAAACAATAGTGATCATGTTTGATTAAATTATCATTGTTTTTTGCGAGAAATATTCGGAAGATAATTTATGATACCGTTATCATTTTTTTGAATGTTGATAGAGATATTGTACAGAAAGTTTATATACTATTTATATTGCGCATTTAAGAAAACAGATTCCAAATAGAGTTAAATTTTTTAAAGAAGTCCGATCAAGGTCATCTGTATCATGAACGATTTAACGAATACATACATTAAGGTATCTATCTCATTTGCAATAATAAGAAGCAGGTACGATAAGGATAGATATAACATGCTTGTGTTTCAAAAATTTATATGAAAAGTAAAAAGGGAATAAAGATGAATGTAACAAAATGTGTTTTTTCAGTATGCGAATTTTAAACTTTGAAACAACATGAAACGTTTTTGAAGTGATATAGTTTATCCAATGTTAGTCCAAAACTCAGAATGGTCATTTTTTATCAATAGTTATATATTGAGTAGGGGAGACCGGTGTCAATTGTTACAAAATTTAAATTTTTATTTTTCACGAGTTAACGTTACTTTTAGAAATTTTGAAATTACCTATATGAGAACCTACCCACCTTAGTGAATAATATTTTGAAATTTAAACTTTTGAAAATGTGACAAATATAAAAGTATAAGGATTTTTAGTCAGGCATTATAAATGTTACAATTGACACCTAACTGGTGTCAATAGTAACAGGGCCAGTGTCAATTTTAACAAATTTTAACAGGGATGTAATAAGATAAAATAACAGATAAAAGAAGAAATGATTGAAAAAATAAACATTTATTTATTACCTCAGAAAATACAAAATTCAGATGACAACTAAAAGCAAACAAAATATATATTCTGTTGGTGATATGGACCATTTTGACCAATGCCTTTAGTCGCTAACGAAATTGCAGTTTAGGTAAACATAAAATAGGTCTTTCTTCGTACAATTTAACTTGCCCGGTGTCCAGATTTTACCTTTTCGCCACTGCAACCAATCTCCTGTGCTCAAAACATATGGGCCAATACAATTTCCTGCGACTGTTACTTTCGGAAGTGTTTTTCGATTTTTGGTCTTCTTCTTTTATGTTTTCGATAGCAGTGGGTTTTTCTTATAATTTTTACCATGATCAATAATGTACTTAGTTATTAAACACGTTACAATCGACACCGTGGCATGTGTTACAACTGACACCGCTTCACTTATAAAGATATTATTTGCTTTTTTGTATGTATTAGGTAATAATTCGAAATGTTTTTTAATGAAAGATAAAAGCAGATATAACTCACAAACTGATCCTTAACATGAAATATTTCCGAGCAGAGTACTTAGTGTTTTAGAAACAATGTGTGTCACTGCCTGTATTTGCTTTTTTGTCGATTTACAGACATTCGTCAGAAACAGACGCCGTATTTGCGCGTATGTACTTACACTAAATACCAAAGAGCTGTGACTCTTTTTTGCTTCACTCTGCAAGCGCGTTTTAATCTACTTCAAAAAGATGGCCCTGTTACCTACCCTTGTTACATTTGACACCTGTTAAAATTGACACCGGTCTCCCCTACTAAGAGTTTAAACGATTAAATTTTACATGTCTGGCTTATGCAATAAATTTTGCTTAAAAAGTGTTTGAGTACATAATAATAATAATAATAATAATAATAATAATAATAATAATAATAAAACCCGAGACCGCAGGTCGAGGGATTTTATCTAAAATTATTATGTACAATAACACTTTTTTTTAAAAGCTAAATTTTATAAATAAGCCCGACATCAAATTTAATCAATTCAATTCTTTAGCACGAGGGGTATATGTCAAAATTATTTCATTCGTTTGTTTTTCTTTTACTTGTCAAATAAATGTTAAAAAACAAATAAAATTTGCTTGAATTAAATAATTCGGCATGTTTAAAGATATAGAATATCAGTACCTACAGGTAAAAATCATATAAGTATCTTGCTTCTCTAACTAATTATCCGGCTGAATATGCCTTCAAAATGTTTAAAATTTGCATATAAAAGCTAGCTTCAATTTAATCGCTGTTAAAAAGCTAGGTGCTATTTAATCACTTATTTAAAATACAAAACAATGAAAAATGAGACATTCTAATTGGTCAAATTTGTAATAAATGAAATAATCATTATTATACGCACAGATGGGTCTATAGTTTCCACTTATGTTGGACCTAATAGAATTTTACCAGGCAAAAATGATGAAGGTTCATGAACTCACATATTTTTGAAATTCTCAAATTATGCTAGTTTTAGTAATGGCTGGTTTATGATGGATTTAATTTACAAATTTGGATTTACGAATTTACATTTATAAATATGTACATATCTGCTTTTACTGGTTCATAATGAATTTAAGAAATTTATGATTTAGAATTTGCATTTAAAATATCACCATATTTTATATTCTAAATGTAAATTTGTAAATGCGTCTAATCATTTCACAGTATTTCAAACAATGATTTTGATGGGGAAAATGACAGTTTCAAGTGACAGTTTTAATTTTGATATGACAAATGGATTCTGAATATATGGATATTATTAATATATCTGTAAAACAATACAGATTGATTATGATAAAAGTGATAAATATAATATAACTGTCATCCCATCTGTGTCAAACCTCGTAACCCAATATAAGTTGATTGGACACATTTCATATTTTTAAATTCACTATAAACCAACAAGGTAAATCGTAAATTTTAAATCTAAATTTGTAAATTTAAATTTATGAATTAAATCCATCATAAACCAGCCATAAGAAAAAACAATTTATCTACAAGAACCTAATTTTTTATTCAAACTTATTATTAAACAAATGAATATGGAGTAATGAGGCAAGGTAATCTTGAGTTTCTTCATCGCAGAATTTTGGATCGGTTTTAAAATGTTTATTTAAATGAGATAACATCACATCACAAAGTAATAAAGAATAGGAACAAAAAATAAAGATTAGCATTTCTAGATTTAAACTGCCCGTTTTAAACTGCTCCTATTTTCACAACACTATATAGTTAAAACAGATAGAGTATAAATTCTTAAAAAGTTTGATAAATTTCCGGCGTGCTTATTTGATCGATAATATCATTTTCTGTACTTAATATTGCCAACAAATTTAGCTTCTCTAGTCCCAATATAGACCTTAGGTCTTAATTCTTTTTAGCGTCGAAAATGAACGTTCGCCAAAAAAATTTGTAGCTGGGAACAGAAAAAAATTCGTAGAGCTATATTCAAGTTTCAATATGTCGATGTTAAACTATTTTATCGAATGTTTTATAATTTTCCCTACCATCCATTTTAATATTCTTACATTTAAACGTGTATTAATTTAATTTTTATTTTAATATTTTGTCTCAATACTTGGTGCTTGACGGCGGCGCCCCCTAAGCGTTTTGCCCTTAGGCAGTCGCCTAGTTTTGCCTATTAGGTAATACGGCCTTATATACGGCACTACTAAGTTTGACAGAATGGGCGTAGCTAAAATTTTCACTCATACATTTAGAAGATGACCTTGATGATGCATCAACTGTACTGTATTTCGTGACGATAGGTACCCAGTAAATTTAGAATTGCACAAAATTAGTTAATATATTATGCCGTAATTGCTTCATTACAGACAAAACTGTTTGAGATCTGGTTGTAATCATGTTTCCGTCGCTGCCAAAACCTTTTGATTCATCCGAACGTCAAACTATGACGTGAAGCTCAAGTGATCGGAATCGATGTATAGGAGTGACATTGATATAAAAAGTTTCAAAAAGAGTTCTCAGATAAAATTATGGGAATTCACATTCAATATATCGCTAATGCAATTATAATATACTTGAGTTTGTAATACTAACACAAATCGTTTATTTCTTTCTGGCACATTATCTCCCAATTACCTCTCCAGAGTGTTTCTACGTCTATTTGGAATCCTAGATCTCGCTTTGCAGCTGCTAGCATATAATACAACAGTTTAACAGCAGTTGCACTGAACCTACTGAAATACTTCACCAATGTAGTGACAGATGTACATTCAAACAGGAATTATTGTTCACTTGCTTTGTTCTATGATCTAATTTCTGTAGAATGCAAGATGTTTAAAAAATTTACCGTTTTAAACTGGTGTGTAATCGTAATCGAACATTTTTCAAAAACATGCTGCTCGAAATTTAAATTTTATTCATGTATAGAAATAGAAATTATAAATATGCTTGAAATGCTTGCGTGAAAAATTTAATATAATCAGTATTACATAGTATTTTATTTGAAATCGTCACTACAGTGTTCAAAAATCGGCACTAAAGTAATTATACGACGATTTCATGCAAATGCAGTGTTGCCAACGTTATGATAATTATTTTACATATACCTAAGATAATTTAGGTAGGTGTACGATGTACAATGAGAAAAAATATACGAGAAAAACGAATTAAATAATTCCGATGAAGTATGAGGTAACACAAATAATTTTGAGTATTTATTACTACTGAGTGAATAGAGTGATCAAAAATGGCTGAAGTACCGCTCCACACAAGTTTGATATTTGCCGCTTACTTAGTATGACAGCATTACTATTTCCATGGACGTACCTTTCAAATTTTGCTAACTCTCATAAGAAAAACGCATTTCAAAAAGCCATAATGAAAAAAAAAAATATTTACAGATTTTTACCTTTCGCTAAGAGAGGTATTGAATTCATGCTAAAAATCGCATATCCAGATTTTAGTGAATAAGCACGTTTTAAGGTCCCTAGAATCCGATTATAACATTTTTACGATGATGTTCGTGTGTGTGTGTGTGTGTGTGTGTGTGTGTGTGTGTGTGTGTGTGTGTGTGTGTGTGTGTGCGCGTGTGTGTGTGTGTGTGTGTACTACGGATTCCTCAATCTAACAATAATGGGAAGAGTTGATTAAGTTTTGGTAACAATTGGACAACCGAAAGTAGTAGTTACAAGAAAAAAATCATATAAATATTATTTATCGAAAATTTATGTAAATACTTATATTAAAGAACGTTAATTCTTTATTCGATAAATATAAATTCATTATTATATGTTCTATAGATTTAGAGATCTCAGATCAAACTACTTCAAGGCAAGAAATTCAAACGTTTGTAATTGACACATAAATGTCACTGTCAAAAATATTTGTACGTCATTATGAAAAAAAAAAAATCAACAACGCAAAAGAATATACGTAAAAAAGAATATAAAAGGAATTTGCGAAAAAATGACGAATATAAAGAAAAAGAAAAAAATATCTGGCGAGAGGTTATGTGCTGGCCACATCATATTTTTCATGAAGGTGTTCGACACAAATATCAAATAAATCCACGTACGGCAATGATATTAATCAACTGTTATACACCTGTCATCATCTGTCACATAGCCAATATAGTTTTGATAAATTATGGAAAATTGAAATATAATTTTGATATTATTTTGGAACAAAAGTTGTCACGTGACCTTCAGCCATTTTTGATCACTGTGTATAACTTCAATGCTCGGAGGTTCGCAACACTGAACATAAGTTCGTTTGTATAACCACATGACTAACAGCAACTGACAGACTTGTCAACATAACCTATAAAAATAAATATTCTTTTCATTTTTACAAAATTTCGATTTTAAATAAAATGTAATAATATGCATCTTGGCACTGAAGTTCCTTTTTATCACTCATATGGTTTATTGTCCTCGGCCCTACGGTCTCGCCAACTAAATTCCACATTCGTGAAAAAAAGTAGAACTTCAGTACCTTGATACATAAATAACTATTTTTAGAATAAATATCTAATGTCATAGTTATGTTTAACTCTTTTTATGCGTTATTTGTAAGTTTAATTATAAATACGGTAGATATCTTTAGATGTTTTCCTTACCTGAAATCAATAAATATTATATCGAAGCAAAACTTACACGCACAGGTGGCCAAGTACGTATTGCGACTTGGTGAGAACCTTGAGAACTATAAGTTCTCAATGGGGTCATTTTGATCCCGTTAACATCATTATTTAAGTAACTTTTTTAAATAAATCCTATATTTCTCATTTTCCACTTCCATGGCTCTAAAATATCATAATTGTAACAAAATTTAATATTTAGAACAAAATCATCACGGTTTGGGTCAATTTCACGCAACCTGTACTTCTTGTAACAAATTTTTTACTCCTTTTAGCCAGCCGAAGTTTGGAACTATCTGGAGACAGTTACTACGTTTACATGCAGTTTTGAAAATGGTTTCAGTTTGCAGTCAAAATTACGAGAAATTTTTAAAACAGGTTTACAAATTGATTTGAGAACAGTTTCGGCGCATGCGCATTTGGCTGATGTAAGTGACAGATTCTCTTCACTCCAAATTCTTCGTTCTGCCATTATTCTAATTACTTTTTCTACTTTGTACCACTACGCACTAAACCTAGACAACTCTCAATTTATTTATAAGTTACTAACACCAAATAACACGGAATGACAGAAACGTTTTGCAATGTACGCATGCGCAATATCGAAACTGAATTTTAAGTGTTTACATGAGTAGTTTTGAAGCTAGTTTTCAAGTCAAACCCATAAAATTTAGTTTCGGTTTGTGAGAACTCAAAACCGTTTTGACACTGTGTACATGGCGTTTTCAAAACTAAAAATGTTTTGAAAACGGTCTGAAAACTGCATGTAAACTCAGTAAGTACTGGTATATTAATAAATCAAAAAGTTTTGGAATATTCACCTTCAACGAAAAAGTAAGCGTTTGAACTTTAAAATTTCCTTCAATAAAGCATTATTCTTAAAACAATCTTCATTTTATCAAAACTATAAAAAATTTCTGTAAGAATTCGGAATAATTATTTATGATATAAGTTTTAAAAGTGACATTTTATTTTGTGAGAAGAAAGTTGGGAACCTAAACCTTCGCACTCTTAAAATGGTCTACTAACGCAGAATTTTCATTTAAGGTGAAACCTGACAGTCGTATGATGCAGTGCTGGTTGCAGAGATTAGGGAAACTTTAAAATCGAAATATTATTTTAATCTTATAATATTTTTAGTAAACTAAACTCAAATAAATTGTAAAATTATCAATATTATTAAAATTTGTCAAAATTTATTATAAAATTTTGTAGTTAATGTAATAAAATTGCAATTTTATTACAAAATCGTCAATTACACAAATTTTACCCTAGATATATTTTTTAAAAAAACATATATAATAGCAATTTATTCATGGATAATACACAACAAA
Organism: Harpalus rubripes; assembly: GCA_963082715.1. Classification (NCBI taxonomy): domain Eukaryota; kingdom Metazoa; phylum Arthropoda; class Insecta; order Coleoptera; family Carabidae; genus Harpalus; species Harpalus rubripes. The sequence continues at coordinate 12,801,955 of OY720455.1, read as the reverse complement.
TTTTAAAAATTTTGATCTACTAAAAGGTATGGAAAATAAATAAAAAACTAAATTTTATTTATTTTCAATACCTTTTAGAAGATTAAATTTTTTAAAATTTGTTGTGTATAATCCATGAATAAATTGCTATTATATACATTTTTTTAAAAACAATATCTAGGGTGAAATTTGTGTAATTTACGATTTTGTAATAAAATTGCAATTTTATTACATTAACTACAAATTTTTATAATAAATTTTGACAAATTTTAATAATATTGATAATTTTACAATTTATTTGAGTTTAGTTTACTGAAAATATTATAAGATTAAAATAATATTTCGATTTTAAAGTTTCCCTAATCGCTGCAACCAGCACTGCATCATACGACTGTCAGGTTTCACCTTAATTTAACCTACCTACTATATCCAGTTTATCTAGATCCTACGAACGACAATTTATTTTGGACAGCCTGTACATGCATATAACTAATGCTACCCAATTTCTCAAAATCTTTCGGGTTGTTATTATATCTGTATTGTATGGCGGGCGTGGTTATGATGACATCATTAGCCTGCCTACAGTGGCAATAAATAACCGAATGTCGATATACAAGCGACACCTACGGATTGCCCGACAAAGGATCCACTGATCGCAATCGCTACACAAAGTAGATATGTTATCCATAACACAAACACAGATACCCCAGGCTAAATAACTGATTAGTTTATTGGATTGTGGAGGAGAGGACTTTCCAAATGTAGTTTTGGTAATTTATAAGTTTTTCCTAGATTCCAGTGCCGCTACGATTAAAAAGATAAGAGAATTATTTAACAAGAACAAAAGAATAACAGTAGTCCAAAAATTGACTAAATAAAAGTCTGGTGTGGCCAACACAATACCTCCCGACACTTACAGCTCAAGTCACAAAAAAAATTAATTTAATCTTTATTTTTGGGTTAGCGAATTTTATTCTAATTTTGACAATTTATTTCTTAAAATTTAAAATATAGTCTAATCTAATCCAAGTAACTACCTTTTTTTAAACCCTTCAACATGATTAAATCCCAATTACAGAGTGGGTTCACATTCACACACATCATGCCTTAGTGGGATTGGAACCCAAAGCCCCGAGGGCACTCATGACATGAGGCGCTCTAACCATTGTGCCACCGGAGCTAGAATAAAATGAAGATTAAATTTTAAATACCGGGATAGAATAGAATTCACTAATCCAAAAATCTGGAGTGGCCAACACAATACCTCCCGCCATTTACAGCCCGAGTCACAAAAAAGATTAAGTTAATCCTTATTTTTGGCTTAGCGAATTTTACTCTAATTTTGACAGTATATTTCTTAATATTTAAAATATAGTCTAATCTAATCCAAGTAACTACATTTTTTTAAACCCCTCAACAGGATTAAATCCCAATTACAGATTGGGTTCACGTTCACACACATCCATGCGTTGTGGGATTCGAACCCAGAGCCCCGAGCGCACTCATGACATGAGGCGTTGCTCTAACAATTGAACCTATAATAAAATGAAGATTAATTTTAAATACCGGGATAGAATAGAAGTCACTAATCCAAAAATGAGGATTAGCTTAAACATTTTTGTGAATCGTTAATTTTTATTAATCCAAATACATACCTACATATTTACTTATGTTGGAAACTGTATTGAATTCTTTTTCTATATTGTTCTGTTTACTTTTTTCTTTTTCAAACGTTACTAATATTATTTTGAAATGATTAGTTCTTTGATAGTGACATTTATCTGTCAGTTACATACATTTGAATAACTGCGTTTTGTTTGTTTAAAGCGTAGGCTCTGGGATTTAAATTATAGATAATTTTATAAATTTATCTATAAAATATATAGAAAAAATATTAATGCAAATCTATAGAAAATTTAATAATCTTTAATTTTTATAATAACATTAATCTCGAAAAAATTACATTTAAAGGTATTTTTCGAAGAAAAACTATATTGAGCTTCTAGTAAAGTACCATTTCCGGTTATCTGATCTTCACCAAACTCTAATGGGCTCTTTCCAATACAGAAAAAGTTCGAAATACAAGATTTCAAATTTTTTTGAATGTTAGTATTTGAGTTAGAGTGGAGGATCCACACACACATACACACAGACATCATCGTGAAAATGTTAAAATTGGATTCTAGGGACCTTAAAACGTGGCCATTTACCAAAATCGCGATATGCGATTTTTAGCATGATCCCTATACCTCCCTTACCAAGGGTAGTGGCAGGTAAAAATGAGGATTAGCTTAAACATTTTCGTGAATCGTTAATTTTTATTAATCTAAATACATACCTACATATTTACTTATGCTGGAAACTGCATTGAATTCTTTTTCTATATCGTTCTGTTTACTTTTTTCTTTTTCAAACGTTACTAATATTATTTTGAAATGATTAGTTCTTTGATAGTGACATTTATCTGTCAGTTACATACCTACAATTTAAATAACTGCGTTTTGTTTGTTTAAAGCGTAGGCTCTGGGATTTAAATTATAGATAATTTTATAAATTTATCCATAAAATCCATAAAATATATAGAAAAAGTTTTAATTTCGAAAAAATAACATTTAAAGGTATTTTTCGAAGAAAAACTAATTTGAGCTTCTAGTAAAGTGCCATTTCCGGTTATCCAAAATCTAATGGGCTCTTTCCATTACAGAAAAAGTTCGAAATACAAGGTTTCAAAATTTTCTGAATGATGGTATTTGAGTTAGAGTGGAGGATCCACACACACACATATACACGTACACACGTACACACATACACACTGACATCATCGTGAAAATGTTAAATTTGGATTCTAGGGACTTTAAAACGTGGTTATTTACCAAAATCTCGATATGCGATTTTTAGCACGGTCCCTATACTTCCCTTATCAAATTTACACATGTCGTATGAAAAGATTTTCTTAAATCTATATTGCATTGGAAATGCCGCTTATAATAATTGCTTATTTTCAGATCAAAATATTTTTTATAAAGCACCATGATAGCAAACATATCATGATAAAAATTTAGAGAGTTCCCTATATGTGTAAAGAAAGTACACTAATTGAAATCCAATGTAAAGGTCACGAAGTACATAGTTTTCTTTTTCAACCTACAGGAAATGGTACACGTCAAGTTTTTATCACATTGTACCTAGATACCTAGTGAACTTTGAATGTTATAAATTGGAACTTTTTCTAAAAAGTAGTATAGAAATGAACGAACGATGTTTCGCATGTTTGTGAGCAACATGTCTTGTCAAAAACCAAGGAAAGGCCGAAATACAGTGTACGTTTGTAATTCGAGAAAAACAACATTATTAAAGTTGGAGTACAGCTAGTCGCTTGCTTTTCAATGCAGTTTTTCTTGAATTATTTTCATATTTAACAAATTTTAAATAATACGGGTATATAATTTTTAATTTAAAAATTTGATGGATTTAAGGTGTATTCGCAAATGAAAATTAGGTTTAGATTTATGGTTTAAGGTGCATTCACAAATGAAAATTAGGTTTATGGTTTTTGTTTAGGTTTAAGTAAGTCATTTATAAATGTAAATGTAAGTTTAAATTATCTGAAAATTAGTTTTGGTATGTACAGACATCTGTTTAAATGCTTCAAAAACAAGATTAAAATATCGGTAGAGCAGTACTCAACAAGGCACCTGTGCGCCGTGAAACTGTCATTCGCTTGGCATTATTGTTTATATTTCAGCAATTAAGTTTTGACAGTCCCCATGTTCTTCTCGCATTTGTTTAAAAAGCCGAATCCAACAAGTGGATACTAAATAAAGATGGGTGTATGTATCTATATCATTTCAGACTCGTTCTCATTGGTGAAGTTTGTGACGTCAAACTAAATCATAAACCTAAAGTTTCGACCTTGCAATGTTTAGCTTTATGATTTGAATTTAGAAACCCTAAATTCTGAAGTGCGAATGGAGTCATTACATAATATGCGGCCAAAGTCTTTAAATCTAAAGTATATAAACCATAAATCTAAACCTAATTTTCATTTGTGAATGCACCATTATACTTTAGATTTACATTTTTTGGCCGCATATTATGTAATGATTCCATTCACACTTCAGAATTTAGGGTCTCTAAATCCAAATCATAAAGCTAAACATTGCAAGGTCCAAACTTTAGGTTTATGATTTAGTTTGACGTCACAAACTTTACCAATGCGAACGAGTCTGAAATGATATAGATATATACACCCATCTTTATTTAGTATCCACTTGGTGGATTCCGCTTTTTAAACAAATTCGAGAAGAACATGGAGATTGTCATAACTCAATTGCCGAAATATAACCAATAATGCCAAGCGAATGACAGTTTCACGGCGCACAGGTGTCTTGTTGAATACTGCTCTACCGATATTTTAATCTCGTTTTTGAAGCATTTACACAGATGTCTGTACATATCAAAACTAATTTTCAGATAATTTAAACTTACATTTATGAATGACTTACTTAAACCTAAAGAAAAACCATAAACCTTTCGGTTTAGATTTATGGTTTATACCTTAGATTTAAAGACTTTGGCCGCATATTATGTTATGACTCCATTCACACTTCAGAATTTACTGTCTAAACCCAAATCATAAAGCTAAACATTGCAGGTCCAAACTTTAGCTTTATGATTTAGTTTGACGTCACAAACTTCACCAATGAGGACGATTCTAAAACGATATAGAAATATAAACCCATCTTTATTTAGTATTCACTTGGATTCGACCTTTAAGCTTTAAACCAAATGCGAGAAGAACTAGGAGACTGGCAAAACACGAAATTTAATTGCTGAAATATAACCAAATCCAATAATGCCAAGCGAATGACCATACACGGCGCACGGGTATTTGTTAAGTAGGTACTGCTCTACAGATATTTTAATCATATTTTTGAAGCATTTACATAGATGTCAGTACAAACAATACTAAATTAATGTTAAATTAAACGTGCATTTATGAATGACATTTAGATCTAAACAAAAACCATAAACTTAATTTTCATTTGTGAATGCACCTTAAAAAAGGATCATATATTCTATTATTAGAATATTGTATTGCCAGGACAAACGTTAGCTGAAACTTCATGTGCATGCGTTTATTCCAATATTTGTTGACAATTTCCGCGTTTCTGGATATGTCCCCATGAAAAAGTATGCATTTTGCATTTGAGACAAATTTTGTGACATATTTTATATTCATATCTAATATATTTCAAATCTCCAACATCATGTTCCATAGCAAGTATCAATTATCATTTCATTTCAATTTCATAAACGATGAGATCCGAATGCTTCCGATAAGTCGTTTTAAAAGGGGATCTGGACTTTCCACGTTTATGAAGTTTGAAGTTACCATTACTTGAATGATCATATTACACACGGGAACTAAATTAAGTATTAGCTGTTAATATTCATTATTTTATAATACATTATATTCAGTTCCTCATTTTTATTTTCGTGGAGGAGGCCCGTGCTCACTATGGAACTTATTTAGGCTATTTAATATTTATTATTACTATTATTTAACTAGATTTAGAAGATAATATTTAGATTTTTGACTTACAGGTATCGTACAACACACGAGGCAGCAAAGAAAAGGCAGTACATGTCGCCCTCTACTGATTTTGATCCACTCATTCATCGTCAGGCCTCCTCTTTTCTAAAACAAAAAGAAAACATTATTAGAAAATTCCTTAAGTAATTTATAAAATAATAACATACATTTTGTTCAATATATTTTTTTTGACAATAATAATATAGTTTTATAGTTGATCGAACGTATAATACAGGATGTCAGTAAATACTACTTTAAGAATCGATTATTAAAAATATATAAAAAATTATATATAGGCAATATTTTCCCTGAAGCACTATTTTGAATTTTTATTCTTTGTTAATTTCTTCATATTACTTTCCTAACAAAAGGTAAAATTAAACTTTGATTTTATAATCTATCGATTCTATACTTCAAACTATGAGCTAATTTTTATTGCAATATTTCAACAGACAACCTTTCAAATAATTACTTAAAATATAATACATGTAAAACTGGGTGCCGGGTGGCTATGATTAAAAAATGAATCCTGTTTGAAACTTCTTAACTTCGAAGTACATGGAGATTAAATTCCTTACTCGGAGTGGGCTATGAAAGAAACGTATGTCAATTTAAAAATATTTAATTAAATGTCAATTTGACATGCGATATTCTCAAAAATGTTATCTAAAGAAATCAAAGATTTTCCTTTTTGAATCTTACAAATTATATTTCAAGATCAATTTTGAGATATTGACTTTTGAATTGAATTATTATTATTATTATTATTATTATTATTATTATTATTATTATTATTGTTATTGTTATTATTATTATTATTATTATTATTATTATTATTATTATTATTATTATTATTATTATTATTATTATTATTATTATTATAGCTATTATTACTTCTATCCGTGTCAAAAGCATCAATACAAAAACAATTAAATAATAAACATAGTAACAACAAACAACTTAAGAATATGAACAAAACATAGCAAACTAATTTAGACCAGTATCTGGCCACCTTCAATGCGTTTGTTGCCGCATGTACATATTTGAATTGAATAATGATCAGACTTAATGTTTTCCTGTTCATAGCATACTCTTAGGAATTTTATTGGACAAACTGTACATTTATATAGAAAAACAAGTGCAAGTGAATAGCGAATTTTAAAATTTGCCATTCATATCTACTATAGTTCAAAAAATTCCTAACTCGGAGTAGGCTATGAACAAAAAAACGTATTTCAATTTAAAAATATTTAATTAAATGTCAATTTGACAGGAAATATTCTCAAAAATGTTATGTAAAGAATTTGAATTTTATTTTAGAAATGGAAACGAATTAGAAAACGGCGAATGTCAATATGCTGTATCCTTCTTTATTATCTTTTCTCCTTAAAATTACATTTCAAGATCAATTCTGACATCTTGACTTACACATTGTATTACTCGTTGCCAAATTTATAATCAGCTTAAAACGAAGTAGGCAATTATTGAAACAAATGTAACATTGTCAAGGGCGTCGCCAAGGGGAGCAGGGAGGGGCAGCTGCCCCCACCCCCCTAAAGATTCAAAAAATAGAAAAATAGATAGATTTTATTAATAAAGTGGCCGACAAATTTACACAAACCCCCAGAAGATTGTTTTTAATTAATTTTAATTGATCTTTTACCTTCTTTCAATTCTTTATAAATTTTTCTTGTATAAAAATACCTTTCTATATTTTAAATGTCAATCATTGTACTTATTTGTACCTGCAATTCATATTTTCCCCATCCTCCCTCTCATCACCTCTCACCATGCCCCCCTTCTTGACTGGCGACGCCCTTGAACATTGTCATAAATTTGCTTTAAGGTTTGTCGAATTATCTCGAGATTTCTTCTAATAATGGCACCTCACCCAAGTAAATTTAAATTAGAGATTATTGCAACTATTATATAAAAAAAAATTGCAGTAGAAGTTCCAGGAAAGAGATTGCCACTTTCTAGCAGATTGGCACACCCAGCAATGGGTAATACGCCGTGATGATATATTTATTTTATTTTATTTAGCATAATTGCTGATGACAACTACATCAATTTTCAGAAAACTTGGGACAGTTCATGTATTAATTCTGAATTTTCGTCATTTGTAACTGTTACTGACATTCCACTCCCAGGGGTTCTGAAAATTCTTTCATCCCTTTGTCTACAAGAGAAAAAAGTTTCAATTTGATATCTCAATGTTCTCCGGTGTTATGGAGTTTGAAACAGATTTCGTTTTTTAAAACCTGGTATATTTAATTCAAATCGTCTACATTAATTTCTGAAATATTACTCTTTATTTTCTCATATAAATACTCTTAAAATATCATCAATTAATATAAATAAAACATCTGCCACAATTTGTTTTAGGACGGAACTACTACACTCAACAACATGCAAATAAAACGTGATATATTTATTTTACATTTCTCTTTCGTTACGTCTGTACAAATTGGCAGCGAATATTCCATCAACAAACACCATAAGTAGCTTAGTAGAATAACAACTCCAGCTCCAGCAAAACAAGTTGGACAAACAAACAACCCCGTGTCGGTAAATTAGGTCTGCGTTCGATGTGCAAGTCATCGTTGCACTTGACTTAAGCTCGCGATGAAGACGTGAACTGAGACGGTGTGTAAATCACTTTGAACTAATTTTCATAATTTATGAACATGCAGATTTGTTGCGCTTTTTGCAAATGAATATTTAATGGGTTTCTGTCACACCTGTTAAGAAATAGAACAACAAGAACGGAATAGCTCAATAGCTAGTAAATTTCAATAATAAACAAGATGCTAATGACTTAAAAACTGCAGTGTATATAAATAATTATCTAACTATACAAACTCGTGTACAAGCCGTGAGTATTAAAGAGTTGATTTACTTTATATTATGATCGAATTGGATTCGAATGTATACGGACCACCTCAGCGATTTACCAGTGATATAATTGATCAAACTCTGCTGCAATAAATTGGCTGATTATTCACCTTCAATGCTTTACCGAAAATTCATCGCAAGAAAATTAACGTCACGTAACCAATCTTAACTACCCAAACCTAACGTAACCTATCCTAAATTAACCCAATCTAACAGATGAATATTTCTACGATGAATTTTCTTAAGATGAAATATCTTATTATTAATTTTCTGCGATAAATATTGAAGGAGTACAAGAAAACATGAACACGGTCTTATATATACACAGGTGTCAAAAAGGTTATACCACTCAGGATATAAAAGTTTTTTGCTATCCGTCGAGCTTTAAACATTTTCCCGTGCTATAATTTTTTTAATGATGCTCTTAATACATAAATAACTATTATCCCGGGTGTCTAAGATCAACCGTCACGTGAGAGATTAATATGTCATATCAGTTAATTTTGAATAGTATCTCTCCACCATAGTGTAAGATATTAAGTTGAAATTTTCTATATTTATTGGAGGATACTATTTCTGCAGATTACAGTCCACATTAGTCATTTTAAAGGTACAATATTAAAAAAAAAATAAGAAAATTTGAATAATTTCCGGAATTGTTGGTCATACTTCGGAAAAAATGATTACCAAATAACAGTTCAGATAGTATATAGTATTAGGGCGTGCCCGTTATAATAAATAAAACTCGGAGAAATGGGTATTGACTTTTAATAAAATATAAAAATTATTTGAAGCATAAATTTTATTTTGTTAATCTGCATCATAATGTTTACAACATAGAGTTAAATAATTACAATAAATATTCTCAATAAAAAATGACGGATCCATTTTATTAAATTTAAAAACATATAAAAGTCATTTTGAGAAGTAAAAATTAAAAATCTGATGTGGCCAGCACATAACCTCTCGCCAGATATTTTACCTGGTTGTACGCATAAAACGAAAAATATTATTAAATACAAATACATATATGCATGTCTCACTACAAAATAATTCTCACATATATTTGCAAAATCTATGGAATATTTTAATATAAATTATGTACATTACATACATTTTCTTTACATTCAGTATCCTGAAATTTTATTTTTCTACTTTCCTTTTCTTTTTCTTTATATTCGTCATTTTTTCGCAAATTTCTTTTGTATTCTTTTTTACGTATATTCATTTGCGTTGTTGACTTTTTTTATTTTCATAATCTTCATAATGATGTACATATATTTTTGACAATGGCATACAAATATTTTTGACAGTGACATTTATGTGTCAATTACAAACATTTGAAATTCTTGTCTTAAAGTAGTTTGATCTGAGATTTTTTTACATCAAATTATTTTATATGCATTTCTTTATCTCTAAATCTATAGAAGATATAATAATGAATTTATATTTATCGAATAAAGAATTTAACGTTCTTTAATATAAGTATTTACATAAATTTTCGATAAATAATATTTAGATGATATTTTTCTTGTAACTACTACTTCCGGTTGTCCAATTGTTACCAAAACTTAATCAACTCTTCCCATTATTGTTAGATTGAGGAATCCGTAGTTAAAAATGTCTTAAGTCTTATAGTATTTGAGAAATCGTGGATCCAACATCCACACACACACACATCCTCACACACATACGGACATCATCGTAAAAATATTATAATCGGATTCTAGGGACCTTAAAACGTGCACTAAAATCCGGATATGCGACTTTTAGCATGAATCCAATACCTCTCTTAGCGAGAGGTAAAAAAATGGTTTTTCCACTACCGATATCTGAAGTAGGCTATTAGGACATTGTTTGTAGGGATGTATGTTTATTTTACTATCAAGCCATCGGTTTCTATTAGCGACGGGATGTAAGGATTGTACTTACTTCCCTACAGCTGAACTTACCTCCCTCTTTGTAAAATTTATGATTATGAATTAGATTTCTATCAAATTGTTCTCATTCCATAAATATTTCCATTTAAAAGTTACCACTGATGTGTCACATGTGACAGATGACAGCATTTTTCTTTTTAAATTTTCCACGGAATACTAAGATTTTTTTAAATGTATCAATACTCAACGGTATTCCTTGACATATCTGGCAGTAAAAATGAACAGGTAAAAAACAAATCATCGGGAGTTGAAAAAATCTTATATGTAGGTACATTTGACCACTCTCGAACTTATTTTCCAGTCGATTGGTAAATAGTACCTACATAAATATTATTGCTGCTGGACAGTGTCGAACCCAAATCTCTCTGAGTTTTGTATATTACAAGCGCATACGTTACCATTGTGTGGTACTGTTACTCGGTAACCATTTTTTCCAGGTTATGAAAAACAATTCAGGAAATTCTACAATGTTTTAATTTTTTTTCTATTATTGCACATTTAAATTGACTAATTTGGCTTGGAACCCGTAGAATTAGTAACCTCCAATAAGTATACAAAATTTTAACTTAATATCTTACACTGGGGAAATACTATTTATAATTAATTGATTTCACATGTTAATGTCCCATGTGTCAGTCGGGCTGACACCCAGTTTGTATACGTATATGAATTTATGATTATGAATCTGTAAGATTCTACTTACCCTGATGAAGATATAAGTTCCTCCCGAAACATCAGTTTTGTTATAAATAAATGCAGATTTTGTCTAATATTGCAGGAAAGTAAACATGTAAAATTCAGTATTGTTCCAAGTTCGAAAGTAATTTTAAAATTAATATCTGCTAAATTTAGTTTTTTTCCTTATACCTAATTAATGAATGGCTTGTGCAATAACCACTGAAATATCCTACTTTTCTTTAATTCAACCAACTTCGTGGTTCTTAAGAAAGCGTTGTTGATCTCGTTATCCTGGGAATCCTGCATATTATAAAATATGATACTCATCATATTTCTAACTAAAATTATGCAAGCTTGATTCGCATACATTACAGTGTAACATTTTCTTATCGTCCGTTAATTATTTTGCATAATAAAAGTATTACTTTACTTTAATTAAATGTATGTTAATGACTTTACATTTCTAGTATTTATTACAAGGATTAATAAATACAAATTAATACTTTAAACTATTTTATACGGTATAAGTAAGCCAGAGAAGTATTACACAAATTTCAAGCAAAACTAATTTTTTTAATTGTGGGTTGAATAGCTATTTGTATTTAGTTGCAAAATAGTTGCGTTTCAATGTGAAGATTGCGGAACAAACAAATGAGTTCGGCAACAAATAATATAATTTATTGATAATTTAATTGTTTATATTGTAACGTGGAACGCCGCAGTCGCCGCCTCTGTCGCAGCCGCGCTGCGAGCGAGCGAGTGTCTATCTATAGCGATGACGCAATCGCGCTGGCAGCCGGGCTACGTAGGCAAATAGGTCGCGACGTGTTTAATTAATTCCGGTCGCCTGAACCTTTTGTGTTCAATGTTATTATGCAGTCGAACGTTCTAGAGCTTTTCTAGAAAATAATGACAGCTGTATAAAAGGGACGTAGCTGTGATCGGGAGTTAGTTACATACAGAGTAATAGAGATATTGACATGGAGTGTTAGAGAGTAAAGTGTTAGTGAGAAGTACAGCAGTATCGTAGTGAGCGCATGCAGTTGGTGCCGAGTAGGTACTCGTGAAGTTACTAGTATATTGGGTTGGGATAGCTGTGGATGTGAATACTCTGTAGTGTTTACGAGTATTGGGAAGCTATAGTGTACAAGGACAGTAACGGCGAGTCGGGAAGTTACTGGTATACCGGGATAAATGTTAAAGTGAATACTCGATAGTGTTGACGAGTATTGGGAAGCTATAGCGTACAAGGACAGTAACGGCGAGTCGGGAAGTTACTGGTATACCGGGATAGCTGCTAAAGAGAATACTCGGTAGTGTTGAAGATATTGGGAAGCTAGGTATACGAGGACAGTAACGGCAAGTGGAAGTGAATACTCGGCAGTGGTGTTGAAGAATTGTGGCATACGGACAGTCGGTGATACTGAAGTTGTGGAGGTTAGACAGAGAGTTACAGAAATAGACAGATAGTGTTGTGAAAGAGGTGACTTCTGAAAATACAGACGCTGTTGAGTCAGTTGAGTATATAGACGCTGTGGAGATCGGTAGGCGGACAGTTGAACGTTATAAATATAGAGTGATATAAATATAGTGCTATAAATATCGCGTAAATAGTCTACAAGAGTCTGCAACAGACCGGAAGTCTAATATTGGAACGCGTAGTGAAACAAATAATTTGTAATATCGTGGAAATAAATAGTATTGTTAATTGATTAAATAAATAGTGTTAGTGTTATCTAGTTAATTATAGTTTTAGTCTTAATTAGTTTTTAATAATTGTTTAATATTAGTGATAGTAACTTTCATTATAGTTTAATAAACACTTAATTTTAATTAATAATAATTGTCTAATATTTCCACTTCACCCAAATAAATAAAAACGTTACAATATTATTATTTAGTGTTAAGAATATTTCTTTAATTAAAATCTATGAGTTTTAATTTAATAAACGCAAAATATTAGGAATATTACAATATGTTGGTATACATACATATTTCTGATACTTCCCTGCAATATTACGAGATATCGCGAATGGTAAGCAATAAAAGTATCAATTGCAGTAATATGTATAAATAAAATTTAATGAAATTAACGTCGCCTGGTCTTAACGAGATACTAGTCTAGTCGCCGACTTTAAAGAAATGTTAACTGCAACGTTATATACAAAACGATATACCAGAACCAGAAACGCTAAACTGTATATGTATTTTTTGTAACTATTACGAACACTACTATAATCATTTGCAGTAGCTCAGTGGCACAAGGTGTTTTCAAACGGTCACCCATTCAGCAGCTAACAGCTCTCACCCTTGTTTGGCTCAATATCACATTCGAGATGATATGTATACGCAAAGTTATGGTCATTACCTGATATACAATTGTAATTATGTACGAGGTCTGTTAGAAAAGTATCCGACGTAATTTTTTTGCGAAAACCTGATGGATTTGAATCAGGCGCGCTTGCATGAGCCGCCCTAAGTTTCGTGCGCATACGTGAATTTTTTCCCGCCTGTCGATAGCGTCTGTTGCTGACAAGCAGCATTTGAGTGAGATAGTGTGTAGTGCTCTCGTCGGTTTTTCACTTGAAGGAAAATGGCAGAACGATTGGACAGCGCTATTGCATCAAATTTTGCTTGAAACTGAGCGATAGCCAGGTGGAAACCATTCGGAAGATTCAGTCGTCACAGTGGAAGCATTCCACGTTACTAAGACCAAAGAAAGCCCGCCAAGTGCACAGCAACGTCAAAGTGATGCTAACTGCTTTCTTTGACTCCTGTGGAGTGGTACAGCACGAGTACGCACCACAGGGTTAAACAATCACCAAAGAGTACTACAGGGATGTCCTCCGTCGCCTACATGATGCTGTGCGGCGCAAGAGACCGGAGTTGTGGTCAACAGGAAATTGGTGCCTCCATCAATGCTCCAGTACATTCCTCGCACTTGATTCAGACTTTTTTGGCGAAGAACAAAACTCCTGTGGTTCAACAGGCTCCTTACTCTCTTGATATGCCCCCCTGCGACTTCTGGCTGTTCCTCAAACTCAAGAAGCCATTGAAAGGAACGCGATTTCATACAAGAAAAGACATTATGGCTGCAACGACAACCAAGCTAAACTCCATTCCGAAAGAAGCTTTCTCAGAATGTTTCCAACAATGGCGGCACCGCTGGGAGATGTGTGTGGAGTCCCAAGGAGACTACTTTGAAGGTGATTAGGTTTCCAACGCTCCAGGTATTAGTTTTTTCCCCGGCCAAAGGTCGGATACTTTTCTAACAGACCTGTATTTATAAGAAAGGGTCTGAAGACTATATAGATCAAGGGTACCTTGGGAAACTTTGAAATCTTGAGGACTATAAATATATGAAGCCAGTTAAATTCGACTAAGGTTACCCCATTAAAAGACCATATTAGTAGTATCTACATATACTTTTTTGTTTGAGGAAATAAAAAATAGCGAAAGTTATTGATAGTACTGATCACATCAATTTTTTATTTCTATTTTTTCAAATCACATCGTCATTTGAAAACTAAATACATATACTTGAATTTATCACACTCGGAGGATATAGGCTGCCCCTTACACATTTTAAATAAATGTAGCACTAGCTGAAATGTAATCGGCTGTGGTATTACGGCAGTGATAACTACGGCTCGGTGAATCTGGTTAGATCAGGTTAGTGGCAACATCGGTATACAAATCCTACATAGATACATAGATAAAAAAAAGTGTGCCGAAGAGGTGTAAACCAAAATCCAATATTATTACATACTTGGAATTTATTTACAAAGCCAACAAATAGTAGTAGTTACAGGTAAATACATCCAATTATACGAGTACTGTAACGTGAGAGTACCTACGCCACTGAGTCTGTGAGCACGCGACCGACACAACCACCGCCATTGGTCGATTGGACTGGAAGATGGACGGAGACTCGGAAAGCGATAAGGGAGGCTTTCTAGAAACGTCACGGTCCCATATACAAGCCGGGTTGCTTTAAGTAAAGTGTCAATTAATAGAGTTGAAGAGAGTTCAGAAAGAGAGTTGAGAGGAGTGAATTCTGTCTGGGCAGTTGATTATACAGACGCCGTGGAAGTCAGTTAAGTATTCAAAGGCTGTGGAGATCGGACAGTTGAATGTGATACAAATACTTAGTGACATAAATAAATAGTGATCTAAATAGCGTGAAACTAAATAGTGTTAATTGTTTAAATAAATAAATAAATAAATATTTTTAGTGTTAATTATATTCATAGTCTTGAATTAGTATTTAATATTTAGTTAACCATAGTAATCGTCATTGTTATTATCTTTTAATATTTATTTATCGTTTTAATAAACATCTATTTTAATAGTTCTTTGATTTTTACACTTCACCCAAATAAATAAAACATTACGATACTCTGTTTTAGATTTAGATCATATACGGATATTACGCGGTGATAAGACATTGGAGTTAATATATTGTTATAAATTTAAGTTACAGTAATCTTGTTCATCTACAGAACAAGATAATTAACATTATATTTAATTTTTTTTAATGTATCCAAGTTCTAAGAAAATATATTTTTTCTGCATTCCTATAAGATTTCTATACGAAGATATGATAATTAAAATTAGTATTTACAGTTGATAGATATGTAAATTATAGATATTTGCAACATTTTTACTTCGAGATAAAAATAATTTCTGTTTAAATGATCTGTAAATGAAAGGTCGAGGGTTCAACAATATAAATTGTCAGGATATATTATGCAATAAATCTATAAATTTATTGCAGAGTGGGCTGGGCAAGTCACACAATTATTTTTTGTGAGGTTATGTGATTTGAAATGTTATTAGTGTCTGTGCGAAGTTTTAGGTTATTTCTCTAATTTGTACTTTAATTGTTTTTTTTTTTAAATTAAAGTATACTCTGTTTTTACTTCCTTGTACAAAGTAAAGGAAGTATTGTATTCGCGAAAAATTTCGGTTTTCGGATTTGAACGGCAATATCCATTTTGACCACCCTTGAATCCATTTTGACTATTTTCCTCGTGACGTCTGTACGTACGTATCTCGCATAACTCAAAAACGGTAACCCGTAGAAAGTTGAAATTTTGTATTTAGGACTGCTATAACATCTAGTTGTGCACTTCTCTTTTTGATCATTACATAATTTCCAGAAATGGTACTTTATTTGAAGCCTATAATAGATTTTAATGAAAAACTATTTAAAAATATAATCCAAAACTTTTCAAATTTGGTACATAAGACTTTTATGTCAATTGGAATAACAGAGAGATAGATTTTGATTAAAACAGGCTAACAGGAAGTAATATATTACCTGACGTTGTTAACAGTTTTTCTTCAATAAAATGGTTTCATTTTGATTTTAGAAATAAATGCTTCAAATGAGAGTTTTAGAGAATTAAATTCTGCGTCTAGCACATCAAGTATTATTACATTAGCCCTTTGTATAAGCGAGATATTATGTAAATTTTAAACTTATACACATTTTGGTTTTTGTAATGAAGCTTGCTATGGATTAGGACAAAAAATAACAAAAAATAAAATAAAAAATAGATGCTAATGTCAATGTCAAATTACGTCAAATACGTGCAATTTTATACTTGGGTCTATACTTCATATTAGTCTTGCGTACAAGAAAGTCGTGTGGTGTCCACATCAGATTTTTTTTATAAATGAAAAAAAATACTTAGAACACCGTGCAGTGATCAAATACTTGTACAAATGAAGATATGGCAAATATTTTGGGAACGTCTTGTCCTTCATACATAAAGCAGGCTTTATAGATTGCATAGAACAGAATGGAATAGAACAGAATAGAATAGCACAGGGAATAAAAATATAAACCAGTGCATATGCACGGAACCATTTATATTTGCATAGAATGGAATAGAATAGCACAGAATATAATACGAAATATACTATTATTCACGAAAGATGACTATTCAAGGTTATTTGTTCGAATAAAGAATACACATCAATTTATAGCAGTAGCTTAGCAACATTTTGTATTAAAAAGAGAAAGATTATTTGACCTATGTCTATTTAATTTATGTGGTGTGACAGATATACGTAAATAGTGGCATTACTTTCTAATACACTATAAATAATAATGGCATATGTCGTAGATTTACAGATACCTAATTATCTACGACACTGCCCTCTGTGCTAACATTTACCCAGTGGCGTTGACGTTTAAATTAAATTATTATTCCTTGGTTTATAACTTAAGTCTGTTTTTGTATTTTGCAAAAACATAAGTGAAGAAAATAAATCTTTCAGGAAGGCATTATTTAGAAAGACTTATAATTTTCAAATGAATTACTCTTATTTTTTCAGTTAAAATATTTCCATAAATATTTCATATTGCACGCCTTTGCATACAAAATGCAATGAAGTTATCTGCAAGAAATATTATATCAGACGGCTCACAAATAACCTTGAGTAGTCATCTTTCGTGAATAATAGTTTAACCATATTTTATTTCCTGTTCTATTCCATACCTGTTCCTATTCCATTTGGGTTACTCCGATGCTATTTTTGTGATTCCGATGTAATTTTTTGTAGTAATTTCGTAAATAAAGATACATTCATACGGGTGTACTTAAAAAACTGATCGCTATCTGTACTTTTCATTTCATCTCGTAGATATAAATAATAAACATTTATTAATCATTTTGTCACAAATCACACAATTGTCAAAATGACATATTTACTTCACAAACAGTGAAATTAGTGCACAAGAATGAACATCCAATTTATTCTAAAAGTGACATTTTATTCCATTCCATGTAAACTATAAATGGTCTTAAAAATTTCTATTCCTATTCTATTCTATTCCTTAATCCATTTTATTCTATTCTATTCTATGCAATCTATAAAGCAGGGTTTGATTAAAAAGTAGGTAGCTGTATTTAAACGTGAAAGGATGATGTTTCTTGCAGTAGATGGTCTGCAACACTGTTACCAATGAAGAACAAATCAATTTGATTCGCGATATGACCATTGCTGATCGGCGACTCAAAGTCCGAGAAATGGCACATGCTGAGGACATCTCTTGTTAGCGGGTTCAAAACATTCTGACCAGAGCGTGAAGAATAACAAAAATTTATGCAAGGTAGGTCCCTCTGCTTCTGACTGTTGATCAGAAACGTGTTTATTTCTAGAAGTCGTCAGACTTGCTGTTCCGCTATGAAGCTGATCTTGATATGTTTGTTATTACTGATGGGTTCACCACTAGCAGCTTGAATTAAAACTGCAGTCGAAATTTTCCAAAATGTTAATGCACACGTTAATGCAAAACATTCCAATTATCACAAATTAGCTGATTAACGCTATACTCCGCAAAACAATAGGTTTGTTCCAACATACAATCATATCAGTATGGAACTACCTGACGCATACGCAGTATTAAAATGGCAACGCTATTTTAATTCTGAGCATTCGTCGGATTGACTTGATTGTATGCAGGGCCGGCGATATAGTATTTGGCGCCCTTTCGCAACCTATAAAATGGCGCCCCCCTTCCCCCCTTATAAATATAAAAATATTTTTAAAATCTCACTATTTGCATTTATATACAACGTAACGTTCGAACAGGGATGTAATATGGGATTTTAGTTTTTTTGGCAATTTCCTGCTCCCCTGTTCATTTTACGGCAAAAACTGAAAAAATGAAAACAAGTGTCTTGGCTAGAGCTACTAATAAACCGAAATTTTAAAATTTCTTTTTAAAATTGTGCAGAAACTAAAAAATGTAAAAACAGTTTTCTATACATTCTATATTTTTAATTCTGTACAACTTAGCCGTAACACGAACAGGAGAGCAGGAAATTGCAAAAAACTAAAATCCCATGTTAAATCCGTTTATGTTCCCACCTTAGCGTCAACACCCTGTATAAATATTAATATAAATGAATGCTTCGAATATTAAACATCTATTTTACAGAATGATATAAAGGATGCCCGTTTTTGACACTCGCTATTGGGATCTTGGTTATTATATGAGATGAAGTCGGTAAAATTAAGTCAAAGTTGCCCCGTTAGTGTACCAGTTGCATTTAACCCGAAAAATGCATGTCACCAGATAAATAAAAAATTCAAATATATGTGTATAGGGTAATTCCGAGAGCGATGGCTTGCCGGGTGAGATTACTCTTTTGCCAAAATCCAAATAATAGTAGAACAAAACAATATGTTCTATTATTCTTTGGGTATTGGCAAAAGAGTCATATCATCCGGTAAGCCATCTCTCGCGGAATTACTTATTTTTCCTTTGCATGTAACTTCTAAATATTATATAATATTGAATTTTGGTTGCACTTCATTAGAAAACTTCTTCATACATTTTCGAACGATGATGATCATTCTTATGATTTATTGCATATAGAAACAAAATCAATCCTTACGAATTTATGAGGGCCAACTATCGCCAAGATTTGTTTATATTACACAGGGTGTAAATGAAATAAGTGCATTAAATTTAACCAGTAATGTAACTCGACGAGAGCAACAATATTTCTTAATAACTTTTTTTCTAAGTCTTTTAGATTTTGAGTTAAAATTCTTTAAAGATTTGCTGCATATTTTGGCGCGCGCCCATGGAGAACAAATGGCTGCTCCGTATTCAAGTGGGATACAAACAGCTCAAAAATTTTCGATTATCGGTTACACTTGCAGTCACAGTAATTAATAAACGAATCAACGGAAATAACATTTATTATTAATTAATTCGTAATAGTACAATTTTTAAAATAAAAAAATTTAGATTTTGGATAACAAAATTATAAAGTTGTGTATTAAACCAGGCTTTAATCACATGTGAATAGAGGATGTCAAGGAGGAACAAGGGGAGGAAGAGCATAAGCATAGTTATTAGGTTATGAGATGATTATTTATCGTCGACAAATCATAATAGTTTAAATACGTTATTCAAAAAATGTAAGTACAAACTTTTGTCCATTTAAACGAGGTACATGAGTACCAATAATTAGTCGTCCATTTATTGTTCCCGCTCAAACATTTTTTAATGAAAATTTTTACAGCATTTTCGTCTGTTGAAATGTGTATTGTGCATAATAAATACACCTTCCCAAGTAAATTCAGTCTCATTAATGAACATTATGAGCCATTCCCAAAATCGAAGTCTGCTGAAACCATTGATCTTTTTGCACATGATATGGATACAACTGTTGCTTTATTTAAAATTGTCATATGTGACACTTCATATTGTGATAAAGATGTATAAGATTAACAAATGTGCGAATATTAGGAACAGTATGATTTGGAAACGCTCCGTCTAAATGCGTTGGCAACTTTATAATACTGTCTTTATATCAACCAAAATTAAAATGTAGTAAAGATACGAATAAATAAATAAACCATAGGTAAGTAATTACATTATCTGTGTACTCGCTATTTGTAAACGTAAGCAGTTTGACAGAATCTTACCTGATAAACAAGTTTATTACTAATGCCAAAATATAATTGCAACAACTGACAAATTGTCAATTGCTAAAACAAAATTTTCATAGCTATTGCTACTGCATTCAATTATTAGAAAAATACGTGGAACGACTCGTCAATTTACAGGATGGTAAAAATGCTAAAAAAATATGCGATTTCGAGAAAAAGTTATTAAGAAATATTGTTGCTCTCGTCGAATTACATTACTGGTTAAATTTAATGCACTTATTTCATTTACACCCTGTATATCTATAATTTATTACCAGTTAACATTTACTCCACATTGTTGCATGAAAGAAAAAAGATAAGAAAGCAAGACAATAATAAAAAATTGAAAGTAACGCTGTGTTGGGGTGTTTCAAAGTGGAAAACTGTGTTCGGGCATTTAAATTTCGAATTGGAAAAACAAACTTAACGTCATTTTTCATTTGATTTTTATAAAGGTATTTTAAGAGTATGTATTAGATATATATTTGAAAAACTACACGTAATTTTCTTGGTAAATCTATAATTATTTTTTTTATTTTTTAAAATTTCGGCGCCCCTCACGTGTCGGCGCCCGTCTGCCACGCTTACCTCGTTTACCGCCTAGCGCTGGCCCTGATTGTATGTTGGAACAAACCTACTAATGAGAATGAGAGATAACATAATTCCACAAAAAAGTAAGTGAGCTTTTACTGCTGCCATCTCTGTATTAGGTTAAGTAGTGTTCAATGCATCTTCGTAAGTGTAGCACCTTTATTATTAAAATAATAATAAATAATAATAATAATATTTTGGCACCATTTTAAAATTATAAATTCTTTTTCTCTGTAAGATGCAAGTTAACTTACATACATAATTCTTTTGTAGATAATATGGAAAATGCTTAATTTTCATAACTAATACAATACAAAAATGATAATACTGGGAATTTCATAATTACTTTCCTGTAATAATAATGACTTTATATGTAATTTATACTGCTGATAAGATGCACAGTAGCTAAGATTAAATTGTTCTCTAGGTGAATTTGCAGAAAATTCTTCCTGGAAGATACTATAAGAAAAAAAGATTATATGACAGGAACTATACACAACTTCTATTCATATTTCATGTAAGCCGACTGTGTTAATAGAAAGATCTTTGTAGGTGATAGGTTTTATAGTGAAGTTATTTCAAATCTGATGTCAATCAAATTCTTATCCCTTGCGTATCATATCGTATAATCACAAAAGAATCTTTTCTTACCGATAGGCGTTATGGTATAATTTAGTATAGCAGCTGAATTGAAATAGATGGCAACGTCAGTGGAAATGACATATATAATATTGAAAATAATTATAAAATTAATTCTGTTTAATTCTGCTTTTGAAACTTGTTTTTATCTTCTGTCACCTTTAGGTAAGGAAGGTATTGTCTGGTCAAAAAATTCGATGATGAGTTTTTAATCAATAAGCACGTTTACGGGTCTCTAGAATACGATTTTACTATTTTTACGATATCTGTGTGTGTGTGTGTGTGTTTGTGTGTGTGTGTGTGTGTGTGTATTTGTGTGTATGTGCGTGTGTGTGCGTGTGCGTGTGCGAGTGCGTGTGCGTTTGCGTGTGCATGTGCGTTTGCGTGTGCGTTTGCGTGTGCGTTTGCGTGTGCGTTTGCGTGTGCGTTTGCGTGTGCGTGTGCGTGTGCGTTTGCGTGTGCGTGTGCGTGTGCGTGTGCGTGTGCGTGTGCGTGTGCGTGTGCGTGTGCGTGTGCGTGTGCGTGTGCGTGTGCGTGTGCGTGTGCGTGTGCGTGTGCGTGTGCGTGTGCGTGTGCGTGTGCGTGTGCGTGTGCGTGTGCGTGTGCGTGTGCGTGTGCGTGTGCGTGTGCGTGTGCGTGTGCGTGTGCGTGTGCGTGTGCGTTTGCGTGTGCGTGTGCGTTTGCGTGTGCGTGTGTGTGTGTAACAAAGAATTTGAAAAATTATAATTCTTTCGGATTCTTCTTCGTTACATCCATATGAAGAGCTGATTAGATTTTGGTTACAATTGGTCAATCGGAAGTACCTATCCTTATTCGAAGATTTTAACAGTTTTTCTTGAAAAAACTTTGTTAAATATCATTTTTTCACATTTAATGTTGTTATAAATATTAAAGAATATTTTATTCTCTATAAGATTTGACTACATTTTTTACTTAATATTAAATGGATATTCAGTTAAAAAATCTGATGTGGCCAGCACATAACCTCTCGCCAGATATTTTACCTGGTTGTACGCATAAAACAAAAAATATTTTTAAATACAAATACGTATATTTATGTCTCACTACAAAATAATTCTCACGTATATTTGCAAAATCTATGGGATATTTTAATATAAATTATGTACAATACATACATTTTCTTTATATTCAATATCCTGAAATTTTCTCTTCCTACTTTACTTTTCTTTTTCTTTACATTCATCATTTTTCCGTAAATTCCTTTTATATTCTTTTTTACGTATATTCTTTTGCGTTGTTGACTTTTTTTTAATTTTCACAATCTTCATAATGATATTTTTGACGGTGGCATACAAATATTTTTGACAGTGAAATTTATGTGTCAATTACAAACATTTGAATTTCATGCATTTCTTTATCTGTAAATCTATAGAAGATACAATAATGAATTTATATTTATCGAATAAAGAATTTAACGTTCTTTAATATAAGTATTTACATAAATTTTCGATAAATAATATTTAGATGATTTTTTTCTTGTAACTACTACTTCCGGTTGCCCAATTGTTACCAAAACTTAATCAACTCTTCCCATTATTGTTAGATTGAGGAATCCGTAGTTAAAAATGTATTAAGTCTTATAGTATTTGAGAAATCGTGGATCCAACATCCACACACACATACGGACATCATCGTAAAAATATTATAATCGGATTCTAGGGACCTTAAAACGTGCTTATTCACTAAAATCTGGATATGCGATTTTTAGTAGCCCATTATACTGTATTTCAGATGAGAATAGACTTGGTGGCGCTGAGGAGCCAGCCTATTTTACACCCACAAAACTAATGAATTAGTTTTGTTTCGTGTATGAGATACTTGACATTTCGAAACATCAAAATTTGAACATTTGTAATTCTTTAGTAAGTAAACATTTACTTAAAGTTGTTAAATAGATTATTGTAAACTTGGTTTGCGTTTAGACCAATCAGAAAGCTGGAATCGTAAGCGCTATCTTACTTTTAAGTCTATTCTTATCTGAAATACAATATAGTCATTAGCACAAGCACTTGCAAAATATACTCGTAGTTATTAAGTTTGAACGACATACGAACTTCATTGATAAGAAGCTCGTTCGTAGTAAGAATTCTCTGATTTAATTTTGTTTGTGTGAGGATGCGGAATAAAATGAAAAATATGGCTTGGATTGGACGTTCTTGGTTACGCTTGACACGATTACTGAGTCCCCGCATCGTTAGGAATGTAGCGAGTGCACGGAATAAATGCATAAATTAACTGAATAGGTTTCAATTTGTACGCCAGACAGTTGCTGCCGCCTCAACAACCAAGAATACACTTCACACTTTACAGACACTAGACAGACAAAATGTTTGTGAAATCAAAGAACCAGCACTCTGTAAAGAAATTGCAGGGATGAACTGTCATCAACAAATGGATGAAATAGGGTGACACACATATAGGGTTCATGATTTCTCGAGCTTATTAATTTCTCGAGTCTCGAGAATTCTCGAGGGTAATTTCTCGGGTGAAATTTACATTTACGTATTTTTTGCATATCTTTTCGGTTCAAATAATGAAAAATGTCACAAAATTAAAAATATGTATCATAAAAAATATCTTCTTATAAATCAACAAATGGACCTTTTGAATTTAAAGAGATAGAAGATATGCGCAATGGGGGTCTGCGCATAGTAAGAACAACAGAGATCTATGGCGTTTGTTTCTAAAAAATTTAGACGTAAAATGTAAGAATATCTCATAGACCGGGGGCTAGTGCTTCGTGAAAAATGTATCATGGTATTCCAAATACTGACCCTTGGTGCTTACTTTAAATACCATACAGAATATTCTAAAATGTCATTTTTTCCGGGGAAGACAGCAAATCGTTCTCCAAGGTATTTAAAGTAAGCACCAAGGGCCAGTATTTGGAATACCATGATACATTTTTCACGTAGCACTAGCCCCCGGTCTATCAGATAACTTTAAAAACTCTTATCGAAATAAGATACAAAAGCTTTTATTGAAGTTAAAATGTCAACGATGCAAATTTTCACTGAGTATACAGGTATTTTCATGACTGCAACATTTTTGACGTTTCGTTTGACAGCCCAACTGGCAGTTAATATTTAAATAAAACTGGTTCCAGACAGAATACCATAATAAAGATAACATCACTGTAAATGGTGCAACTTTAAACTCTTCCGATACCCCCAATATAAAACATATATGTATGGTATTTGTGAATTATTATTTCAAATGGTAATTATAAGTTGCCCCTGAAATATGAAGCGGTATACCATCAAGCACCGCTCCCACTTTAAGCGGCCGACGAAATCGCAAGGGTGCTGTGACCCTTATATACAAGTAGGGTGTCTGGCCATAATTTTTTTTCTGTCTTGTAGGGTAAAAATTGTCAGTTGACTAAAGCCCGGATGGAATGGCATGAACAATTTGTGTTAGAAAAAATGCACAGCAATAAAAGGCTTTACCGCCCCCCGTAACGTTTGAAAATGTCTGGCATTGATTATCGGCTAACATTTACATATACTTAATTTCATTTTATGCAAGTCCCATACAGAATCTAGGTATGTAGTTTACCCTTAAACATAGGCGGAATATTCATCAATATACGATACTTTTAAAATTACTTAAAAAAAATTCGGCGTTGTACCACCTCAAATTCTATTTTATTTCATAGACAGGGACCCTACTAATCACCCCCATATAGCCATGTAGCTGGCCATCCCGTAGGGGTGCAGTATTTAACTATTAGAATAAATTGTCTATTTAGATATATTTAGTGGTCTCATCTTTACTTATATTTTAATTAATATCTAGGGGCACTGGTAATTACCCCTACATCGCATAATCATTACATATTAGTTTAGAAATGAAGAATTCTATTGTGCAATACTTGGTTGAATGGTAGACCTATACGCGCCCGTCGCTGAACGACGCGTCGCTAACTTCACCTCGATGTTATAATTATATTTAACCTTCAACTCCATCTTATTATAATTTTTAAAGTAACAAAACTGAAATACTCATGAGAATATTAATATCAACGCCAATATATAACTAGAAATCAGTTACGTAGAACGATCTGAATTATCCCCAAAATAG
This sequence comes from Harpalus rubripes, assembly GCA_963082715.1. Classification (NCBI taxonomy): domain Eukaryota; kingdom Metazoa; phylum Arthropoda; class Insecta; order Coleoptera; family Carabidae; genus Harpalus; species Harpalus rubripes. The sequence continues at coordinate 12,776,074 of OY720455.1, read as the reverse complement.
CTGAAATGCGCATAAGAAAGGATAGCTTTTAATTTGAATATTTACTTTGAATATTTTATTATTACCGTAAAATAAATATAAAAGTTACCAATAATGAGCAAGCTTATAGAGAGAAACACCTATACAGGCTGTCTCACAACTCGCGCCCCAGAGCGAATGAGGAAACACGAAACTGCACTCGGATGTGTAATTTCGAAGAAAAAAATATCTAGCTTAAAAGATATTCGACAAAAGACGTCTTAAAATTGACCAATCAGAGACCTACACGTTTAACGTGTGTTTGCCGTAATTTTACGTTACTAGGGTTTTATACAAATCAAATCTTCGTTAAAATGTGTGGGCGACTGTAGTTTTCGAAAAATGTCAGTGTCAAATTAAATTAAATTTGACAAGGTGAATAAAAAAGGCAAATTCTTACCATGTATTCAGCCGCGATTATAATTTTCGGAGAATGTGGACGTAACGCCAGAGAGGCAGCACAAGTCTATTCGGAACGTTTTCCGGATAAAATTTTTGTGGATCATAAAGTGATATTGAGAGTCATCGCAAGGACGCATGAGACCGGTCAAGTTATGCCAGATCGAAAAGAAACTGGTGGTGCTTCAAATGACAATAATATTTTCGTTTAACACATTTTACACAGCTGCGAAAACACGTTGCATTGTACGATATAAATAATGATCTCGGATGACACCTTCGCTAACCTAAATTTGTTGACAGTGAAAAGTCAACTCTAAAATGTCAAAATTACAGTAAGTCAAATAAATTTTGTAACTCACTAGTAGTATTTTTAAAACCTGGCAACCAGTTTTATATTGTAATAATATCATCATACCTCAAGATATCCTTCCGGGATTGGTGGATTAAAAAGTCTTGTAACTCCGTTATGCAAGCAGCCGCATATTATTTTCTTCTATTTGTTGGCAACCTATTGTCGTCGGCAAGTGTCAGTTTCGTCTAGGGCGCGAGTTGTGAGACACCCTGTATAGTGATTCTGTCGAGATGAGATATTTCTCGATTCTCGTCCCATCTCGTACTTGAGAATTTTAGTCTTGACGAGACAGATTTATAAAAGAAAAATACGAAACAAGATATATTTGCTGAGATCTCGATTCTCGAAAACTGTTTCGAGATTTCTCGATTATTAATTTTTTCATTAATTATATTTGCAAGCGTATGAAATTTAGCATATTTTTGGTGATTCATCTTTGTATATTTCATGGTTGATATCTTAATATTTACACACTTCAAAGGTTGTTAATTTAAAATTCGAATTGATATAAAACAACTGGACCAGTAATATTTAAAAAAAATTACATATTACGCTAATCTTATTCAAAAATGATGTAACAAATTTTGCTTTATGAACTACACATTTCTACATAAATATAGTATTTACGAGTATTTACATTTTGTTTATAATATATATGGCAGTTTCTAAACAGAATATTAATAAATTTTTATTTGTTATTAGTTTAGTTTTAATCTATTATTTATTCTTTATGAGCATAAACGCCTTGCGCGCTGAAAATAAATATTAAGCATTTTTAAAAAAGCGCTAAAGACGGTATTCTCAATATTTTACATGATGGACAAGACTTTTCATTTTCGGCTCTTATAAACGAGCGAATGAAAACTTCAGAATTACATCGTCAGCTTTAGTTACGTTCATTGAAGAATCCGTATTAGTACAGTAAAGAGTATCTACGTATATAATTTTTAATATTTTCTTATTGCCTACACACACCTAGCGGGGAATATTACCGTTAAAATGTGCTTATTTACAAAAAAATTCGGTATGCGATTGTTTTACATGACCTCTATATATCTCGTTACCATAGGTCAGCAGTATTTTCAATCAACAAAATTAATATAAATAAAACCGATTTAAAATTTTTGGTCCGTATTACGAACACACTTTTATACAGCGCTTTTATTAAAGTGATGTTAAACCTCATAAGAATATAATGTAAAAGCGTGATTCATAATAATGCTATTATTATAAAATTGTGTTCATAATACGGACCATTGTCTATACCGGCGTTTCTTAACCTTTGGGTCGCAAAATGATTGTAGTGGGTCGCGGACACTATTCAGAATTTTATAATTTTGTTTACTAAATGCCAGTCATATTTGTCTAAAATGTTTATAAATTTTCCTTGAAAATTTCACTAAAATGATACTAATGTCAATGTATAGAATCGCTAGTGCTAATAACGCTACCGATACCTTAAGTTCATTTTGGTTAAAAAAAGAAGAAAAACCTTTTGCTACACCTTTCTGTTACTACGTTTACATGCAGTTTTGAAAATGGTTTCAGTTTTCAGTCAAAATTATGCAAAACTGTTTACATGCAGTTTTCAAAACAAGTTTAAAAATGGATTTGAAATCAGTTTCGGCGCATGCGCATTTAGCTGATGTAAGTGACAGATCCTCTTCACTCCAAATACTTCGTTTGCTATTATTCCAATTATTTTTTATACTTCGTACCACTACGCACTAAAACTACACAACTGTCAGTATATTTGAAGGTTAGTAACACAAAGCGACAGAAACGTTATGCTCCGTAGGCATGCGCAGTATCGAAACTGAATTTTAAGTGTTTACATGAGTAGTTTTGAAACTATTTTTCAAGTCCAACCCATGAATTTTAGTTTTGGTTTGAGATAATTCAAAACCGTTTTGACACTGTATACATGGCGTTTTCAAAACTAAAAACGTTTTAAAAACGGTTTCAAAACTGCATGTAAACTCAGTATATATGTGCGAGTCTGGATTTGTAAATACTAAAACTAAATTTTAGGAACCGCGCTGCTGTGTTTCAAATAAAACCACGATTTGAAAAACTTTCAAAACTTATGCAAAGTCAGGGTTTACATTAATTAACATTATTTTTTGTTTGCTACTCGTATTTATGATTTTAAATTTTACAGATATTCATCTTCAATCATGTTCGTAAGTCAAATTAGACAAACATGGGAAGGTAATATTAATGTTTCGCGTTTGGGACATTTAATTATCAGACAAGATTAAAAATCTATCAAAATCATGTACCAAATTGTAATACGTTTCGTTTTATTTGAATTTTTTGATATTATGGTGTTAAGTTTATTTTATTTTGTCTATAAATAGGTAAATGAAATATTCTAAAAAATAGAATAATATTTATGATAAGAAAAATGGGTTTTTATTTTTTAAACAATTTTCTATATTCTGGGTCGCGAGACCAATACAATAGTTAAATTTGGGTCCCGCCTTCAAAAGGTTAAGAAACGCTGGTATATACAAAAAAAACTAATTATTCATACGAGTACATACCAGAAAATATCCATTTATTTCAAATTATCTTCGGAACAGATAAAATTTCTGTCCCTTGCTTCACATAGGAAAGAAGAGAACTAACGTATTTTTATTTGTTTCCAAACTATTTATTCGGATTATAACTTTTTAATTTTATAACCTAAGTTCACAGTCATTGGACCATACTTTCTTATTTGTGTTAATGGTCTCCATAAAAAATAAATCTTGTTTAAGGTCCGTGGTCTTACAACAAACGTCTAATTAAAATTAGACACGCAATTATCAAAATAGTAAAAAATACTTGTACTCGTGGTGTACTGTTCCGCTTTGCAAACATAGTGCTATGTAAATTCTCTCATTAAACTTTAAATTGGAAGTAATTTTCAGGAATTAGCTGCATGAAATCAAATTCATTTGCGCTGGAAAAAGAATATAACGTTCTTCAGAATATGTTGTCTTTGGTGAGTGCACAGAGCACTGAACTTGGAAAGAATATATAAATATATCATCACGTTTTATGTTCATAATTATTATGTAATGCATAGACAGATAACAGTAGATATTTTTGTCTTGGAAAAATAATACTTAAATTCTATTTATTTTAAAAACAATTTGAAAGTTTCAATTAAAATTTTGGAAAAAAATAATTTACCTGCAATAGTCACCAAAGTGCATAAAAATCGTCATTAAAAATTCAGAATACAATTTTGCCAACCTTGGACGTAAAATTACAAAAATATATGTAAGAAGATAGAACTAAATAATTCCGATGAATAAGTTTCAGAGAAAACATATAGTCTGGTCTTCTAATCGT